>CM033637.1:17756095-18004693 GCA_019453435.1 Rhinogobius similis
CCTGATGTTTATTTTTGATAAAGACATGTACAATCTCAGACATGCCATAGTCACAAAACACATTAAAGCTGGGGTGCTCAGCTTTTTTTTCTCTCATAATTAGTATAATATTTTGTTTTCCTCCCCAGCAACTGTGGTGTAAAAGCAAAAGTCTGAAAAAAATCTGACCTCTGTCTTCATCAAATAATTAAACATTGTGTCTTTGTAAAGTTATAAGAGCGAGCCATTTGAGTCACTATCTCTGAGGCTTCAGGATGAGAGCTGATTGTCAGGGATATCTGCTTCACTTTTCACTCTGAAAAAGCTGATCTAAAACTGTGTTAGTGGCAAAAAAAAAGAAAGAAAAGGATGAATGAGAATGTGTCAAAGTGTTTATGAAAGGTTTAAATGCCTTATTTCACAGTTTGAAAATAAGGTGCTCCAGCATTAAATGTTACATTAAAAATCAGTGAACTTAATGTTTCTCTGACTGATCTGTTTGCTGGGGTTTATTAACAGTAAAATGCTGTCTTCACGTTCACTTAACTTAAAATAAACATGCTCAATGACGAAATATATGTTTAGCTTGTTAGATGTGGATTGTCCACCTACGTGTTGCCGTATAAAGAGACCAAGCTTTAATTTTGATGCAAATTCGGCACTGACTCAAATTAGGGAACGACAAGGTCCACCACTGGCCTCATTTGCAATTGTTTTGTATGGAATGTTGTTTGTATTGCCTTAAAACATTATGCATGCTTACTGTGAGTAGGTTGCCTCTCCACAGATCTGACCCGTAACTTGGCCCGGTGCTGTCATCTGTTAAACTGTCAGATTGCAGATGTTTATTGTGATAATTACTGGGCATATCCACACAAAAAAAAAAAAAATGGTGCAAAGTTCAATGTCTTCTCTGTCAACATAAGTAAACAAAAGTGAAATTATTATTGTTTTTTTTCCCACACAATAACTTTAGAAAGCTATTATCAAACGCCAAAGAAGTGATTGTTTCAAAGTGGAAATCAAATCAAACCAATTTATTTTTATTTGATTTGATTCCTTGGAAAGGACTTGAAAATCTCCCATGGACCCCTTTCCTCCATCTAATTTTGTTCTTTTACTGTATGTTTTTACCATGATGTGCATGTGAAGCACTTTGGGCAGCTGGTGTTGTTGTAAATGTGCTATAGAAATAAAGTTGACATTGACGTTGACATGGACATTGACGTCTCAAATTAAGACATCATTAGATTCTCAAACGTGAACGCAACCTTTGACGTGCTTTTGCGATTTTGCCTCCTCGCATCATATATCCTTGCAATCTTTTGCTTGAGTTAGAAAATATAAAACGCTTTCATTTGTGAGTCATCCATGTACAAAATCTTCGGCACCTCTTTAGTTACATGACGGAGTGAGCGGAATATAAACATGACGAGCTGATGCACACGGCCCGGTTTCCGTACAGTGGAGCTGACACATTTGAGAAGCCAATAACCTGTAACACAGATAAGACAACAGCCTCCCTCTCCCTGTGTGACAGCTCCATAGAAACACCAACAGCACTGTGCAGCGTTCAAGTGCCCTCTGAATCTCATTTACCCATAATCCATCTCTCTGTGAAGGATGTAACACGGCGACACAAGCACCCATCTCCAGTCTCATTTGCTGCACACTGACAGGACGGTACACACTATAACAAGGGGCGAAGGGGCGGCTTTACTGCGGAGCAAAGCCTAGATATATCAATGAGGGGGGGAGAGCGGGTAAAGAGGAAGGAAAACTGAAACATTTGATTTATTGCGGTGTTCATGCGGTCACCAGGAACTCGGTACAAGGTTTTTTACGAGATGAAAAATGTCACCGATGGTCCTGTGGTTGCTTGCACCGCAGCGTCGTGGGTTCAGTTCCAGAACTCAATTCTCCTCTCTCCCCTTTTCCTGCTTAAACAATAATGTAAAAGAAAGTAATCGGGCAAAAAAAAAAAATAAAACATGTACTCTTGCACAAGCTGTAAAAAACACTATGCAGAGACGGACGGAAATCTGCTGATTTGTGGGGTTTATAGTGAGTTGTCCATATCATAAGAGCAACAGATTAGCACAAGAAAGACCAGACACTATTGTTTGTTTAATAATATATAAAAAGAACAGGGCCTTTGCGAAGGCTAAGAACAACAAACATAGACCTGGCCCTCTGACATGACAAACTACTGGGGACTGGGTTCAGATTAGTATATATAATTATTAAAAAAGCATATCCTCACCAATTATTGAATGAAAATAGTCTGCTACACCCAGCTAATTAACACAGTTGCATGTTGTGTTGTTTAAATAGAATTGTTTTGAATACATAAAAGATATGCCATTCAGTAATTATAAATAATACATGTTCAATCACAAATGAATATGCAGATTAACTTCCTTTTTTTTTTCTAATTAAACATTTTCATATGAAGGGTCTTAATTTAACAACATCAAAGAAGAAAGGAAGAGTCCTTGTCTTCCTGTTCATTTCAGATGGCTCACTGGGTTATTGGCCATTATGAAGTTTCTAATAAGCTTAACCTCTTCTGATACTACACCATTAGTGAAGGAACTGAGCTGTAATCTGCATTTAGCGCCTTAACCCCCCTGTGTAATTGACATTAGTGTGACACATCATGGCCGCACTCATGGAGAGACCCGCGCTCATTGAGAGCAAATACATTTGATGGTTAATTTGATGAGGAACATCCTGTTCTGATTAGACCTGCACACTGGGGCTGATAAAAATAACTGTAGAATCAGTGACACACGACCTCCTTCAATTCACTTCACCAGGCGCTGCACATGTGCATCGAGGCTCTTAATGTGCTTCAGAAAAGTCACCATGATCTATAAACATATTAGCATTCCCTCTTAATGACTTTGGACCTGCTAGAGCCTTGAATTTCAACCAGTGCGCCGGGGAACACTAGTGTGCCATGAAGTTTTGCCAGGGGTGCCTTGAAAAAATATCCCATGTGAGTCAACATATTCACAAATGCAAATGTAATTGACTTATTTACAATTTTGGAGTGTCCTGAGCAACTTCTGCATCAAAAAAGAGCAGCATAACAACAACAATATTCCACAGCAACATTTTTTGCCTCATTATGTACCATACTTTTTTACTAAAGTCTGATTTGGTAATGTTTTCGTAAAAGGTGGTGTGCTGAGGTATCTTTTAAACCCTAAAAGTGTGCCGTGACTGAAAAAAGGTTGGAAAACACTGCTAGAGAACTGGTTTGATAAGAAAAACTGTTTACAAAAAACTAAATCAAAATACCCTAATACTTAATACTTTTTAACACCTTCATATTCTGCATGCAAGTATGAAAAGGAGTTACACGCTGCCATCACCCGCTCACAAGGAGTGCACGACTCGTAGGATCTCAGGGTTCCAGACATGACCGCCAGACCCATGTCTCTCCCTCAGTGTGCAGGTGAATGTATCGGCCCCTCGCATCTAGTGTGCACACTCCTGTTGTGAGCTCGGACTCTCCTTGTAAGGGTCAATCGCACAATGTGAGTTTGAGAGTAATTTAGAACAACAAAATCACACGGCGGAAAACACTTTAAGTTTAAAATAAATGGAATGCTAAACAATTACTGCTTTTGAGAATAGTTTGTGGCCTCTTGTAGCTTTACTTCAAAATCATATCTCAAATAAAAATGGTCAGTTAGAGCTCTTAAAGAGCTTCAGTAATTAAATGTTTGTCATAAATCATTTAGTCTTTATTAAGCACTAACGGAATTAGAAACAAAATATTTCAACTTCACTTAATGTTATATTCCAGTTTAACAATGTAGTGAGCAATATCCACCTAAATGGAAAGCAAAATGAGCTGCCACCTGCTTCGCTTCAGAAAACAAAGTATTTTTCTAATCAGTCTTGGCAGCTAAAACCAGCCACTGTACGGACAAAGGCACATTTTGGTTTAGTTTTAGGCAAGAAAAGAGCTGGGCCCCATCCAAAAGTGAGTCAAAGTTTGCAAATGAAAAACAAGATTGTGTGGATCAGAAGGCATTGGCATTGGATTTGGTGACTTAGCCTGAGTTTGTAATATCAAAGACAAAAGAAAAAGCAGAAAGATTGATGCTGGCAGTGGACACAGAATAACAAAAGGATTTTTGCTCACGCTTTAGCAGCATGTCATTTCACTTTGAGAGACACTGAAGGTGAAATGAAAAACAATAGGACATATTCATTAATTAATCTGTACAATCTACTGTATGCAATACTTTTATTAGTAGCAAGTAACATGTGAGTAATCGTTTCTAATGGAGGGCCCGATTTGCTTGTCTCCATGGAGATGTTATGGGTTTGCCTGAAAGGACCCACAGTACGGCATTTTGTTTTCTCTATTTAGTGTGTTCACTGCTAAAAATACCACACACGTGTGAGCTGGTCACCCAATAATCTTATCTTTAATATAATAATCTTATTTTTTAATTTTGTAAATGCATATGTTCTTTTTAAACTAAACATAGAGATTAGAGACAGAGATTTTCGTTTCCAAAAATATTTGAAAAACAATCCATTGATGCCACACTAAAGTGAATGAAAAAAGAAAAGAATACAAGCATAACCAGTCCCATGCGGTTATGCTAACATCTCCCAACATCTCAAAGCACATGATTATAATCCCACGTGAAACCATAGCAACCAAGTGTTTCCTCTTCTTTCCTACGGCAGGAGGTCATTGAGCAGAAGATGGGAGCGGCAGCTGGCCCTCCCACTCCCAGGTCAGCGGGTCGGCCTGTACTTGTGCATCTGGGCGCTTTGACAAATCACTCATATGCTCACTCACTCCAAGTCTTTGATTTGCCAAAATAACTACAGCTACCCACCTCTTTCCAGAAACCTACTGCAAAACATGCTTTATATGGAGAGGCCGAGTGGCATTGGATTTCTTATTACATCTCCACAGAATGTTTGCATGTGACCAAACTTTCTCTCCTAAACTTCAAATATAATCTATTTCTTGTCAGAGAATTGTCACTGGTTACAAAAGATTTCCCATAAAATGCAAAACACATTTGCCCTTTTGCATTCTTCACATTTTAGAGGTAAAAAAGTACATTTTGTGAAAGGGGCTGTGAATGTATAGTTCAGATTCCATTCGACAAAACCAGTCATTTATTTTATAGATCTGCATCTCTATAAACTAAACTAAAAAAGTAAATCTGGCTGGTAGAAATGTCCACCATTTCTATTTCTGGTTGACAAACAACCTGCATCAAACCAAACCACGCTAAACTAAACTAAATAAACCAAACCAAACTAAACGGAATAACACCAAACAAAGTTAAAAATAAATAAACCAGACAACACCAAACCAAACATCACTAAACTAAAGTTAACCAAATTAAACTAAATCACACTAAACTTAACTAAACATAACTAAACTAAACCACTCCAAAGTAAACTAAACTAAAGCAAACTAAACCACACCATACTAAACTAAATGTAGACTAAACAAAACTAAATCAAACCTCGCCACGCTAAACTAAACCTAATTAAACCATGCTAAACTAAATCGCACCAAACTAAACATGACTAAAGTAAACCACACTAAAATAAACTAAGCTAAACTAAACCCCACCAATCCACATCACACTAAACTTAACTAAAGTAAACTAAACCACACTAAACTAAACTAAACCAAACCACATCACACTAAACTAAACTAAACTAAACCACACTAAACTAAACTAAACCAAACCACATCACACTAAACTAAACCACACCACACTAAACTAAACCACACTAAACTTAACTAAACCACATCACACTAAACTAAACTAAACGTAACTAAACCACATCACACTAAACAAAACTAAACTATACTTAACCAAACTAAACCACATCACATTAAACTAAACTAAACCACATCACATTAAACTAAACTAAACCACATCACACTAAACTTAAAGGTGGAATGGAGGATTTCGGGCAACAAATCAGAATCTCATTTCCTCGTGGGTAGCACAAATAACTGGTCCGCTCAGGTGTCAATCATTCTCTGCGTGCTAGTGCACACCCGCAGGCTCGTCCAGGGAAACGCCGCTTCCCCTGTTCGCGCATGCGTGGTTGATATGCTAGTGTGTTTATGTAGCAGGTTAGCGGCGAGTTCCGTCATTGTAGGTCTAAACTTTCATCCGCCGGCACCGAAATGGCTGAGGGACGAAAGAGAAAGACTGTTTTCGAGCTTTCACAGAAGAGACGAAAGTCTGCAGAGGAAAGAAACAAAAGGCGTGTTATTCTGGGGGAATCGTTTACGGCTGGCGAGCATTGAAAACGCAAAACAGGCTGATGCCTCCGCTGCAAACTTTCTGCTGGACAGGTAACTGTTTATCTGACTCTTTTTTTAGCTTATTGTATGTGGAGTGTATTATTAAATCTTCTTCGCGGAGGTTGTCGTGAGAAAGCGACACCAATCGTCTTGTAAACAAATGCGCATGGGCAGTGCTGCTGGACGTGCTCGTTCACGAGGTTTGCTAGGCGTTCAGTCAGGAGAAACGGGAGGGAGGGAGGGGGAACCTGCGCATGCGCTTTTTCAAAAAAAAGGACTAACAGTCGCAGATTTTCAAATCGGCGAGAAATCCTCCATTCAACCTTTAACTAAACCAAACCACATCACACTAACTTAACTACACCACACTAAACTAAACTAAACTAAACCAAACCAAACTAAACTAAACTACATCACACTAAACTAAACTAAACTAAACTAAACCAAACCAAACCAAACCAAACTAAACTAAACTAAACTACATCACACTAAACTAAACTAAACTAAACTAAACTAAACTAAACTAAACTAAACTAAACTACATCACACTTAACTAAACTAAACTTAATTAAACTAAACCACATCACACTACACTAAACTAAACCAAACCACATCACACTAAACTAAACTAAACCAAACCACATCACATTAAACTAAACCAAACCACATCACACTAAACTAAACTAAACCAAACCACATCACACTAAACTAAACTAAACCACATCACACTAAACTAAACTAAACCAAACCACATCACATTAAACTAAACCAAACCACACCAAACTAAACCAAACCACAACACATTAAACTAAACCACACCAAACTAAATTAATCCAAAATTGCCTTACAATTGGCCGGTCGCCACATGTAGCCTGATAGTTTTGTTCTGCCTCTTTTGTTAAATGGACTTTTTACGACTCCAACAAGTCAATTTACTGTGCAATAAATTCAATCTAATGTAATAGACACTATGGTTACACAATCTCCCATGTAGTCCGCCACATTTATCTGCCGTGAAAGCTACAGCCGTCTAATGAACTGGCTCCCGTTGTACAGGTTTAAAGAGGGAAGCTAATGATTGGCCCAGGCCACATGCCAAGTGGATTGTAATCAAACATATCCTACTTGGACGTTCGTTACACACGGACACGTCTTGGCTGCAGTTATAAGGCCATCTCTCTTTGTAGTGGAAAAGTGGATACAGGTCAGTGCACCATGTCATAGTAATGAGTATAGTTTTGTACTCCATCTATAACTTAAATATGTTCACTTCCAACAAAGTGAAATGTGAAGGTTTTAGCTCATTTATCATAAAAAACAAAGGAAAAAAAAAAACACCCTCAGCTCAATAAGCCATTTCATTCATTAATTAATTCATTCATTTTCTATCGCTTGTTCCTGTTAGGGGTCACGGGTGACTGGAGCCTATCCCAGTGACTTTGGGCGGGGTACACCCTGGACAGTGGCTAACTCGTCGCAGAAAACACAGAGAGACAGAGACAAGGACAAACAACCATTCACTCTCACATTCAGTCACTAGAGGCAAGTTAGCGTTGCCAATTAACCCACACATTCGAATCAGATCGGTTTATTGTCACTGTCAGTGATCAAAATGCACAAACATAGGAACCTGCTTTGGCGTAACATAAAACAATGAATAAAATATATAAAAGAGGCATGCATAAGATTAAGAATAGAATAAAATAAAATACACTAAGATAGACTAAGACTTCATTCATTTTTCATTCATTTTCTACCGCTTATTCCCGTTAGGGGTCGCGGGTGACTGGAGCCTATCCCAGTGACTTTGGGCCTTAGGCGGGGTACACCCTGGACAGTGGCCAACTCGTCTCAGGGCTGACACAGAGACAGAGACATGGACAGACAAACCATTCACTCTCATATTCATTCACTAGGGACAATTTAGAGTTGTCAATTAACCTACACAGTCATGTCTTTGGACGGTGGGAGGAGCCGGAGAACCCAGAGAGAACCCACGGTAACACGGGGAGGACATGCAGACTCCACCCAGAGAGATCGAGTGATGTTGGGGTGGTCCGGGATTCGAACCCACGATCTCCTTATTGAGAGGCAGAAGCTCCGTGCCACCGTGCACCCCTGACTAGACTAAGACTAAGACTAAGACTATATACCGAAACGTACAGTTGGACAGACAAATGCAAAATGGCAGTGCAAATAGATATCTGCTTTATAATATGATCGTTAAAGTGGCAGGTGTTATAAATACATGCATGTCTTTGGGCGGTGGGAGGATCATGCAGACTCCACCCAGTGTGGGATCGTGTGATGTAGGTCTGGTCCGGGATTGGAACCCACGATCTCCTTATTGTTTTTACTTATTGAGAGGAGTTCCTGGAAAGACCCCCAGTAGACTTTCAATAGCAAGGTAACGTGCAACAGTGACAGGTCCTCAAGAGCTGTTCAGAAGGCCAATGGCTGTGAGAATAAAAGAGTTCTTAGTGGTGCATAGTAAAGCGTCTCCCAGAGGACAGAGCCTTGAACTGCGAGTGCGACGGGTGAGCGGAATCTGACAGAATTTTCCTGGCTTTGGCCACTGACCTTGTTTTAAAAAGGTCGAGGATATCATTGCACTGAGTCCCACAGATTTTTCCACACTCTTTGACAATGCTGTGTAGAAGGCCACAATTTTTCAGGTTCAACAGGTTAAACCAGCAAAGGGACGAAAGCATTCCGACCGAGTCAACAAAACAACTGTTGGACATGATTGCAACATGAGTAAGCGACGTTTCACCTCGTGTATACAGAAAGACAGCCATCACGCAGTAGTTAGCAACAAGTAATCTTTCTTTAGCGCTTTTTGGACACAAATTGCTGGGTTTTGCTTTACTACATTATTTATTTTTGTTGTTGCCGGAAACAAAATGGCTTTCACATTTTTAAACCAATCAAGTAGCAGCAAAATCAGGAATTGATTTGTGCTGTAAGGCGTACACAAAATTTACAACTCGCATCCTCGGATTCATTTCCCGAGTCTATTTGTTGTAGTCCAGAAAGTGATGTTGTTTTCCATACATCTGTATCTACACTACATATTCATCCTAAAGCTTGAATTATTTATACCCTCTGCTACTCGTGTGCACACTGTTTATCCCAGCAGCCCAGCGGGACGCCCCTGTGCGCTGCTCCTATCCCGTTAGCCCTTCCCCAGTCCCTGTAGTCACACTTATAAGCCCCGCATTCATTCAGCCCGGACCTGTCCTGACACTGCAATTTAAGCACAAGACATTCATTGTGGGGATTACTGTACAGGGAGGAGAGATAGCACGGAGCAGGAGTAGAGCAGGAGCAAAGAGACAGATAGGCAGGCAGAGTGAGTGATGAGAAAAGCCTGCCTGTACTTATCGCCGCTATTAGGCATCTGGGCGTGACCTGGGCATTATATAGTGGATATATGCTGCACATCAACCATTAAATAAAACAGTGAGAGATGGAAAATGGCAGTTGGAAATTGTATATTACTTGTTGCAAGCAGGTGCGGGACCCTCCATCAGAAAAACTAATTTTGTGCACCTTTACACATATTTTACATACTTACACATATTTTCTTGTATTAGTGTTGGGAAGTAACAAATACATATACAAATAAGATAACAGAATAATAATTTGAGTTAAGTGCATTCCAGTGATTCAAAATACAACAGCATACAATCAAAGGAGTAAATACTTCATTTTGCAGTTTACGCTTCAACTGCACATCACTAAGAAAAAAATAAAAATAAACATCCCTCTTGTGGTGAGAGCATGTGCCATTTTCCTTCTCTTATTTATAATGAATAAGCCCATGACAAACGCTGCATAAAGCAGATTTAAATCCTTTGTCACTCAAAGTGATTGATTGGGTGAATGTATGAAAACATACATTTGAATGCAGGTACTCAGTAACTAAATATTTAATTCACACTATTCTTCAAAACACTGATTATTTGATTGATAGATTTATTATATTTTTCTATTAATTTGTTTTTTTTTTAATAGAGCCCTACCAAGAAACTCTTTAGCAAAAATAAAAAGCATGCATATTTGTTGTACTTATTGAGCGGGCTTGTTTTTCTCCACAAATCCGACTCTACTTGGGCTGCTTGTCTCCATGGAAATGATGTTTCTTTGGTTATAATATTTCACAGTATGGCCTAAGACTATCTATGTAGAGAATGTGCCGATTTATGGTAACTTTCCATTTCCATCATGCAAGTTATGCAGTATTGCTTTAAGTTAAATCAATAATATTTGTTTTATTTTATGTAAACTAGCGATAGGCAATACTGGATATAAAAAAAAAAAAAACTATTTCCAAACTGAAAACAAACTAAGTATGTTGAAGGGATAAATCAATACAAATTTGGACTTAAAAGGCATGCAGATGTGTCAGACGTTGCCCTCCAAAAACAAAAGGTGTGTGGGCTTTGATTCCCACTCTGAACTTGAATACTGCTGTTGTGTTATTGAACAGGACTCTTGATCATAAATAAGCAAAGGCAAATTCCCGCAGGCTTCAGAAGCCGATATTTTGAATTAGCGTTGCACCACATGAATTTGAGGATGCACTCTCTCCATGCTTGATTGAGCTGCTCTTACTGTAAATAAACAGCATTATAAGCAGTTTACAGTCTGTGCCAGTCTGTTGGGCGCCATCACATTTATATTAAAGTCAATGCACGATCCATCCGGCAGTTGTGGCTGTATGCTTCTCAGAAATCTAATGGAAGATCTTGAACACAAAGTATTGTTGTTGTCATTATAATAAATTGCAGTTAACTGATATGGATTACTTGTTGTTTTCAGTATTTTATTTGAAACTGCATTAGAAGTTGTGATATAGTGCAGCAATTAACTCGAGATAAGGAGCTCAAGGAGCTCCATAAACACTGCAGATAATTGTGGAACAGTCCATGTATTTTCATATGAACCATAAAACTGATACTAAAAACCAAATGTCAAGAACCAAAATGAAAGAGGTGGAAAAGTGACCTGCACGTTTTGGTCTTAAGATGATTTCTCTGGTGCTTTAACATTTGCATATCACAAGTGGAAGATTGATGACAAGCTCGGAGCCGTGGACAGGGCCTATGCTAATGGGGAACACAGGAAATGTCCCTGGGGTTTAGCAGCAGTTACATCTGAATGGGGTGAGGGCTGCTGGAGAGGGCTGGAGCTGGAGCGAAGTGCAGTCGTGGGGGTGACATTAGCCGTTTTCAGCAAAGGTCAATGTCTAGGTTAATGTAAATATGTTTGACAAGTCATATCTGATGGCTGTAATTGACATGTTTTGTCTGAAATTTAAACAATTGTTTTCTTTCACACAGTGTATCACCAACCAATGTAAGGTTGTTAAAATAAAGGTATGAAGACATTTGTGCATTTAAAGGAAAAATATTATGCATTTTTCATATTATTATTAGTCTTTAAACATGAGTACCTTACATTTGCCATCTCATGTTAATTAAATGACAGGATTTATCAGCCTGTGTGAAATGACGCTTACAGAGTACATGTAGCCAGTAGATGGCGCCTAGCACTTACAAAATTTAGTGAAGTTAGCAGTCTCCAAACGCTATGATGTGGGTTAGCAGGACCAGTCACTGAGTTTGTTTATGGGGCACTAGAACTTGAATTTATTCTCCACTCATTCCTTTTATTCATATATATTTATTTATTTTTTACTAGACTGAGATATCAGTATTGTAGTCAAGAAATATCAACTTTTAGTCATAGCTTTAGCTTTTTAGGATTAGTTTTTATTTAGTTTCAGTCAATAAAAGTATGACTAAGACTATGACAAACTGAATGAATGCAAGATAAGGCCATTTCTTGCAGAACACACCAAGCAAAGCAATAACATATCCATGGAGACAAGCAACACCAGAAAAGTTGCATCAGATTGAGATACTTAAGAGTCTGGTAACTGCTTTGAATGGTATTGGGCAGAAATCCTTTACCAATGTTTCCTACCGTCACATGAACCTGGTTGGCACAGGTAGGGCATCAGGATGAATGGTGAGTAGTAACTGTGCACATTTATGTAAAAAGTGACGAGAAATATAAGCTGAACTGTGACCATTTTATATGCGTAGATTTACCTGACCTTATCAATAAATGATCAATGTCATGTTGACCTTTAAATTCCCCTCGCTTGAAATGATATATACCTCTTACATATATATATAAGACATGTGCAATATAATTTTCAGTCCAAAATAAGGTCAGGTCCACGTCTCCATGGAAACGGTGAGAGGAGGCCAGCTGGTGCGTGTGTTCAGGACTAACTTTGGGCCTGGTGTTCCCACTCCTCCTACAGCTGCTGTCATTATCCTGAGAGCAGATCTGTACAAGAGCCGGAGAACGTTCTGTCCCCGTGTCACCGGAACACAAGTCTGCTCCAGGTCATATACAAGTCTCCTACGTGAGTATGTACGTACAAATCTCCTACGTGAGTATGCACGTACAAGTCTGCTCCAGGTCATATACAAGTCTCCTACGTGAGTATGTACATACAAGTCTGCTCCAGGTCATGTACAAGTCTCCTACGTGAGTATGTACGTACAAATCTCCTACGTGAGTATGCACGTACAAGTCTGCTCCAGGTCATATACAAGTCTCCTACGTGAGTATGTACGAACAAGTCTGCTCCAGGTCATATACAAGTCTCCTACGTGAGTATGTACATACAAGTCTGCTCCAGGTCATGTACAAGTCTCCTACGTGAGAATGTACATACAAGTCTGCTCCAGGTCATGTACAAGTCTCCTACGTGAGAATGTATGAACAAGTCTGCTCCAGGTCATGTACAAGTCTCCTACGTGAGAATGTACATACAAGTGTGCTCCAGGTCATGTACAAGTCTCCTAGGTGAGCATGTACACACAAGTCTGCTCCAGGTCATGTACAAGTCTCCTAGGTGAGCATGTACGTACAAGTCTGCTCCAGGTCATGTACAAGTCTCCTACGTGAGAATGTATGAACAAGTCTGCTCCAGGTCATGTACAAGTCTCCTACGTGAGAATGTACATACAAGTGTGCTCCAGGTCATGTACAAGTCTCCTAGGTGAGCATGTACACACAAGTGTGCTCCAGGTCATGTACAAGTCTCCTAGGTGAGCATGTACGTACAAGTCTGCTCCAGGTCATGTACAAGTCTCCTACGTGATTATGCATGTACAAGTCTGCTCCAGGTCATGGACAAGTCTCTTAGGTGAGTATGTACGAACAAGTCTGCTCCAGGTCATGTACAAGTCTCCTACGTGATTATGCATGTACAAGTCTGCTCCAGGTCATGGACAAGTCTCTTAGGTGAGTATGTACGAACAAGTCTGCTCCAGGTCATGGACAAGTCTCTTAGGTGAGTATGTACGAACAAGTCTGCTCCAGGTCATGTACAAGTCTCCTAGGTGAGCATGTACGCACACGTCTGCTCCAGGTCATGGACAAGTCTCTTAGGTGAGTATGTACGAACAAGTCTGCTCCAGGTCATGTACAAGTCTCCTAGGTGAGCATGTACGCACACGTCTGCTCCAGGTCATGTACAAGTCTCCTACGTGATTATGTATGTACAAGTCTGCTCCAGGTCATGTACAAGTCTCCTAGGTGAGTATGTACGCACAAGTCTCCTCTATGAGTATGAACAAACAAGTCTGCTCCAAATCATATGCTACAGTACAAGTGCTCAAATCTGCTCTGCTGCTTCAATTTTTTTTAGATTCTGACTTGTCACTTACCAATAAAACAAGTGCTGTCCATTTTTACTCAAATGTTTATGTCTAAAGGCAAAAAGTATCTTATTTTAAGTATGCTTAATGCGTTGGTAAATATTTTTTTTTCTAGACAAGTGTAAATGTACTCAGGTTCAAGTTGGAATGAGTCTGCTGAAGGCTACAACACACTAAATGAGTCACCAGCTTGATCTTCAGTGTGTTTAAGCTAAATAGCCTCTTTGTTCTCCATACCCCACACATACAGCACACTGGTTTACAATTTCATGTACTATTCAGTTATTCCCCATGTTCTGTGGTGAGAAGTAACTTCTATAGCCACAACCGTCCTGAGGTGGACTGAGGGAAAGCGAGTCTGTCAATCTGCAACATCTACACTTTTGACAACCATCATTTGGTTGTGTCGCCCAACACATGACGGCATGCTGCAGGGTTTAAGAGCTTTGGGCTAGTGGGCGAATGCTCTCACCACTGTCCTGACGGCACATGTTTGTAGTTTGCTTCGAGGTGCATTAACAGTGCATCATTTCACAACCAACACACCACCTTTCCAATAGCAGGACTAAAGGGTTCAGCAAGTTAAGACCAAGTCAATACAAGGTCAAGACCTGGTCAAGGGCAAGACCAATGTGTAAGAGAATAAATGCTAACAAAGAGTCTAAGTCACAAAAGGCCATCTACTTCAACAAAATAACAATGAAGTCATAAAAAATAGATCAGCATTCGTTTGTCTTCATAAAATTATAAAATTAACATGAATAACCAAAAAAAAAAAAAAAAGAATGAATGAATGATGAATGATAATGATGAATGAATGAATAATAATAATAAGTTAAGTTTAATTTTACTGGAATTATGAGGTGGGAGTAAATTGGGGCTTCAAATGTGAATACCTGGTACTTTTCCACACGTTTCCTCATGCTTTGTAAGATCACAGAGAAGCCTCATAATATTGAGGGCTTTTACCAGCTCCACACCATGTCCTTTAATCGTTACAAAGGGCACGTCTTTAGTCAACTGCTGCCCTACAGATGATGTGGAGGGCCGATCGAGGGCCACAGACTGGTGGTCAATACAGTGAATCATTAAAATGAGTCATTTAGCAGAGTCACCAGACCTTTTAACCAGGCTTTTAACATCAATAGAACACAGAATGTTTGCTGTTGAGTTAATAAAGTTATTTTTGAGTTGTTTGTTTGGAGAAGTTCAGACATGCGTAATTTTGGTGTAATTCAAGTTGACAGCATTACCTTGTCTATCCCAAGGCGGCTGTGGCTATAGTAAGATATGAATGGATGTGAATGAATAATACACAAAATTGTAACGTGGAGACAGGGAGAGCGCTAAAAATACCAATTCATTGTAAGTCAACTGTCACAAAAGTCCCAGCTCAAAGCCATTTTTAAAACTATTTAATGTCCTACGTCATTCCTCTATTTAAATTCAATATCTGAAATCACATGATCATCTTTTCCAATCTAACTCCATTTACCTACATCCATTCCCACTGATTATCTTTTGTCCTGTATTTCACAAGTCACTGCGCTGTCACTTCTTTCCCAAATGCATCTCCACAAATGACTGCGAGCTCAATGAAGTCCCATTTTAATTGTGCTTTTAATTAGCCGGTTAGCTCTGCTCTCCTGCCACTGAGAGACACTGGGGCCGCTGTGTCACAATGCTGGAGCCCGGCCCAGTCTCAGTGTTTCCGGTCTGTGAGTTAAATGGATATTTTTCTGGGTAATTTCGCATCATAGTGGAGGCTACCATTGTGTTGTGAATGTGTGTGGGGGTTGTGAAGGGGAGGGACAAAGAAAGAGTGGATTAGCTAAAGAATAAGACAAAGAAATAACTCATTTCTATGTTTCTAATACGTATGAAAACTAACAGATAAGAAATTAACTATTGCTATACGTTTTTTCCATATGCGATCTATCTATCTATCTATTAGGGATGGGACAATAAACAATAATATCGTGTAATAATATCGTTTATCGTGATAAAAAGGGAGACAATAATCGTTTGTCATTTTGTATAATCGCCAACAAAGATAATCGCCATTTTGTCACCAGAATGTGCAGAAAAAAGCAACTTGCCCATTATATTCTCTTCTAGATCGTTTTTGTTTTCACTTATAATAAAGTACAAATATGTCAGAACTTATTTATAATGAGAAAGTAATGTCTTTATATGTCACTTTTTCAAACTAGTCAGCAATTTGAATAACTGTCGTGATATTAAAGTCATCTATCTATCTATCTATCTATCTATCTATCTATCTATCTATCTATCTATCTATCTATCTATCTATCTATCTATCTATCTATCTATCTATCTATCTATCTATCTATCTATCTATCTATCTATCTATCTATCTATCTTTAAATTTATACAATAATTGGAATCACACTTTTGCTGTCCTTGTTAATTCTGCTCTAGTCAAGGTATAACAGGTTTAGTCCTATTTTGGTTCGATTGGTTGGCTTGTCAGACAACACGACTGGGACAGAATGTCTAAACCATTAACCCAAAGAGAATAAAATTGTAGGTAAAGTTGACTCAAAATTAAGTTAACTGAAGAGGAGTCTGCATACCACCAGAACAACTGTGCGCGCCACCAACGATACATATACAAAGGTTTGAGATTGATATAAATAATCATTTGCAATTTGAAAAGGATAAACAATATTTCATCATTATTCTTTTTAATTTATCAAACTTTTGCAAATTCAGCCATTTTGGAAATCCCTTAAAAAAGGCCTATTTGACAGGCCACATTTGGAAAAGTGTCTCGCTAAAGGCACTCAAGCCTGTAAACCTGAGCGTGAACCCTATCATTAAACATTTTACGAAAAAGGAACGTTGTGGCGACATAATTAATTTGCGGCCAACAGTTTCCCCAGTATAATAGTTTGGAGTTTTCCAGTGTAATGAAGTGCTTATATAAAGAGTCTTCTGCCAAAGGTTGTCTTGTCTCAGTCTGGATGAGGGCTCACTGGAGCAGGCTGTTCATTTGAGGGAACGGAACAAGCGGAGTGCATCGAGTGAGGGCAAACTGGGAGAGAGATGCAGATTCAGGGAGAGGAATAGCATATGGTTCTGCTGCTGTGAGATGAATGAATTGTAGATAATAGGCTAAAAGATTGGAGGAAGTTTTTATTGCACTAGTTTAGAAGCGGATAAAACAACTTTGACAGGAAGATATCATTTAGACGCTTCCAGTGTAGAGCAAATAAAATCAGAACAGGATAAAAGACTAAGCAAATCATTTTGAATTTTATACATGGTAAATTCACACTAAAGGTGCACTATAAAACTTTTCAGGTGGTGGAAAATGCTACCTTTTTAAAGAGATATTCTTACTTAGTCTGATAAATTCAGGATAAGTGTAAAGTCATATTTTGCAACATGGAGACAAACAGGTGGCGGACCCAAAACGTAATCAACCAAAATGTGGCGGAATCAAAACAAAATCAAATTTTTCTTTTTTCATTTTTGTTTTTAAATTGAAAACCATTTGAAAAAACACAGGTTTGTTTTTCTGTTTTCCCCCATAATTCTCATAGTGTCCCAGACCTCATTCAGTTATTCATAGGTAATAAACAACACTATATAAATGTTTTTATTCACTCAGCCCGCAGGTGATTAAGGTCTTGAAGTTAATATATTTAGCTATTTTTGTAGGATATTCCTCAATGTAGAGTATAACACCAATAAAAGGCTATACATTTGTAGAAAACACTTCTTTTTGCCAAGTCGAAAGCTTCTATGACTTTTTATTAATGCAATCACGAGGAGGATGCAATTTATTATTAATGGTGACATACAGTACTGGGTTTACTACTGCAACTCAACAAACAATACGTTTAAATGCTAAAAGATTTGGTTTATTATTTTGTTGTAATTTTTCAAGCTTCAACAGACATGCGAATCTGATCTGATCTTATTGGTCGAAAGAAGCAGCTGGGGTATAGACTGAAAAATAGTTTGGGGCGGAAGATAGATTAACACTATAGCCAAAATGGAGGAATGGTAGACAAATACGTGTACAGGTGAACCTTGGAGACAAACAGGTGGTGGACCCCCTAGGGCACACATGTCAAAGTCAAGGCCCGGGGGCCACATCAGGCCCTCGAGAGAGTTTTATCTGGCCCCCGTGATGATATTAATTTATTATTAGATCCGGCCCACAGGCCGCTGCAAGCCAGCAGCCCGCAGATATAATGTACACACCAATACTACATTTCCCACAATGCAACGTTGACGCGCTGAGCAAGAGGCGGCTTCATTTTATTAGCAGTCTGTAGCATAACAGCAAAAGTTATCTTACAGATACCCATCAACAATGGCAAAACGGAAGGTGGACTATGAGAACCGGGGGTTTCAAATAAGGTGGGAGTTAGAGTACATGTTCACGGAGGGAGCTGGAAAACCTTTGTGTCTTCTGTGTGGAGAAAGTGTGGCGGTAATGAAAGAGTATAATATCACTTCATTCATTTAATGTTCATGTTATGAGTTTTTTTATATAAAGGACATTTGTATTTTGTGCCTGTTGAAATTAAAAATTACTGACAGAGTCATAAGAAAATATTGCTTTATTTATCCAATCATATTGTAATATATTTTTTATGTTTTCAGTAAGTTAAATTTTGGTTTCAATGAACATTGGACAGTCCGGCCCTCGGCTTGTAGCCAAATGTTTTATTTGGCCCTCCGTCCATTTGACTTTGACACCCCTGCCCTAGGGCATTGATTTTCAACCAGTGTGCCTTGGAGTTTTGCCAGGTGCGCCTTGAAAAAATGTCCAATTTGAGTTAAAAGATTCACAAATGTGGTTCTATTTGACTTATTTACCATTTTGGAGTGTCCTAAGCAACTTCTGCACCAAAAACAAACGCAAAACAATCACTCTTGTCAGATACAGTGACATAGACATTATTTGGCTCATTACATTCCATATTATTTTTACTAAATGGTGTGATTTGGTAATGTTTCAGTAGTAGGTGGTGTGCCGTGATCTCTTTTAAACCAAAAAAGTGTGCCTCGACTCAAAAAAGGTTGAAAAACACTGCCCTAGGAAACGTTAAGCTCTACAAACCAAATCAAGGGGTGTTTTGTACATATTTGCACCCAATTTTCCCACCCAGAGTTGATACCCCCCAAAACAGAGGTGGTTTTGCTGAGCGTCCAGAGGAGGACAGGCTCCTGTGGTGCACCCAGCATTGTGGGGTTGTGGACACGAGGTGAAAGGACACAGAACTCTATTAATTTCTCCATTAGCCATTATTTGATAGCCGCCACTCGTACCTCCCCCACTGTCCCGCAGCACATGGACTCACCCCTTGTACAAATGCAAAACACAGAAGTACGGAGTATGTAAACGCTTTCAATGTATACAGTGCCCTTTTGGACATTCAAAGACGCTTCACTTTGCATTATTCATTCTCTCCACGCTCGATAGTGTAAGTTACTTGAATCATATGGGTGAAGTGTCTTGCCAAAGGACACAATCACAGTTTCCACTAGGTTTGTTTACCCAGTGATCTCCCATCCAAGTATTCACCAGCCCTGGTCCTGCTTAGCACTGACAAGCAGGAACCACATGTAACGTAAACATTTATGTCATTTGAAGAGTTCATATACCTCGTTTTCAAAAGAAAGTCAAATGTTTCTTTTAAATGTTTTATTAATGAAAGTAACGTTGAGAGGATTCAAGGGGAAACTGTACCAAAGACTCAAAGCATCATCACATTGTTTAATATAGATTTATTTTAATTCTTAAGTTTTAATGCCACTGTTATATTTTGATTTAGCAAAATAAACTTGACTAGTTTTAGGATTTATTATTACTTTTTAATGCACCTGTGAGACCCACCACTTTTCCTCCACAAAACAGTCTCATTGAAAAACACATGATTAGCAACTGGCTCCTAAAATCTAGATAAGTGGCCAGAGAAAATTACCTTCTCATTCTTGTTTATTCAATCGAAGTTTTGCTTGCGAATAACACTGCCGCCCGATTGATGGTGGTGTAGTCGGTGGGGCTGTGGCTGCGGGCGATGCTATGTATGTCGATCTTATGTAAAGCGCTGCATGTTTCTTGATGGTGGGCGGTTTTGCATGGCCATGCTCAAAGCAAGCCTAAATAATCCCTGTTGAGCTTGCAGTATACATAACATTGATTTTTTTTCTTTTTTCTTTACTCAATAATTAAACGTTTTCTTTTTGCTCTTGGCAATAGTCTGTCTAATCCACAAGAAAACAGAATGCATTCAATTTGCGTGGAAACATTTATTATTTTTGCTTCGCTAAAATGACTCCTTTTAAATTGCTAATTTAGGATTAATTCCAAATGCAAGAATGATTGGTTAAACCTTTTATATAACAAAAATGTGGTCTTAAAATAGATCTGGCATTTTATAGATTTTCTATGTATACTTCTCCGTTCCGGCTATGATTACAGGCAATGAAACCTGCAAATATGTGGCTAGAGGGACAAAGCGATTGAGTGCACACTAGGGGGCATGTATGTAACAAAAGGAGGACAGTGGGAAAGGGACAGGCATCAGTGCGCTTCACCTTAGTCTAAAGACAATGCAAAAACTGCAGTTTAGGGTAGAAAATAATGAGGAACAAAAGGAAAGATAGAGCTATTTGAGGCTCTGGGAAGCATGCCGTCATGGACTGTTTAACTGAGTGTTATTCACCACAGTGTAATGTTGTCACGCTCAGCATAGAAAATACTCTCTTATTTTTGTGGTCCGTTTGCTGGCTTTCACCTGGAAGGAGCAACATTGTTCAACCTGCACCTAAAGATGTTTTATTATTTCATTTCATCCACCTGCGTCCATAGATAAATCTGGGACTTGGAAGGCTGTTTTCCCCCAGAGAGACTTGAGGATCAGCTCTTAGAGTAGCCCCTGCATACACCAAATGTGTTAATCTTGTGCTTCAACTGATTTATTAATTTATTATTAAGTTTTTACTCACAAAAATTAGGCAAAATTTGAATTTTTGCGCCAGATCTATGTTTTACTAATACTACATTTTTCCAAAATCCACTCAGGTCATTGTTTTGTATAATATGTTAACAAAACAAAAAATTAAACTTGTATGATGTTGTTCAGATTTGGATGTGTAAAATGTTATATTTTTATATGAAAACATAACATGATGAAAAACGTGTAATCCATTTTTGTCTTAAGTTTATATCAGTAAACTACAGAAGAAGTTTTGAATTTGTATCTCTAAATTTAAGACGTCTCACCTCAAATCAGAATCAGAATCAGAATCAGAAGCGGTTTATTGCCATTGTCAGTGAAGTTCACAAACATAGGAATTTGCTTCGGCGTAGGTGCAACATAAAGCAATGAGTAAAATATAAAAAATATATAAAAAGGCATGCATAAAATTAAGAATAAAATAGACTAAGATAGACTGACTCAGATTATATACAGAATGTACAGTTGGCAGACAGTGCCATGTGCAAATGTGGTAGTGAAAATAGATTGTTCTTATATAATATATGGTTAAAGTGGCAGGTGTTACAAAGTGTTCATGAGTCCAACGGCAGAGGGAGAGAAACTGTTCTGCCCGAGGGGAGGGGCTCAAATAGTCCGTGTCCAGGGTGAGAAGGGTCAGCTGTGATCCGACCTGCTCGTCCCCGAGTCCTGGAGACGTACAGGTCCTGGACAGATGGAAGGCTGCAGCCGATCACCTTCTCAGCAGAGCGCACAATGCGCTGTAGTCTCTGTTTGTCCCTGGCTGTGGCTCCAGCGTACCACACGGTGATGGAGGAGGTTAGGATGGACTCGATGATGGCCGTGTAGAACTGCACCATCATCTGCGCCGGCAGCTTGGCTTTCCTCAGCTGCCGCAGGAAGTACATCCTCTGCTGGGCCTTCTTGATGATGGAGCTGATGGTCGGCTCCCACTTGAGGTCCTGAGTGATGGTGGTGCCAAGGAAGCGGAAAGAGTCCACGGTGGTGATGGGAGAGTCTGTCAGGGCGAGGGGGGGCAGGGGGGCTGAGACTTTCCTGAAGTCCACGATCATCTCCACTGTCTTCTGGGCGTTGTCCTCCATGTTCCAAGCCTGCTTTTTAATATGTGTTTATTGGAAGTGGGGATCATTTAGTATCATCTAAATCAGTCATCTAAATCAAAACAAAATCAAAAATTGTCTTTTTTTTTGTTTTTAAACCGAAAACCATTTGAAAAAACACAGGTTTGTTTTTATGATTTTCCCCCATAATTCTCATAGTGTCCCAGACCTCATTCAGTTATTTATAGGTAATAAACAACACTATATACATGTTTTTATTTCCTCGCAGTCCACAGCTGATTGGACAAGAAGGTCTTGTTAAAATAGTTAATATATTAAGCTATCTTTTAGAATATTCCTCAATGTACAGTGTAACACCAATAAATGGCTATATTTGTAGAAAACACTTTTTTTGCCTGCCAAAGTCAAAAGCTTCTATGATTTTTTATTGATACAATCACGAGGAGGATGCAAAATATTATTAATAGTGACATACAATACTGGGTTTATTACTTCAACTCAATGAATACTACATTTGAATGCTAAAAGATTCTGTTTGTTTTCTAGTCGTATTTTTTCAAGGTTCAACATAACATGTGAATTTGAAGATCTTGTTGGTCGAAAGAAGCAGCTGCAAATAAATATCTCATTCTTGGGAAGCTGGGGGTGAAAAAAAGCCTCACCCTATCAGTCCTGCACAGAAGAATGAATGACCAAAGGTGGTATAGGCTGAAAAATTGTTTGGGGCGGAAACAAATAATCTTAGAAAGGTAATTTAAAAGAACAAGTCTGGGTAGTGTGAATTGGAGGAAGACGAATTAACACTATAGCCAAAATGGAGGACAGGTAGACATATAGGTGTACAGGTGAACCTTGGATAAGAGATGAGGGGCCATGTAATAGACACTGCAGGGAGAAGATAAGGCAATGCTCGGGATAGACGGGTGGACGTCTTGGGCTAAATAAATGGATAGGTGCTTGGATGATGGCTAGACACCGGTTGGGTGCATGGGGGCTGTGTGGAGGCTGTAAAAAAGAAAAGACAGAAGGGTGCCAGAGGATTGAGGAGAGGCAACATGAGGCAGTGGGGAAGAAGGTGATAGAGGGAAAAAAATAGCATTCTCCAAAAAAGTGTTGTGTTGAAACAATTCTCAAAATTCAGTATTGGTGATAGTGAAAACTAACTTTAATTTAGCAGGTAAATTCCCAAATATAAATGTATTGTTAAACTTCATGGTTTAAAGGTCCCATATTCTGCTCTTTTCCCCTTTACACAGTCTATTCTAAGGGCTTTGTTGATAAATGTTTGCGTTGTGTAATATCCATAACATAACAGTTTACAAAAAACACCCATTTCTTGGACTGGCCCCCCTCCTTGTAAAAGCAAACGGCTCACTCTGAGATCTGACCCACCTGAACAGAGAGCAGACTGCCTCCCCCGCCCAACCCGTGACGAAGCCTAGAGCGGAGATGGTGCGTGCGCCGTGTGCTCCGGTAAACAGCGATACACAAACACGGAAATAAACATTTTATCCGTCCTGACGGTGCGTCGTGCTGAGTCCTACGTCCTGGATCTGACCTGGAGTTTGACGTGCTCCAGTACCTCGACGACGGACGTTGCCGTTTGGTAAATAACAAGCTAACTCTTCGATCGGTCGTATCCATCGTGTAATTACTGTGTAGCATTAGCTGTTTTTGTTCTTGCGGCTGCACGCTTCCTGGAGGTGTGGCTTGAGCGCCGCGGCATCCTGGTGAAGCCGCGAAAACATGCGGGAATCAATCAAAAAACCACTTTGGGCACAACATACGAGGCCCAAATAGCACTGGAGGAAGGTTAAAACCTCTGAAAAGTCGATTTTGCATCTTATGGGACCTTTAATAGTGGGTTTTTCAGATGGACTTTAAGCTATTTTGGGTTTATTTTAACTGGCTTCTTCTTTCCAATTACATTTGCGTATTTTTATTTCTCAGTTCAGTTGTTTGAGGTAATCATTTCCATTTCCAATTCCTGGTTAAATTGTAGGCCTGCTTTATAAGTCAGAAGAATAAGCTTAATTCATTCAATATAGTAGAAAGTATACTATTTCATCAGAAGTGTGGAATACAAATGATTATGGGTTTAAAAGTGTAATGATGAAAACATTATTAGCTAATTATTTCGGAGTAGTTTGGTCTTTTCTGCATGAATGGTAGTACAAGACACAGTTCATTTCAGAGGCTTTGGAGAACAGATTTGTAACTATATGCATGGTTCAGTTTAGAGGTTAGTGTTTCAAGGTTAACCAAGTTACCAGAGCAGAGTGAATATTACTAATGGGCGGTACATATTCCCAGGTCATCTTATAATGAAATTGGTAACAGGTAAAAGAAATCAGGGGAGAGAAAGTGACCTTGGATGAGTGACACACCTCTCAATTTACATTCCTCTTTCTAAAATTATTACTATTCAGTTTTACAGTAATACAGCAATTGTTCGATTTCATAAGCGATATTTGAACATATTTGAACATCTGAAGGCAATTTTCCGACATGTAACATCTGATGGCAAAGCTTCTTGATGAAAGCCCTTTGACTTTCAGTGGTAATCTTCAAAAATTCTTTAACCCTTTCAAAATTAACCTCTTTTCTTCACCTAACTATTCACACAGATAACATGGCTGCAGGAAATAGAGCTTTACAGACGCCACCATCTCAACCTTGAAAGGACTGTAGGTTTCATTTGAACGAGGATTAACCTCAAATCTTGTATATATTAGGGGCTTTGGCAGACTTTAGCTTTTTACCTCTCTATATGTTACAGTTATTTAAGTGTCAATCATGTCTCTCTCTCTCTTTTTTTTTTTTTTTTAAGACACTGGAATTCAACATGAGTCTATTGCAATTCAAAAAGCTTGAACAGAAAATGTAATTCCTTTTGGCGACTCTCTTTTGGAGTGGCTCCCGCAAATGCTTTTGTTTGCAAAATTGCAGCCCTGTGCATAATACTGTTAGGTAAGTCATTGTCCTAACCCTGTTAAATCTGAGATCTGACACTACCAATCATGGGATTCTCTTTCAGAGACTAGAGGACAGGGTCAGCTCTCTGGTACTGCCCTAAATTGGTTGAAGTCCTATTAAGGATAGGACAGGAGGCAGACAGGAAGTACTTAGTTGAAATTGGTAACTGTCTCAAATCACATGGCCTTGACCTGTGGGGTGCCCAAAGGGTTAATTTTGGGACCTCTTCTGTTCAAACTCTACATGTGCTGTTAGGCCCTTTAATAAGCAGTAACAATGTCCTGTCACAACTGTGCAGAGGACGCTCTGATCTGTCTCATTGACAGCAGGTCAATATGGACCAGTGGATTAACCCTGTCACTCCATTTTACTGATTAATGTGTGGATGCAAAACAAAACTTTCTGCAAAAAAACTTTGTGCAGCAAAACTCAGAGAAAACTGAAGTCATTGTCTTTGACCCACAGAAACAAAGAGACAGTTTAAAGGCCTGCTCACCGGTACGATCACATTAGTCTGCGCTCAGGTCTCTGCACTGCCCCCTGTGGCTGAGAGAGGAAGTACGATCACATTAGTCTGTGCTCAGGTCTCTGCACTGCCCCCTGTGGCTGAGAGAGGAAGTACAATCACATTAGTCTGTGCTCAGGTCTCTGCACTGGCTTCAGGCTCAGAGAGTAGACTTTAAAGCAGCTCTGATTTGTCCCTTCATGGCCAGTCACCAAAGTGTATCTCTGACATTTTAGTGCCATATGAACCAACATGGACTTTGAGGGGCTCAGGGACTGGCCTCTTACTGGTGCCAGAGTCAGGACTAAACATGGGGAATCAGCGTGGCAATGTTCTCATGCAGGCTCAAAACAGTTCTGTTTAACTATTCATATGACTCAAAGGATTTTATCTGCACTTTTCTCTTTTAAAGTAAATTTTATAATGATTATTTATGTTTTTATTTGTTTGCACTGAGATTTTAATGTGTCCATTATTGTTATTGTTCTGTAAAGCACTTGTGATTACAGAATTGTATGAAATTGTGTTCCAATAAACCTTGCCTCACTTCTTATTGGTATGTTATAGTCTAATACATTATCATCAGTATTACATTCTTGGCTTAATTGCTTTGTCTGGAGCAGTGGTTCAAAACAATTTCAAGTTCAGGGGCACAGTATAGAGCAGCTTCCTTTTACAAAACACAGCCATCACCAAAAGTAGACAGGTCATTTTGTGTGCAGAAAATTAAGTATTCCAGCTCCACTTATTTGATGTGGCGCCAGGGATAAGGAAAAAAAATAATATTTTTTAGATAATGGCTAAAGAGGAAATCTCATCCAAAAAAAAATCAAAACATAACAGAGGAGACAAAGTAAAGGGGATTACGATGTGGACCTGGGGCTGTGAAGATGTGGCTGTGCGTCGAGCCTATCCTGATTGTGAATGTATTTCCAACACTTACTGGCCAGTAATCTTAATAGTATCAACCATTTTCTATTCTCAAGACATAATGGGCTCACTGAAATTCCGCTGCCATTGTCCAGTATCGAGGCTTATAAGGCCAGAATGTTAGATGTCAATGTAGGACAACAGGTACTGAAGGATTCTGATAAGGAAGGCTGGGATTAAGGAGGGTTGTAGACCTGGACTAGCCTGTTCTTTCGATGGGATTTGGTTTGTTACAGATATAATAAATAATAAATTAAATGGGTGGTTGTCCACCAAATTTCTCGACTTCAAAAACATTGTCCAGATAACTTTTGAAACTCTTTCTTTATAAAATGTATTCATGAAGAACTTCTTGGCAGACTGCCTGATTATCTAACTTACAGTATTTGTTGAACTCTAATTATTTGTTGAACTTTAATACCAGCACTCTAAATTCAAGATTTTGCATCTGTTTATTTTTAATATCTGAGCACAATACAACTGAGGAAAAAAGCATTTGTTTTATCTTTTGGCTTTAATGGAAATACCTTTCAAAGTCATGCAGAACTTTGCACAACGAACGGGGCCCCAACGAATCCTGATAATCTGGTGATATATATGTCAATGTAAACCCTCATTCGTCCAGGTGTGGTCCATCGTAGAAAGGGTTTCAGGGGTTGTCATCCGGACGCTGTTTGAAGATCGAGACGTTTCGACTTTTATCCAAAAGTCATTGTCAATCAGAGAGCTGGTCTGGGAACTCAGGCTTATATGCTGCTCTAAGTAGTGAGAGTCCTGCCCCCAGGGAGGAGTCACTGAACGCCTGTCTTTGTTTGGAAAATTGTTGGAAACTTGATAATTGGTGACCAGTCAAATGCTAATGAGGTCATCAGCAGTGAGGAGGGAGCAACAGCTATCTATCAATAGAACAATAGATCTAAGACAATAATAGACCTTAGCCACAGGTGAAACTGGGTAGGGCCAACTATTAAACCGACAAAGGCAGACCAATTATCAAGTTTCAGGTGACAAACGAACAATTTTCCAAACAAAGACAGGTGTTCAGCGACTCCTCCCTGGGGGCAGGACTCTCACTACTTAGAGGAGCATATAAACCCAAGTTCCCATACCAGCTTGACAATGACTTTTGGATAAAAGTCGAAACGTCTCGATCTTCAAACAGCGTCCGGATGACCACCCCTGAAACTCTTTCTACGCTGGTGATATATATTTATATTAGTCACAATTGCACCTGTGTTTTATGTTTATTTTGCCAGGGCTAAGGCATTTTTTCCCTATGTTGTTTCTGAACAGGGCGCTCACCAAAAAGACCAAAGTCTTTAACATGTCGTCTGCTATATCAACGCACTGCATGCTGCTAAGTAAGTATTTATTTATTCTTTTATTTAAGCTTGACTCAGCAAAAATTCTACAGATAAATGGCGGAAGTAGGGACGGTAACACTGTACAAAACGAATTGCTTGAAACAGCTTATCAACAACAACAGCCTCAATATTAACAAGGAAGAAAAAAAATGAAACACCCCATACTTCTAAGTCCGACTTTCTAACCATAAATTACATCACCCATTGTTGAATTCCAGCTGCCAGTGGCTCAAAGCCTTTTAGCCCCATAGCCACTTTATCTTAAGGTGGATTGATGTGTGAACCAATGCGATGGTACACTCCCTGCATGTGGCGCTAACACATCCAGCGCCGCCATCATACCTTATTACCTCTGTGTGCTCTGCTGGTCACTTCTCCCTCACCAAAGTGGCCCACTGCCTTTCATCAATCATGGTCAACTAGCTCTATACGCTGAACGAGCTTTGTGGGGTAGAGAGCGGCTGGGGAGCGACTAATGTAAGCCAAACAGAGCGGCGTTTATAGAAGCCCTGTTTACACATCAGTTTGAATCGTATCGCTTGTGTGTGTGGAAATGCATGGCCTAAATCAGCTCTTTTCAATGGCGTGTTTCATAATCCAATTGAGACATGGAGGCAGTATAGGCCTAAACATGTTGGGACAATATTCACAAATGTATAATCAGGTTATTATTATTACTAACCATAACAATGCTGTGTGCAAATTAAAATAAAACAAGCACTTTTGTCAAGAGATTTATTGTATTATTGTCCCATCACTGTATTATAATGTTGAATGCTTTAACGCAATGTGTTAATTAAAAACTATGATAATGACTTTTACAGATTAATATTGCACTAGCTTTATGCGTTTCTCAGCAGGTAAAGTAGGCCATTATCAAGTCATATGAGACAAAAATCATGACTAACCATATATATTTTTAATAATTATAATTTTTATTTAGATTATATAGTAATTATATAGTAAAATTAATGCAAAAAAACGGTTTTAACACAAAGACGGTGGGAATATTGAATCAAAATGTCAAAAAAGAGTAAACTATTTCTGATTTTCAGTAACAATAATAATAGACTGTAAATATTCTCTATCTAGAAGCCTTCAGTCAACCTTTATTTGGTTGAAAATGTATTTACAACAAAGAAACAATTGTTTGACTGATCGACTAATTGAAAAAAAAAAGTTAAGTCGACTAATTGACTAAAATTCTCATTAGTTGAGCGCTCATTAACACTTACTGTACTGCCACATTATGCCCTCAGGCTGACGGACAGAATCGCGGCTGCCAATTTGAACCAAAGACCTCTGCAACCATCAATTATTCACACACGAACACAATAGTATGAACTGATTGGAGCAAGGATCAAACGGTCAACATTCTTATTAAATATGATTTGTTTGTGACCGCAATTTTTTTCCTACCTTAATTGTAAAACTACATATAAGCATTGATGATATCACATGACAATCAACCTATTTATTCCACCACTGTCTTTCCATATTTCCCGCACAAGCACATACCAACACGTCCAATGCTCCATCTTCAGAGCTGTCAATTTATCTGAACATCACGGCTGCATCAATCTTGATTAAGTGATTGACCTTGAATGGGACAATCCAAGCATGCCTGATATCACCTCTGCTGTTCTCTGCTCCCGGGCTTCTGTGCTCTGGTTATGTGTAATTTGTGTGAAGAGGTTTGGGGACAATCAAGTGGCTGGGGGTTAGAGGCGCCTGTGGATGGCCTATTTTATATGGCGGAGAGCTGTTGAGCAGGCATTTTCTTTTGAAACGATGGGAAGGCATTTCTGATATTGTTTGCCAATGACAAAATACAAAATAGCAATAGTTATGAAAATAGTCATGTAGAATGGAAGTGTCTATAAAACGCATATTTGAAAGGCTGCTGGTGTAACAATAACAACTTGTCTTTCCGGCATTTTTCAACACACAGGCTGTTTGTCCAATGTTATAATGTAAGATTTAAAATAAGGCTAATTCATTATGTTTATGCACAGCAGGAAAACTGGATCATTTATACAGTCCAATTTAGACCGATTTTTCAAAAAGCATTTGCATCTGTGGCTACATTCACACTGCAGGTCTTGGCACTCAATTCAGATTTTTTCTCAGATCAGATTTTTTTGGCGAGGCCGTTCACGTTGCAAATAAAATGTGACTCAGATCAGTTTTTGTGTGTGAATCAAACAGCCCTGAATGTCTGATGTGGTGAAGAAAGGGACAAAACCAGGAGTCGAGCTGTTGTCATATTATGAGGAAGCACCAGTTGTCAACAAGCATTTAGTCGTATTTATCTTTTGTCTTAAACCATTCATTTTTATTCATTTTCTACCGTTTGTTCTCGTTAGGGGTTGTGGGTGTGAGCCTATCCCAGTGACTTTCAAACTTTCAAAATAAAATGGGAGTGTTACTGATTACGTATTTTGATGATATTCAATAGCACCATACCTTGTTCCAGTAGCACGTTTTGGTCCACTATATTAAAGTGAAAGTAAAAATAACCATTGCTTCACTGTGTTTACTTGAGCTGCAGAGCAAATAAATGCAGCATATGGGAAAATAAAATGCTTCAGGAAAATGAGATGTCGCTCATTTATGTAGTTCTGTGGTACTATAATGCTAAAGTACTATATACACCTATTTGATTTGTTGACATGCATGTGGACTCACTCAGGCTGGTTGGTGGGTTGGGTCTGGGGTGGTTTTAGGGAAAAAATGATTTGAATTTAGTTGTTTAGATTGTAGTGGGGTATGTTGATAGCACTGAGCAAGGTAGAAAAAAAAATCTGGTCTTAAGGTGCTTGTAAAAATTTGGCAAGGTCGGACTAAAATTCTTTAAAAAAAAAAAACTTCAAAAATATGATCATAGGTAACAAAAGTAAAGCAGTAATAATTGAGTAATAATTGATTTAATGGGGAGCTCAGAACAGACAACAGCATGACTTGAGCACAACTAGTTTTAATTTAAATATTTAACGAAAATCTAATTACCATTGGTAAACTCTTGAGAAATACAGTTTTGTTAAAAAGCTTCCACAGTATTCACCTTATTCTGCCCCGCCCACTTTTGCCGTTTTTTGTCACAGATACACACTTCTGTTTGACGAGAACTCCGTTAAAGCTAATGACGAACGAGAGAAAAGTCTCGCCGCTAAAATGTTACATAAAGTAGATTGATTTGTGTAAAATGTTTAATGAACACGAGCAACAACAAGTCAACAACGCAACGATTTCCTGGGGCCTGAAAACGGCTTTTTAGTCCGTGTAGAACTTATTTTCTGTTGAGCTCGTCTGCTCCATGTAAACTAATACAACGGAAACAAGACGGCTGCGCGTACGGCAACTTCAGGAATAAGATGAATTGGACTACTGTGGAAGCTTTTTTACAAAACAGTATTGGACCACCTCTCCCTGAACCACCACCTTAATGTGGTGGAGGGGTTTGAGTGATCCTAGGAGCTCGGATGATCCTAGGAGCTATGTTGTCTGGGGCAGTATGCTCCTGGCAGGGTCTGCCATGGCAAACAGGTCCTAGGTGACGAGCCAGACTAAGTACGGATCCAAAAATCTTCATGATGAGTAAAATAGGCCCGTTACATCACTCGGATTGACGTCACCGGGGCCCCACCTTGAATGGGGTGGGTTCTCCTTCCTGGTGACCCACCACCTGCAGGAAGGACCGTATGGGGCCGGTGCAGTATGTTTTCAGAGGTGGTCAAGGGCAGGTCCTTAGACAACAAAAGCCACGCACACAGACTCTAGCGCTGGAATGTCACCTTGCTGACGGGGAAGGAGCCCGAGCTTGTGAGGGACATTGAACGCTACCGGCTAGATTTAGTCGTCCTCACCTCCACACAGCCTGGGTTCTGGAACCATTATACTTGAGAGAGGCCATTTCTCTGGCGTTGCCCACAGGGAGAGGTGGTGGGTGGGTCTGGACTTGCTTATTGGCCCATAGCTCAGCCGCCACGTGTTGGAGTTCACCCCAGTGAACGAGAGGGTTGTGTCCCTGCGCCTTAAGGGAAGTCTGGGCCTCCCTGCTCAGACTACCGCCTCCGCGACCTGGCCCCGGATTAAGCGGACACAAATGGATGGCTGGAGACTATAGCTTGTTAAAATAAACTGTCCTTCTCTTTCTTCTTGTTCACAATTTACAAAACATTGTTCAGCTGAAAGAATCAGATCTTCTCATTTGGTTCTGACTCCGCCTCCTGGATTTCTAAATGTTCCCAGTCCCACCCATCAGTACCACAGAGTCTCAAAAATACTTCAGTATATTTGTTAATATCTTGTTTTTTTGTCATCCTTCCAATCAGACATCTTGGATAAAACCCACTCTCTCAGGAGGGAGTCACATGAATTTGCCAATTAACAAGTGGAAGTGGTCCAAGCAAAACAAGAAAAGCATTTTATTACAGCTCCATTATCATTAAACCACAACAGTTTTCCCGGATTAGCACTGGTTAGCTGTGATTAATCGAAGCCAGATGTTGCTGTATTAATCAAATGTGTGCTTGGCGTTATAAGGTTAACGACTTAGGCTAATGACTCGTTTGTGATGAATAGGTTTTAAACTGTATGATGAAACAAAAGGTAAAAGGGATTAGTCCAATTTGGTTCATATCAATGTGGATCAGAAGTTTTGCATAACAGAAGAAGGTCTGTTCAATTCAGATAAAGGCATGCTAATATCTAATCCATAATACACAATTTTCTTCCCCTTTTGCAGTTGAGTTAAGGTATATTTAAGGATTATTTCAGACTCCAATAATGTAGCAGAAATCAAAAGGTTATGTATATTAAATAGTTTAGCCGGGCATAAGTTGTGTTCACGTTTGAGACTTCGACTATGTCTTTTTGTCTTCCGAATCTTCGATGGAATTCCATGGCCTGTTTCCTCTGTGGGCATATCTACAAATGTAGAAACGTAGATTTAGATATTTTTTTTATTCAGGAACTCATGATGGGTGCACGGTGGCAGAGCGGCTAGAGCTTCTGCATCCCAGCAAGGAGATCGTAGGTTCGAATCCTGGACCACCCCAACATCACTCGATCTCTCTGGGTGGAGTCTGCATGTCCTCCCCGTGTTACCGTGGGTTCTCTCCGGGTTCTCTGGCTCCTCCCACCGTCCAAAGACATGACTGTGTAGGTTAATTGGAAACTCTAAATTGCCCGTAGTGTGTGAATGTGAGAGTGAATGGTTGTCTGTCCTTGTCTCTGTCTCTCTGTGTTAGCCCTGCGATGAGTTGTCCACTGTCCAGGGTGTACCCCGCCTAAGGCCCAAAGTCACTGGGATAGGCTCCAGTCACCCGCGACCCCTAACGGGAATAAGCGGTAGAAAATGAATGAATGAAAAAAGGAACTCATGATGCTGAACTTCACATAACGTTGAAATGAAAAGAAAAAAAAAAAAAGCTATTATCCACATCTACTATTTCTCGAGTAGTTTGTCCAATTTCATCGACCTGGCATTGCAAAGTGACAATGAATAGAGAATGTTATACCAAGCAGGAATGAGGGCAATTGGGGGACAAACGGAATCAAAAGCAACCATTGAAAACTAATCCCTGTTTGTTCTGTGTACAAACTATAATTCATTTTTGCTTATTCAATTTGAAAACGTGAATGCTTTTTACATGGAATTCCCTTATTTTCATTCTTCAACTCGATGAAACATTTGAATCAGTTTGAAGGAAAGACATATTCAGACTAAATTGTATCACAGTGGAATTGACTATGGGCCATATTGGGACGGAAAATATTCAGAGAGCTCCTCAAACCAGCAGAATGCCTCACCAGCAGAAATACCTAATGCAATGCAAGGCAAGCCGCGCAGGTTTATTTATATCCCACAGGTCATGCTAAAGGAAGGGAAGAATGGGGGTGCATACTGTATATTTGGAATTAATATTAAATTTACTGTTTGTTTTATACATATTTCATTGTGTTTTATTATGAGTTGAATATGTACGATTAATTGTAACTTCCCAATTTCTTTGCAATAAATCCGTATGGGACAAACAAAAACCGTAGAGGCCAGAGTCAATAGATGTGTAAAAGTACAAGAGAAGGAGAAATGAGAGCAGAGTGGGCAGAAGTTTGGAAACTTTTGGTGTTACTGAGAAAGAAAACTATGCACTAAAGTTTCACAAACTCAACAAGAAAATTGCGAGAAGGAATGACTCACAGTTTGAACTTTTTCATTTGCTCACTGAATCAGTTGGATTGGCCATATATGCCCCCCGTAGTCATCTACCATGTGGCTTTAATTGGGATTTTTATTTAGTGAATCAATATAGTTTATCAGGCCATCGACCAACCAACTATGATCCAATGGCTCTAAAGTATGTTTCAGTCCAATATTCAACTTTCAATTTTAATCTTACTAGGTGTGCCCATCCAAAAAAGCTGCATGTATGTACCAACATTATTACAAAATGAGAGAAAACAAAAATGAATCACAGGAAAAAGAAAAAAAAAAATCAAGGTGAAGGTCATGTTTATTTATAAATGGCACCGCCCTAAATTGCTCTAAGGTCAACTCTTCCTCAACACTTTAACGGCTCATCTTGTCACAGAAAAAGCCATGCACAAGGTATGTTTTCAATAGAGATTTGAAGTTCTCAGTGAAATTGTTCCTTCTTTTTCCTTAATTTAATGCAATATATTTTTAAAGCCAAAAATAGCAGCAACCCCGCCTCACAGGGCTTCTCAAAATTGTTGATTTTACCGACAGAAAGTTAGGAAATCGTACAATGAAAGAGTAATAGGTCAATAATAAAGAACCAACGCTCACAAGCAATAAGCAAATGGATAACTGCTCCAGAGCGCCCCCTGTTCTTAAACTACAAAAACCCAGTGGGAAAGACTAACTGAGTAAGAGATTGAAACTAATCATGCATTGTTTGTCATTTTTAGACTTGTAAAGAAGTTCATATGGTGTAATGGAAACACCTGCTATGTTTAAATACACTCAAAATAAAAACATGTAATTATTGCGTTAACTTTAGGTCTAATGCAGTAAAATCTATCTAATATTAATAACTGTAGGTAACAAATGAGCAAACATGGAAAAGTTGCATATTGCTGTAACACTTTATAATAACGACACTTATTCCCGCCTTAATAAAGCATGAACAAAGACTTAATGCATAATCAACAAATAGTTTATTAAAAATGATTCAGGCTTAGTAACTATTTAACAAATATTCTAACCCTAATTTCTAACCCTAACCTTAGTTAAGAAGTTACTAATCCTGAATCATGTTTAATAAACTATATATTCATTATTAATTAAGTCTTTGTTAATGCTTTAATAAGGCAAAATAAGATGTAGTTATTATAAAGTGGTACCCATATTGCTTAATGTTAGTCCAATATAGACGCCCGAATATACTAATTCTCCAACTTTTTGACACAAAAAACTCAAAGTTTCCATAAAACATTGACTCAGAATTCACACTTTTTAACAACATGCTGTACCTAAAATATCCTTACTTTGCAGCCTCATTGCATACAATGGACACATGTAAATAGTTTGCCACTTTTTGTGACATGTAACTTGACAGTTCTACCAAACCTTTCTGGTCATTATCTATAATAAAACGCAAGTTACAGAAATATCTCTAACTTCCTCCGTGTGATGAAGCTAACTTTTGGTGTCTGCCGCTCGGAATAGCACCTCCGTCAGATTTTTCTTTCTTTTTTTTCCCACATCGTCTGAATTGATAGAATTTAATGAGCTTGCAGACGTGTGAAGAAGTCTGCCATTTTTTTTTCACTCTGTCACGCAAAAATAAAGCAGCGCATGACTCCCACACCTCCCGAAATAGTCGCTGTGCAGAATCTCCAAACCCACATGTTGATAATGTCACCTTTTCACTGTTTTGTTGCCTGGAGAAACATCCATTTTCCGTTTCAATGGTGTCTGTTATTCAAGATTGAGCGGGAGATGTCAAGGTAGGTGTGATTTGATATAATTGTCATAGTTATGGGTGCTACGCTGCAATTTCTCCAGAGCAGGATAAGGAGAAGAGACCATGTTAAACCTGAGAAATTAAGCACCAGTTTGCAATGTATGTATTGACCTTATTCTGCCCCGCCCACTTTTGCTGTTTTTTGTACTTCCGTTTGTAAATGCACTTCCGTTTGACGAGAACTCCGTTAAAGCTAATGACGAACGAGGGAAAAGTCTCTCCGCTAAAATGTTACATAAAGTAGATTGATTTGTGTAAAATGTTTAATGAACACGAGCAACAACAAGTCACAATGCACTGATTTCCTGGTCAGTCTGAAAACGTCTTTTTAGTCCATGTAGAACGTATTTTCTGTTGAGCTCGTCTGCTCCATGTAAACTACAACGGAAACATGACAGCGGCGCGTAAGGCAACTTCAGGAATAAGGTCTATAATGCATGGCAGTTATGGTAGCTATAGTACTTTTTAGCAGGCACTCTTGAAACAAAACAATGGGTTAACAAATATCGGTCAGAAACACTCCATGTAATATGTGTTCACAATGTTCGGTTTATTTTAAAGTTATCCACCATCCCATTTCCTTTTCCGTCTGAGGGATGTGGAGACTTCCCTCTTTACACGCCTCCTCCAGCTCCTCTAGGGGGACCCCAAGGCATTCCCGGGCCAACCAAGAGGAGACACACTTCAACGTGTCCTGATTCTTTCCCGGGCCTTCTACTGCTGGGATGTGCCCGGAAAACTCGGAAAACCCTTATAACCTCCCGCTACAAGAACAGTTTCTTTCCCTCTGACGTTGGACTCATGAACACTTTATAACACCTGCCACTTTAACAATATATTATATAAGAACTATCTATTTGCACTGCTACATTTGCACATTTGCACTATCTGCCAACTGTACATTTCTGAATATAGTCTTAGTCTATCTATCTTAGTCTATTTTATTCTTAATCTTATGCATGCCTCTTTTATATATTTTATTATATTTTATTCATTGTTTTATGTTGCACCTTACGCCGAAGCAAGTTCCTATGTTTGTGAATTTTTGATCACTGACAATGACAATAAACCGTTTTCTGATTCTGATTTTGATAATATGTGACTAGCACAAAAGTCCAATAACAGAATGGTGCTCACTAAAACCAGGGAGCCTGTTTTTCCTGAGTATATAATGACAACAATCTTCTACTTGTTTCTCACTTCAGAACATTTTGGCAACAATTTTGAAAAATACAGATCGACAATTAATAAAAACTTTAGTCTGAAATCAAGTGAGATAAGCTTTAATAACAAAAGTATCTATCTATATATACTGTTCAAATATATTGCTAAAGTTACTAATACAAAAATAATTATTATAAAATGAAAACACAAAAACAAGAAGTATTAATCAGTTCGTTTTTGTTTTTTTCATAACAATGAAGAAATACGTAGCATGTGACTCAAAGAGTGATATTTCATTTCTAAATCTCAGACCGCTGCGATCTTTTACAATAAATCCTCAATGACAAAAAAGTTTCATGGCAAAGGGCAAAGTAATAACTTGTCAAAATGAAATAAAAATATTTCACAGGCTGAAAGAGCACACTGATGTATGGGGCCGGACTTCAACATTTTCATATTTTTTTTAGGTGAGCCGTCTATCATAATAATTATATAAATAAATGAATTCTCAGGCATTCATGGCTCGGTGGCTGAGTGGCTTGCACTGCCACCCGACAGCCAAAAGGTCCCGGGTTTGACTCCTGGGCGACATGAAACTTGAGTGCAGTATGTATATGTTTTTCCCTGTGTTTGGGAGGGTTTTGGTTTCCTCCATCAACCTAAAACGTGCACCATAAATAAAATAATCCTCCAGCTATAGCCATGACTAAATAATTTCTTGCTTTTTGGAGAAATATAATGGCAACAACTTTCCTTCTGTTTATCAAATGTCTGACTTTTGTAAAATTTTGGCAACGCATTTAAAAAGTCCAGCTCACCAATTAACGAAAACATTTGCCGTAGTCTGAAACCATTTGGGAGGTTACTCAAAGACACGCCACTTTGATAAATATAGCTTATGTTTCCAGTTATTCAATGAGCTCATGAGCCCCGATGTCCAGGAACAGTATCAGGAGGGAAAAGCATGTAAGTGTCGGAACAGATGGTTGGTGCGGTTTAATGTCCAGGCCAAACTAAAGGCTTGTGCGTCGGCCGGATAAATCTCTGGGTTATAATCAGTGTTATGTAAACTGAGTGAGAGAAATACCACTACCATCTCTGTCTGTGCGGCGGCTGCTGCTGCTGCTGCTGCTGCTGCCTACACCACAGCCTCCTCACTGTGGGCCCCAGACAAGAAGGGAATAATGAAGAATTAAAATGTGCACTAAGACAAACATGCGTAACCTGTACTGTGGAGGCAGATGGCGGAATGCGAAGGCTTTTGTTCCGAAGAGATGACACACTGGAGCTGTGGTTTGCCGTTCCCTGGGTGGCCACTAGAGGCTGTCTTTTATAATCAGTGAACACAAGCTTTAATCTGGCCATAGGAATACTAAAACACTGCTGGTGAAGATGATTCTCAAACACAAGGGTCCAGATTTATGTTGTGATGTTCAGTTAATGTAAAGGTTAAAAATGCAAGAATGAATTAAATGAAGTTGCAGATTTCAGCAGGTCAAAAGACAAGAGAGGAAAACAATCAGCAAGTTTTAACAAGAATTATTTTTCAAGGAATATTTTTTCACTGATTTTGTAATTAGCTTCTTTTTTTTTCCTCTCTAATTTTCTGATCGTGTGAAAGGTTTGTTTACAGAGCCAGCAGGTTGTAACGCTCCCAAATGTGAGAAACAGTGAGAATCAGACCCGAGGCAAGGTTTTGTCATAATCATAATCTTTTTTTTTTTTTTTTAGACAGAACTCAAACCAAAACATAACAACGCAAGAGACCCTCAGTTAAATGTTTTACAATTGCAGCAGCCTGATGTTTTTTCCCACAAAGCGTCCCAGCTTTTGCATAAAACATATTCTTTTAACTCACACTGGATGGATTCAGGAGAAGTTTGTATGAGTCGATGCGTTTCTATTGATGGTCCGAACACCCTACGTCCTGATTTCAAAAGCCCCCTGTAGCTGTGCCCCTTTTATTCTTTCCCCTGTCCCTATCCATGACATGACGTTCCCTTTTACAGACTCTAAGATATTGTAGAGTTTAGGTTTCCATGTGTTGCCTGTTTCTTTCCTGGATCTTAGCTGTCCTCATGTCTCCTTCCAGCACTCCTTTTGTTTTTTATTTTGTTGAATGTCCTTCTCATTTCCCCAGTATTTATGTTTTATTAGAGGTTTCGCACACAAATTAATATAGCTGTATATTTAAAAAACAAACAAACTTTCTTTCACCCATTTGTCTTTGCTGGAGGAAAGAGCCTGTTCTGTGACCTTTGGTTTAAGGTAAGGCACACAATGTACAGTTAATTGCTGAGCTGACCTTTAGTCACACATTCAAATCACCAGTCACTATCTTAAACCTTCAAGTGGGCAATTTAGAGTCATCAATTTACCTATGCATTAACATATAGGTACATTAGCATCACTATCATTCAGTATTTTATCACTGGTGGCGGTGAGCTGCTTCTGTAGCTTATTCACCTTATTCCGGAAGTTGCCTTACGCGCCACCGTCTTGTTTCCGTTGTATTAGTTTACATGGAACAGACAAACTCAACAGAAAATAATTTCTACATGGATTAAAAAGACGTTTTCAGACTGACCAGGAAATCGGTGCGTTGTTGACTTGTTGTTGCTCGTGTTCATTAAACATTTTACACAAATCAACCTATTTTATGTAACATTTTAGCGGCGAGACATTTTCATCGTTCGTCATTAGCTTTAACAGAGTTCTCGTCAAACGGAAGTGAGTTTACAACAAAAGTGCAAAAAACTGAAAAAGTGGGCGGGGCAGAATAAGGTCAATAGCTCTTGATAGAATCAAGGCGGCCACCAGTCACTTTCACCACATTATAGACTCTCTAAGTGAATACAGTCTCTTAAAGACAGAACTAAAGCTTTGTTGTAGCATTTTATACTCCATGCCATTCAATTATGTTATTTTTATTTGATTCCAGATAGTCTGTAAAGGGGACTCCCACCCACTGCTTCACGATGGACTTTCCACTAAAAAGACCTTGACCTAAATGCATTCACCACTAAGAAAAAAGGCCATTCTGCTTTAGGACTTCCTGTTACTGAAGAGTGCAGACGCTTTTCCTTGCTGCTCCTGCTTGCTACAGCTTTTTTCTTATTTATTTTGCTTTTAAATCATTTTTTTTCCCTCTATAAATCTTGGATTATGACTTTTCGAAGGAAACCAAGGATTTTAAGATAATTTTTCCATTTTTAACAAACTATCTGAGCCAGCGACATGTCCGGGAGAGAAGTCAAACAAACTCTTGTGAGCAGCTGTCAGGAAATATCAACATGAAATAATTGAGCTACAAGCACGGATATTCGCTCTAGAATCTGAAAAAGGACTTCACGATACAATTCCAGTGTCACCGAGGGTAAGAAGTCTACATATCTTTCAGAAAAGCTACTTTCCAACTTAAACGGGCGACTCTGTGTCTTTCCCAAAACTGGGTAAAGACCAGCCGGCTACATCTTAGGTCAAACTCGGTTGCAAAACCAAAGCGATACAAAGCTAATGTAAAGTCGCCTGCTATACAGCTTACAAACAGATTTTTGCCACTATCAGAGCTGAATTTACAGAAACGAGAAAACTGTAGCCACCATGATGTTGATAAAAAGCAGCAGAAAGACAGACAGTCTGTGCCAAGCGTCAGGACAGTGACACACTCTTGATAGGAGGCGGTGCTATCGGTGAGTCGTACATGGAAGAATGAAAACATGCAGCTTTCCCAGCAGCACAGTTTCTGAGATTACGTCACTGCTTCCCAGAGTACTGTCCACACACAGAGGAGTTAAACAGCTGATTGTACACGTGGGTGTAGTGGACATTCAAAAGGAGCAGACTGAAGTTTTGAAAAAGACTTCATGAAGTTATTTGAGGAGCTTGATAAAGTAGAAATCAAGACAAGAAATCAGTGGACCTCTTCCAAATATTGACAGGAAGATCAACAAGTTTAGCCGGCTGCTACAATTGAAAACTTGGCTGGGGTGAGTGTGCACCTAGAGGATTGCACTACATTGAGAACTTCTATCTGTTCTGAAGCAGAGAGGACCTGTTCAGGGAAGGGGCCCACATCTGTGCAGAGGTGGGTGAGGGCGCTGACAGAAAACCTCCTCCACGCTCTGAGACATCAAAATGGCCGTGGACAGGGTCGTGAACAGATAGTTGAGAAGAGAGGAATGAGAGAAGAACTCGGATCAATCAGCCAGAGACCAAGTCAATGCTTCCAGCATCAGCAGTAACAAAACAGCCGACTCCACAAAAGGATTTATCAACAGCAGCTCCACCAGGCCCAGCAAAGGATTCAGCTCCAGCTGCTCCTAAATCACCTACACTGCCTCCAGTAAAGAGCTCATCAGCTGCAGCTTTGCTAAAGATCTCCACGCCCCAGTGAAGGGTTCAAGCTCAACATCCGTCCCCCTCCCTCAGGGTCCTCATCACAGGCATTGGGCCGGTAATTGACAGTCCCAGCAGCTGCCCTGTCACCACCCTACCCTCAGACCAGTCCTGGGTCCCCCTGCAACATCTACTCCCACTCAATCATCACTCTCCCTTTCATCTCCACCTTCACCCAGGGATCTTCCCAACCATTTTTGAAAGTCTGATCAAATCAGGAGTAAAGATGGTTCCACTCACACCCTAATTTAGCAAGATCAAGAGTTCTGATGTCAGCAATGATGAACTCTTCCCCGTACAAATCTGTGCCACCATACCACCCAGGAGCTTCAACTCTCCTGCTTCACCAAAAAAACGACCTGCACCTCCACCCCCTTGCCTTTCACCTGGTCCATCACCCAAAGCCCTCCCAGCTCTCCCCACTCAGCCTTTTCCCAAACCTCCTCCAGGTCTCCCCCTTCGCCCTCCCCCACCTCCCCCCAGAACTGTTATCTCCCATAGCTAGGATGTAGTGGGTCTCAGCGTTGCCGGGACTTATGGTCATGAAAATGGTCAAACAAACCCGGGGCCCTGTGTTATATCTGTAGTCACGTCACACAGACTGGAGAACAGAAGGACAGTTAGACTGTCAATCTTAGAAATTTAATTCATATTCCCTGTGAAAAGATAGCGTCCAGTCACATTGAAACCAATCTGAAACTTGCTGCAAACTTAATGTCAGATCATTATGTAACAAATCACTTTTAATTAATGATTTTATATCTTCTTATAATCTTGATTTTATGTTTTTAACTGAAACATGGCTTGACAAAAACATGGGGAATGTAGTTCTAATAGAAGCGACTCCACGAGCTTCCAAGTTTGAATCTGAAACAGCGACAACAAAAAGGGTGGAAGTGTCTGTGCAGTTTTAGAGAGATAAAATAGTTACCCAGAGGTTGTTTTGGGGTGTTTTCATCATTTGAGTATTTATCTTTTAAAATGGAGCTAAAACAGTCTCCCTCCATACTCTACATTGTCCTGTACAAGCCTCCCCAGCACTGCCAAGGTTTTATTGATGATTTTACTGAGATGCTTTCAGTTGTATGCACAGACTTTGTGGTTTGGTCATTACAGGTGATTTCAATGTTCCACGTGGATAATGTTTGCGACAGAAAGCATAAAGAGCTTGATGCTGTCCTTGAAACCTTTGGTCTTACTCAGCATGTGGTGGCCCCACTCACAGCAGAGGACACACTCTGGATCTGCTAATTACTAAAGGGGTTAATATTTCCAAGCGTCAGTGTGTGTCGATGTGGCACTGTCTGATCATTTCTGTGTTTTCTTTGACCTGTCTGTTATTCCCAAATCACCGACTGGTCCTGCAGTTGTTCGGAGGAGACACATAAATGACAGCACAAGTGCGCTCTTCATTGAAATGATAAACTTTGAAAATCCATCATGTTCAAATGTTGACAACTTTTTAAATTCTGTTACATCTAATATCTTGAATATTCTGGACACCATTGCTCCTATGAAGGTTAAAATGGTTAAAAAAATAAGCAGAAAGCGCCATGGAGGAATAATGAGTCAGTCAGGGCACAAAAAAGGGAGTGCAGGGGCTGAGCGAAAATGGCGCAAGTCAAAGCTCCAGAGATTTATAGAAAGGTTGTACATGTACAACCTCATTTTATAAAAAACAAGGAAGGATTTTTCTGAAATAATTGGAAATTGCAGTAATAACTTCGCGTGCTCTGTTTGCAACAGTAAACAGACTAACAAACCCTCAATTCTGCTGCCATTAGAACTAATTTCCCACAGCTAAGTGCAATGAGTTTGCAGTATTCTTTAATGACAAGGTTCAGGGCATTAAAAATGCCATAAATTCCACAGTGCAAATAATAACTTTAAAACCACCTACACATTTAGAGCTGACTCAGTTTAGCCTGTAACTGACAAAACTGTCAAGAGATCATCACCAGTCTGAGTTCTTGTACATGCTGCCTCGATGTGTTACCACCGAATTTCTAAAGTCTGTTCTGAGCACTTTGTTAACACCACTCACTCACATAGTTAACATGTCGCTTCAATCTGGAACATTCCCAAAGGGCCTTGAAAACTGCGGTCATTAAGCCTCTCTTAAAGAAGAGCAGTCTTGATGCCCTCAGAACTGAAAAATTATCGGCCCATCTCAAATCTGCCATTTTTAGGCAAAGTCCTCGAAAAGGTTGTTTACCAACAGCTCACTGACTTCCTCTTAATAAACAACTCATTTGATGTTTTCCAGTCAGGTTTTAGACCTCATCACAGCACTGAGACTGCTCTTATCAAGGTGACAAATGACATCCGCCTGAACACTGGCGGGCAAAGCCTCAGTCTTAATTCTGTTAGATCTGGCGCTGCTTTGACACTGTCGATCATAGGATCCTCCTACAGAGACCAGAGGACTGGGTGGGCATCACTGGCACTGCCCTAAATTGGTTGAAGTCCTACCTTGAGGCCAGAGAGTACTTAGTTGAGATAGGTAACGGTGACTCAGACCACCTGAGCTTGACCTGAGGGGTGCCCCAAGGGTCAATCCTGGGACCCCTTCTGTGCACCCTCTACATGCTGCCCTTAGGTCAGTTAATACTCAGCACAAATGTGTCTTATCACAACTACATAGATGACACTCAGATCTATGTCTCACTGACGGCAGGTGAATATGGACCAGTGGATTCACTCTGTCATTGCATCCAACAGATCAGCTTGTGGATGCAAAACAATTTTCTTCAGCTAAACTCAGACAAGACTGAAATCATCGTCTTTGGGCCGCAGAAACAGAGAAAGTGTCAGCAGTCACCTCCAGTCTCTCGCTCTAAAACCGACAAATCAAGTTAGAAATCTGGGGTAATAATGGACTCAGACCTGAACTTTAACAGCCACATCAAATCAATATCAACAGCCTTTTACCACCTAAAAACATTGCCAAAATTAAAGGTATAGTGTCTAAACCAGACTTGGAGACTTATCCATGCATTTGTCTCCAGTAGGTTAGACTACTGCAACGGCCTGTTCACTGGCCTCTCCAAACGAGCTGTAAAACAGCTGCAGTACATCAGAATGCTGCTGCTCGGGTCTGACAAGAACCAGGAAGTACGATCACATTAGTCCTGTGCTCCAGGTCTCTGCACTGGCTTCCTGTGGCTCAGAGGAATTGACTTTAAAGCAGCTCTGCTTGTGTTCAAGTCTCTCCACGGCCAAGCACCAAAAGTACATCTCTGACATGTTAGTGCCGTATGAACCATCTCGTACTCTGAGGGACCTCAGGGACGGCCTCCTGCAGGTGCCTAGAGTCAGGACTAAACATGGGGAATCAGCATTTCAGTTTTTGCAGCTAAAATCTGGAACAGTCTCCCTGAAGATGTGAGACAGGCATCCACTCTGACAATGTTTAAATCCAGGCTAAAAACAGTTCTCTTTAGACGTGCATATGACTGAAAGATCTATCTGCACTCTTCTCTTTTAAAGCACTTTATTTTAAAATGATTTTAAAATGATTCTGTGTGTCTTTTTGTATTTTGTGATTTTAATGCAATTTTTCCTGTTTATGTAAAGCACTTTGAATTGCCCTGTGTACGAATTGTGCTCTACAAATAAACTTGCCTTGCCTTGCCTTGCCTTGCCTTGCCTTGCCTTGCCTTGCCTTGCCTTGCCTTGCCTAGGACTGTATGTTTGTTTAATTGTTCCAATAACTTTATAGAAAATACAGTAATTGGATGTGAAGTATGAACTCTTAACTTTTTATTACAAAATATCAAGTGTTGCTCGTGGTTGAGGGCCCTTCATAAAATAGAGGGATGATAGGTCACAGGGGATGTTAAAATGGCAGGTGCTCTCTAAATTAAAAGTGGTTTGCGCGTGTTTGGCTTGTACCTCTCTAAAGGTTTGTCTGGTTTTGAGGACTTCGAGTGGTCATCGTACATTATGCAGGACAAAAACAGACAAATGACGGGCAGCATATGTTTAAAAACAAATAAATATAGGTTTAGAAATGTTTCACAATAGGTAAGGCCAATTGAACGTCAAATCGTGCAGTGCAATAGAAAATCGTGGCATTTTCTCTGCCCTGGAGAAGTTTTCATGTTCTCGAATGTCTGCGTTCATGCTGCTCAGGCTGCCCACAGCGGCACTGAGCAAAGCTGGAGAGGTTTGGGCCTAATAATCTATCTTATACTGTTGTACAAGCCAGAAGGTTATATGTAAATACTTAAGATAAAGCTTGTTTTTTTTTATTCTCGTAACAAATCCTGTTTTACTCTTCAAGTTTGAATGTGTCCATCATAAAAACATACCTGGAGTTGCATTTATCTGCAGCCACACTATTTTGATGAATGCTAGTTAGAAAATCCTCTCCCCTTCAACTGTCAAAAAGACTTCCTGCTGAACTTCCTCGATCAGTGACGATTTTTCCAATTTTATACATCACTTGAATATTCTGCTGTTTTAAGTCCTTAAATCATCGCCAGACTCTGCTGCAACAGCTACTGCTATCATTGTATGTCACGCAATCTCTTCAGTGATAACATAATTAAACTGTGTAAGCTCTAGGCGCCATCTACTGGCTGCATACAGTAATAGTAAGTGCAAGGGCAGACAGCAGAGACACAAGTTAATAGATTTCATAATTAACTTTTTTTGGGGTGGTTCAAAACATGAGATGGCAAATTACGGTACTCAAGAGAATGTTTTAAGTCTAATAAAAATACAAACAATATTTTAAAGATTTGTGAGAGGTTGCGGTAGACTTACTACTTACTTACTCATCACTGTGCTGCACTTTCAGTTTACTCTCGACTCTAACATAAGTCTATTCGTGGTTGTGTGCGCCTTTGTGCAGAGTCACTGATGATCATATGATGTTTAGTGTTTGTCAGTCCCCCAGATCTGGACTGACTGGGGGCAGTGAGCCCTCACCTCTGCTGCTCCAACAGTCTGGAACTCTCTCCAAGCTGAACTGAGTTTGTGTGAGCTGCATGTTTCATTAAGGGGTTTTTGATCGATTAAAAAAAACAAAGAATGAGAATGATGAAATGAAGATGAACATTGTCTGTGCTTTTGAAGTTCTGTTTTAACAGTTTCAGTGTCTCCTGTTTTAGTGTAGATAAATAAAAGTAAAGGTTTTTATATGGTCAACCTTGAAAATTAGGTTTTGTTGTTGTTGTTTTTTGTTACTTGGTTAAATAAAGGTATAAATAAATAAACAAATAAATAAATACATAAAGAGAGAGGCAATAAAGATATTTACTTTCAACTTCATGGTAGAAAAGGTTTCAAAGGCGGTCATCTAAACACTGTTAGGAAATCAAGACTTTTCAACTTCCATCTGAAAATCTTGTAAACGTTTCCATCAGATTGAAAATGACATTCGGATGGAAGCCGAAACGTCTCTTTTCAATAACACTGTCAATTGTTTTTTTATGCAATGGACCAGTCCCGGATGAATGGAAAAAAATGTATAGGACCTGGTGAATATCACTTATATAACTGTTACAAATCCCTGTCTACCCTTCACCAAAACCAGGAGGTGCCATTGACTCGAAAGTAACGTTTATTTTGTTTGTTTTCCGTAATTACCTCTGACTGATTCAAAATTTAAAAATAATCACAGTCATTTTATTAGTAATTTGTATTATAATTAGGCTGTTATTCTGTCTCTGACTCAGTGTGGCCTCAATAAGGGTTAATGTGCATCATCTATCACTCTTTTACCAGACTCTTCTGCTCGTGGAGCTGGGCGGAGAGTTGAGGGAAATAGTTGTAGCAGGTGGTGGCGGGAACACAAGGCGAGGGGCGGGAGGCAACCGCAGTTCCGTCAACATCTCCGCTTTTGATATTCCTCAGCTCAGTTCACGGTGCGAGCGATTATTTCCACATCTCTCACCCAAATTACCGTCATCCATCTCCTGCCTTTTCCACGCACGCATCTCATCTCACCGGCGGATCCTCGCGCTTGGCCACCGCCCGCGGAGGCGCACGGGGCTGACTCTGTTACCTGTAATTGACAGTTCCTGTTTGGCACAAGGACTGAAGGTTATTAAAACGCGTAAAAGGGGAGCGGGACACTTTATTCCCCTCTCGTTCACTCTTCCTCTGCCTCTCTCTTTCGTGCCTCTCTCTCTGCGCGCACACACGCACACGCACGCGGGCACGTGTTGGTTATGCATGTCGGCACGTGCACGCGCGTGAGCACCGGGCACTTCATCATCATCGCCGCCGACGAGTCACATGCAGTGGTTGCGTCTAAGAAGGACGGGAGATTATTAGGAGGAGAGTGCACTGTGTAAACCAGAGTGAGGCTGAAGCAGAATATTGCGCCGGTTTGGTGCTAAAACAATGTGGATTTTATTAAAATTCATGCGCACCTGCTGCATAACCGTATGAGTTTGTGATGTGAGCAGAGTGCAGAAGCGTGGAGTGGACGTTGTGTCACTTCAAACATATTTAAGGACGTGTGATTTTGGCACATTTGCTATAGGCTATTCACATGTTCAAAAATAGAACCCTGTGTTTTGTCTGGCTTTCTGTGACACAAATGTGGTACGCTGCATGTTTTCAAATCATCTGCTGACATGTCCATAGATTTTACGCATTGGTGTCCGTTCCAGATTTGTACATTTTTTACGCATGAAAGAAAGACCCGTCGCTCATAACTAATAGACTTGGTGACAGAGAAAACGTAGCACTGCAGACCAGACTGACGTGACTACACTGCCGGCTCACCCCCAGCAGCGCATTTTCACAGTCAAAACTCGTAGCCAAGATATAGAAAACGTCTCCAAAAAGGCGTCCTGAACAAATCAACAGCTGGGCTTCACGCGCGCACGGGAAATGAACGTCTTTTCGCCGATGGTTCGTTGCAGTCTTCCGCCGCTCTGATTAAAAAAAAAAAAACGTCATCTAAATCGGGACTTGAACTTGCTCAAATATCTATCCGCTGCTCTTCCTGCCTGCCCGCTTCTCTTCCCTTTGCTCCCTGCAGATGTACGCGTCTCCCCCTCGCGTCCCTCGCCTCTCGCTCGTTCGCTCCCGTCTCTCTCTCGAGTGCGCCGTTCCCTCAGTGCGTGCACGCTGTAATAAGCAGCAGTAGCAGCACACATAAGATTTTGGGGGTGCTGTAAACAGAGGCACACGGCTTGCAGCGGCTTGTCTCCATGCGAAACGTGGAGGGCTTTCCATAGGAACGACGAGGCGCGAGAGGAGATTTTCTTTTATTCCTTTTTTTGTTTCTGCGAGGACTCCTACTGCAGCCGGTGAGGAAACTAACATTTTCCCTGCGTTTTTCTGTGTTCTGGACGCCTGTTTCGATCCCGTCGCTTGCCTGTATGTGCGTGTGTTGCTTCGTGTTAGTAACTTACATGTTATAGCTGCTTTATCGTTTCAAGAGAAAAGCGAGAGCGAGAGACGAGGGATTCCAGCCGCAAATAAAAGAGGATTTTTATTTAGCAGCCACTGTAAAAGAGATTAGGGGCGACAGCGGCAGTGGAAGTTGATTTGTGCTGCATATACATGGGCGGGCTGGGCTTTATATCACAGCGGTTCAGTTCATCCGTAGCGCTGCGTTTGGATGTGCTGCGTTACCAAATAGAATGTCTGTTGTGTTGCGGAGCGCGTTGGTCGTAGTTAGGGGACATTTATGTTGCCGACAGACAGAGTTGAACTCGCGCTACAGCAGCAGCAGTGGAGGCAGCACAGGCACCAATGAGCAGTGAGAGAGACCTGCGCATATCGTCAGCAGCCGCTTCTCGAGCCTCAAGCGAAAATTCGTCAGATCTGAGATCACACAGGAGAATTTTGCCTCATTCAAACCGGGCTAGGATTCACTTGGAAAAGTTCAAAATAGGAGGACAACGTCAACCTTTGGTGTCTGGCGTAAGTGTGCTTTGAATTGCTTATTTCTTCCACGCGTAAAAGCGGACAGGATTATGTCTTTTACTTGCTTGAGTTTTTACTGCGAGGGCAATCGGGGGGAGTTGCCGTCGAAATTAAGGGACATTTGAAGGCTCAGGCTGTTTGATGTTTCAGTGTCAAGCTCCAAGGATGTCTAATTAGAAATAGCAACGTCAAGGCACGTTTGGCAAAACGGAGCGAAATGGTTCCATCTTTATTGAAGACGCATCGATGCCAGTTGCATTCTAAATTCGTGCAGCCCTCAGCCTAAAAGCAATCACCCAGCGGTGTTTCCTCTCAGTAACTTGCGAAAAAAGTGGGGATTTGCTGCTAATCTGCATCGTTTGCGCTTCATCAAATCCTTGTCAAATATCGGATTTATATTTTCATTTTATTGCATTTCAAACGGCACCATTGTGCGTCTTGGAGCATCACACCCGACTATAGGAGTCTCCTCTGTAGAATCACTAAGTAAGTCCACTCGTGTCGCCAGTGGATGCTGCTGCTGCTGCTGCTGCTTTCCAACCCGGACCACGGCACCGACGCGAACCATGTGCACTTTGGTCACCGGGCTGACATCCCCGTAGCTTAGTGATTGAGACGGATTCAAATGCTGTTATTTTCGGTAGGGTTTTTTTTTTGGTTTTTTTTTTGATATTGCGGTTGCGACGCGTTTCACATTGCAGGGTATTAGAGGAGGAAAAGGAGGAGGCGGTGGAGGTGGGGGAGACCGGGGGGGAGGCTGTGTACAGGTGCTACACCGCTCACACGCGCTGCTTTGGTGACCGCGATGGAGATGCTTATGCTTTTAATTATGACACACAACATGGATACGCGGTGTGACGTGACGCGTGCTGCCGCTGCTGCTGCTGCTGCCTTTTTGACGGTTTATGTGCTGTGCTGGTGTGTGTAGTCCTGGGCTAGTCAACGTGCCACCTAATTCAAAATGATGATGTCAAATCTTTAAGAGGAGGAGTGCATACGTGAAGTGGCTTGTGATGGCTCAATGCGTGCTCCTGCTGCTGGCTTATGTGTTTTGATGTATGCACTCCTGCTCAACTATGACTAAGGGTTAGCTATCTCTTTGCACCATCACTGTTTGTATGTTGATTGTGTGTTTTTTTTTTGTTTGACCTCTAGCACTGAAAAGTCCTCATTTCGCCGAGATGTGTGGACGGAGCAGGACGGCCCTACTGTTTCTCTGGGGTTTCTTGCTTGGCATCAACGTTGTACTGGGCGGGAAAAGGTAAGAAGATACAAAAATAAGTCATGCCTTAAATGAGACACACTATTGACTGTAAAGTTTTGATAATGTGTCTGTAATAACTATGGAATCCAACTATAAAAGCGTAGGCAGGTATGGAGGACAGATCTTCTTGACTGTCTTAGGGTTGCATAAATTAATTGACTGATCATAACTAGTCGACTATAAAAATAAGCGTTGACGTATTTTCATAATTGTTATCTGGACTGCACAGACTCCAAAACACACACACACAAATACCTTTTATAACAAGGCAGTGACACAATCAAATCAAACTGTCAAAGAAGAAGAAACTTTTTTCTGATAGTCATCAATAATACTAATCTAGAAGCCTTCAGTAATTATATTTCTACCTTTACTTGGTTAAAAATGCATTTAAAAAGTCTCGACGTACAATAGAAATAATTGTTTGACTAGTCGACTAATTAAAAGAATAATCATAAGATTCGAAATGTTCTAAAAATAATCAGTTTTTCTATTCTAAAATAATCAGTACAGCCCTAAAATAAGTATGTGGCTCTTCTTGATAACCAAAATATCCATTCGAACTAACAAAACATTGCAGAAACCCTTTTTTTAATGCAGTATCATGAAAATCCCCAGTCACTGAAGTTCTTCTTATGTATTTCCTATAATTAGACAAAGCTGTATGTTGAGATCCACGTGCGACGGGCCAAGTGTCATCACACGCTGTTAAGGCGTGAAGGATGACCTTTTCATGCTGGGATATGGCTCATTTCTTATCAGCCAACTTGTCCAACGGCCCAGTAAATATGTCACTAAGTCATCCAGTCAGGGAGGCAGCCAAGGAGGACACGCTTTTGTTCACCTGGTCACCGATTTCATTTGTCTTTGGGCTTTTTATGTACGGGTGCTCCACTTAGATGCTGCTGCACCTATGGCATCACTGAAACACATCTGCTTTACATTTTCTTAACCTGCTGGGGTTGCTACAGCTAATTATCTTCCCCCCTACTGTGCGGTGATTTGCATATTGATATTGCATATGTTTTGTGCTGGCTTTCCAATCTTCTTTCCATCGGATTTGAGTTTGGGATTGGCATAAAAGTGAATTGGCTAAAGTGGGCTTGCTTTTTAATTATAGGCCAGTATTGCAATTGCAGCATCCAAATATCTTAATGTTGACAGCTAGAAGAAAAATTCTGAATGTTTGGGTTTCAGTCACATTACTTCTCCATTTTGAGGACTATTATCCATTTAAAATATGTAACGTTTTGATTGGAATTGTTAATTGTTTGAGCACTTGTCCTAATTGTTCATCACTTGATTCCCATGTATACAAGAAACACGCATTATCGAAAAATTCAAACCAAATTCAACCCAAGTGCCCTTGCTCGTCCCATTCCTGGATAAATCAGTTGTGCTAGGAATAAAATTCAAAGCAATATGCAAAGCACTGCACACTAGAAGATGATTTCCTTTGGGGGGAAAACAGACAACATAAAACATTATAAAACCTTGTAGGATGAAAATTGCATTTGCAGTTTAGCCTTGCTTGGACAGAGAGTGGCATCGCACTGTTTTGCAATTGGCTACAGCTGTGGTTTTGACAATGGCTGCAGGCTCGGACAAGGCTAATGTAAAGACACACTTCTCAATGTCAACAGTGAGGTGTCAGATGTCGCCTAACAAGCAACAGACGAGCACCCACTGGAGACGATCCCGAGTGGATGAATGCGAGCTGACAGGTGGAAGTCATGTGACCGCAAATGCATTGATTCAGAGGCTAGGCATGTACGGCGTTCGCATGTTTAGTTTTGTCTCCTTATAATCGCAAGCAACGCACCTTAATAGGATCAATTCTGACATTCATCCTGAGAAATCTCAACAATTGACGACGTGGGAATGGTGATGAATGAGGATGGGTCAGACCTTGCTTTTTTATTCCTGTTACCATATGAGCAACAAAACATGCATTTGCTGAAAGCTTTTCAAGTGCTGTGAATAGACAACAGACATCAATGGATTCTTGTCTTTGTAAAATCTATGATAATGAGTAACATTTGATCCCGTTTGATCGATCAAGATTAAATGAACGGACTGGCAAATGCAAAGCGTGCTGATTGTGTGGTGGTGAACATTGAATGCATTAGAGAAAGAATCGGAAGAGAAATGATAAATTCTGATGAGGGACTGTCACCGCAAAAGGCAGAGCAATTATCGCCAAGAGATTTACTGTATAATCGAAGCTGCTTTTTGAAGTGGGATTCGCGAAAGCACATGCATAGCACACCTTTAGGGATTTCAAGCAGACACGGTAATCAGGAAGCCCTAGCGCTTCTCTATACGGTATGTTGCCAACAGAAAGAAATTGCCTTATAATTAGATATCCGCCAATGACGAAAGAGGCAGAACGGTGCTGTCAGAAGGATAGGAAGAGAGGAGACCAAAGCCGAACCAGGACTGAGTCAGAAAGGAGGAATCCACAAAAGAAAACAAGTCTAAATTAGGTCTAATATTAAACCCAGACATAACCATGATTACGCGGACACAGTCTAAAGCAGGACAAATGTTGGATTAAACTAAACCATAAGTAATGCTAAATTCAGTAATAAATCAAGCTAAACCAAGTTGAAGAAAAAAAAATCTAGAATAAACGAAAACCCAGTGTGCATTTACGCTAGGAAGCACACATGACCTGAACTTGACAAGAACTAAACGAGAAGTAGACGATCAAACTAAGTCTACGTTAAAACCGGACTCAAACCATGACCAAACCAAAGAGTGTGAACAAAAGGCTTGATCAAATATAAACAGGGATTTATGTAATCTACAACGAAACCAAGACTAGTCAAATAGTTGCATAGAGAAACTAGATACTCATATGAAGTAAGTATCAGTACAAGAAAACAGATATAGGACATAATTGGAACTTTCTTGAAACGTTTTAGTTTGCTCTATAATCAGGTTGAAAATTTTAATATTGTGACTGTAATCGAAGGAATTGATTTCTCCTTGACTTAAACCAGGAGTAAACAAGGCCAGAATAAGCACTAAACCAGTACTAAACCAGTAAGAGCTCTTCTGTGTTACCAAATAAAGAAAACTGCCTTTAAATAGCTATCGTCGTGTGATGATGCTGGCGAAGGGACCAGGAGTAGAGACGTGGGAAGAGTGTGAACAATGTTGGCACTGTTGCTGTGAAAATGACCTGTAGATGGGGTTGGTGCGCAATGTTTTATGGAGAAGAAATAGCCTCTATCTCATCAACATGTGCAGACTTTTTTCTTTGCTCTTGCTCGTGCTCCGTGCTCTTGTTTTGCTTTCCATTTTTTTCCTTGACATGCAACCTCTGCATACACCACGAGCCGTAGTCGAGATGGGGGCTCATATGCTACAATGAAAAATATGATTCTCCGATACAAGGCTATGGCGCAATGTGGCTGTGTGTTGCATCATTTATAACATATGGCTAGCGTTGCATGTACACACGTAATTAACATAGATTTCTACTTCCATACCCTTGCATTTTATACATGAGTGTCAGTGCATGTTTATTGGACTGAAATAGATCGATTATGGACTGTAGAGACATGACCCAATTGCACATGATTTTGAAACGTCGGAACTGTGAGTGAAATGCAGATAAAGAGCATGGCTTTGTCCGATGACAGATATTTAAGAGACATTACAGTTTACTCAGTGTATTGTATGTGGAGGTCTAAACAACAGGTACAAAATGAAAAACATCATATTTTGTTCTCTGCAGAGGAAATTCTATCATTTAAACAATTGCAGCCTTTACTATTTGATAATTTTGCCAAGTCAAATTGCTATTTCAATTTGATTGCAAAATTTTATGCTGCAAAAATCCAGTTATGGTTTGGTCAAATCCTCAGATTAAACATCTATATATTGAGCATGATCTGGAGAACTGTCCGATGTCTGATGATAGAACACAGCAACACTGAAAGATGGGTCAAATGCAGATCAGTCTTGGTCACGAATTAAGAATTAAAAGAAATAAAAGACAAGAAAGATAAACTACTTTCTGTTCAAACCCAGGATAAATGAAAACTTCTTTTGTCTAAAAGTCCAACCATCTAAAATCAATAAGCAAATAAGCACTGGGTACTACGCCGCTTTTGATTTGTTGTGTTTATAAAAAAAAAAACAGATTGTCTTTGTCTATTAATGCTATTTAGAGACAAACTGCAACATGAGATTGTTGTAGAAAACATTTGGCGTAATTAAAGCAGCTCAACAGACTAAAACACTATTATGTAACGTTGACACTTTAAGAGCTGTTTACTCCTGAACCTGTCTGAAAGCTTGAATCAACTCATCATTAAGTTGTCTTGTGAGGAGCCTAAAACTGTGAGGTTTATAAACCACATATATTCAGCAAAGTAGTTTCACATATTCTGACAACTTTACGTGAAGAATGTTTGACAAATTTGACTTAACTATAAGGCTATGGTTCACTGATAACCAAAATGACGTGTAGAGATTGAAGGGCTGTAGTCATCGAAAGAAATTCTTGGTCGATTAAAGCTCTGTGCATCAGTTAGTCGACTAAAAGGGGTATGGCACAGATTTGGCAAAAGCTCTCAAATTTATAAAAATCTCCTGAAATTTGACCATGTATCTGTACCCAAAGTACACTGAGATCGCAAGATTACGGAAGATCATGCAATTACAAAAATATATCTAGAAAATAACTACTACTACTACTACTAAGGCAGACTAGACTCTGAATATATCAAGAAATATCAAGGAGTGCCATTTCCTTTTTCGGTTGTTGTGCTATAAATCCTTGAAAATCCCCCAAAAATAATTAAAATTTGGTCGACCAAGACACCATCGACCAGTTAATCAACTAAACGACTAAAGGTCCACAGCCCTATAGCGATTGCAGTGATTTTGGTAAAGATTAGTCGCAGTACTTACTTAACATACACACCAACTAGTCTTGCAGGTTATATTGTCCATAGGGAAATTTGTCCTCTGCTTTTAATCCCATCCCCAATACTGCAGTGCTACCTTGTGAGTAGCAGTGGGCGCATAGGGACGCTTCTCCCGACTAGAGTCAAGAGTATCTGACTTGCGGACTAGCCTTTACAGTAGGGTTGAAAGATTTTGGAAAAATATATAACGTCAATTTTTCAGTCAAGCTTAGCAATTACAGTTTGAGTTTTGTTTTGACTGTAGGATTCTGTTTCCAGCCACTAAACTAATTCAAGAATTCCATGCATTTCAGAGCATGTTAGGATAGGTCTAAACTAGAGGGTCAGCATTTCTTTAGACAATAAGACATAATAATTTCTTGTTTGGAAAGGGAAATATGTTTGTTAAATAATTGTGGTCTTTGTGATTTGCATGTTTGGCACATTTAAACTGCATTTTCTTCCTTTCAAATTAATCTGATCTGCTTTTCACCTGCTTTAAATGTCAATATTTCTCCACTTTAACCATCTCCCTGAGCCTATATTTTCTCACAATCTATTTGTTCAGGGTCCTATGCGCTCTCTACCCCTTATACTGCTCTTCCTAATCGCGATGACCTCTTTTTCTCCTTGGAGTCGCTGTTTCTAAACACCACATATTTAGCATGCATTTACAACGCCAAGGCATCAAACTACAACAGGCAGAGATGAGGTTGAGTAGCATGCGAGGCGCAGTTTGGGGCTCTTATCAGATTATTGTCAACACTTATGCATGGATGCGTGCTCAGGCCTAAATGTGCACACATCCAACGCCTCAGGAATAAATTAAGACAGTGTTTTTCTTCTCACATGCACCCGAGCCTCTCACAACCTATTTGGCGCAATCGTGATTGGTCTAAAGATGGGCAAAAACAAGGCTAACTCAAAAAACATGGTGTAAAATACAATATAAATAGTGAGCAAATAATGAACTGTGTAAAGTAGAACTAAATAGTCAGTTTGAAACCAAGTCTAATAAGAATGGTCTAATATTGTGCTCATCTGGACACTCAAAGTCGCTTTACGTTGCATTATCCATTGCCTATACATTGTGGTAAACTGCTTTTATAGCCACAGTTGCCCTGGAGTTCACTGAGAGAAAAGTGTCTGCCAATCACTCAATTATACACCACATTTATACTTATGCCAGCTGTGTGAACTGTCTTGACCAAGAACACAACACTTGTCAAAGCAGGGATGGAACTGCCAATCCAGTCTTTCCATAAACTAAGATACTATTTGTCTTACTCTGCCCCACCACTTTTACTCTTGACTGCTACTGAACCGCATTTCGGTTGTTGTTATTTGCATTTCCGGTTAAGCAAGAATTCCGGTAATTTTGGGAAAAATCTTGCTGCTGAACTATTCTCTAAAGTAAGTTGTATCGTGTTAAATTGTCAATGTTCATGTGCACCAACAAGTCAACAATACACGGGCGGAGGCAGGCAGAAAATATCTTTATTTGTTGTCGAGTCGGCAGCCCGTATGCAGAACCGCACAACTGAAGAGAATGCAATTAATGGAGCCTCCAAAACAAGGGAAATAGGACTAAACAAGGACAAAACCAGATCTAATCATGTTCACACTTGTCTTGGTTTGAGCTCAGTTTAGTCCTGGTGATGACCTGGTTTTAATCTTGGTTCAACCTTGGTCTAGTTTAGCTTTGGTTCCAGGTTTAGTCTGAGTGCAGTCCTAATTTTATGTAACTGTTCTGGTTTAGAGTCCACCATCTGCTTATCTCTGTGAACAGGTTGTTACTGGAACGTTTCACAGTATAGCATTAACCTTGCCTTTCACCAATGACACAAGCAGGTAACACCATGACTTACAGCTCAGATTTGTGAAGATGCAAGCCTGCTCATGGTCTTTTTCCGTCACAAATAACACCTGCAAATTACTGGAGTGCAAGGCAGATAGGTAAAATGCCATATGTGGAACTTTCAGGCAGTAGATTAACACCTACACAGAGACAAGTTACATACTGCACCTTTCAATTAATCAAGATGGAGCTTTGGCAAACCCTATCTAAACATTCTTGTTGCAAATTCATTGTAATTAGCGTCACTATTCCTGATGATGTGCTGCTGTTATGTGACTAAAATATTCATGCCCCAAACTCGCGACTCGAATGCACAATTATCCGGCATTTTTCGGCCTGGCTGTAAGACTTTTGTTGATCAAAGGCCACTCTTGGACGAAGCCTTTGTGGTCCATAAAAGGGCATATTAATGTATAAATAATGCATTCTGATTCCTGTATTCTCCGGCGCAGTGTGAGATAGAGGCTGCTATGGGTGGCGGCTGCGCGTGGAACGGTTTGCTGCTGAAACACTTGCAGATGCGTCACGCTCCATGAATCAACAACTGTAAATGAGTCAATGTCACACCAGCAGACGGCGAGATCTATGTCCTTTTCCCGCGCGAGATTAAAAGTGCACTTGTCGAGGTCTTGGGTGCAAAATTACAATTCACATCTGTACAACATGTCTTTCGTAACATGACAAATGGAATGCTCGACAACAAACAAAATGTGCTGGATGAACAGGTTTGGATATTACATGAAATACTGACTTATTTTATATTGGCAGAAGACTTGGGGTATAATTGAACACGGTAACAACAGCATGCTGTTAATGACGGAATCTCATTTGCTTGATGGGCTTTTTTATATACAGCATGATTTAATGCAGTATTACACAGAAATTGGCCAATTAAAGAAGACATGTCCTGTGCAGCCATTATTCAACTAAAATTGGTGCTGTTAAAAGCTGTGAAAACTATGTATTTTGTACTGCATGTATTCATATATCAAAATACAGATTGAACGCACCACTGACGAAAAACATGCAAGAGGCACACCAAACAAAGACATACTCCCAGCACATATAATATCTTATGTATTGTTAATAATCACTATATTGTAGACATTTCACTTAATTCTTTGAGGATGATGTCAACAATAAAGACAAATGTAGCACAGTACATTTGTGTACCTCGTGTTGTCCCCAATTCTGATATTTCAACAAATGGATGAAATCGTGTTGTTATAAGTGAAACTGTGATACAACAACTCTAGTGTTGCTTTGCAGAACAATGAATGTGATTCACTTGTGGAAATCATCATATACACTTGCACTTTGACTCAGATGAAATGATTATCTCATTTTTGGGTAAGTGGTGTTAAAGGCACCCAATATAGAGACATTTAATTAAAGTCTTTACACAATACCTTGTTATGTTATTCTTTGGCTTTTGTCATGTTGACATTTTATTATTTTAGAAAGATTTTGATAAACAAAAGTAGCTATTGGGGCTGGGACTCACAGGCTCCCTCATGATTCCATACGATACACAATACACTGTGATACGATAATATCACAATATTACGATACATGTGATACTAGATATATAGCACATGATTTTCTGTGATATACCACTATTTTTTAAAGAGCCCAATACATTCTTTGTTAAACCATGACCTGCACAAACTTGAAATGAAATTTTAACAACCAAAACTGAATCTGTCAAATGTGTCACATAAACAAGTTTCCTTTCTCCAAACAAGTAATACAATTGTAGTGCTGTCACAAAAAAAAATCAATAAATTGTACCAAAAATTCCTCATGGCGATATTCCGATACAGCAGCCCATGGTATCTATACATTATCACCAAATTTAGTATCACGATATATATATATTGTGATATTTTGGCACACCCCTTAGAGCAGGCATGTCCAAACTAAGGCCCGGGGGCCTAAAGCGGCCCTCAGACCAATTTTTCTTGGCCCTTGAGCTTCCTGGTGAATTGGCCCACATTGTCCATAGACATACTTTTTACAGCACATTTCAGATTTTCTACAATTCCAACCTAAATAACTAACATTTAGGTGCGACACAGACCTGATATTAAGGCACTGAGACTGAATGTAGATGTGGTGGCACTTAAAAAATCAGATTAATGCAACTTTTTTGAACGTTTCACGATTTAATTGTGGCCCTCCGCTTGGTCTAAATTTCAGTATGTGGCCCTCGATGGAAAAAGTTTGGACACCCCTGCCTTAGAGTGTACTTACAGCTGATTCCAAATGCCCAAGTACCCAACTTTATTTCTTGTGAAACAGCAAATTTTGGTGATGCACCAAAAGTTTTTGAGAAACAAGTTAGTCTAAATATTTCCTAATTTCATAGTTTGAAAATCAGTCACGCCAGCTTTTATGAAATCTATTATGTGTATACCCACTTAGAAGGACATGATTGGAAGTTTTGTATGCATGCTGCCTTTTCACATCCCTGCTGTGTTAGGATGTGCCCAAGTGATTAAAAAAATTACTGTTTCATTTTGACATTCAAGCTTTTTACATTATGGAGTGATTTTGATGTTAATGTCTATGCAGGCTGCCTACAAAACTGCACTTTCTGTCCCGTCATATAATTCCCCCTTTGACAGATTATCCTCTGTATCATTGTTTCTCCAGTTGTGTCATAACCTCAGCTCAACCCTTCCTCCTGAACCTCCCCTCAGCTACATTTGCTTTGGGACACTTTCTCTTCCTTTCTAATCCTCTCCCTGACTTTAAAATGTGACTCTTTGCTTTGGCAGCCCGGGGCAGAATGGCATGACAGATGAACAGAAAGATGACACTAAGGTCTTCACCAAGATCTTAGACAGCCTTCTGGACGGCTACGACAACCGCCTCCGGCCCGGACTCGGAGGTCAGTGAGAGCCAAATCTTTTTGTCTTCCAGCTCGGACTATGCAAATCTATCTCCAGTGACCCATACAGACTGCAGCCCATTGTACACAGGCAGGCGAGGGGGACAGGGCCGAGGAACGATGGCGTTAAATACTAAGTAAAAGTTATATCGTTATAGTTATGTGGATAGATACTTTTATCAAAAAATATACTTGTATTTGGGGTAAAACCCACTCACACAGAATAATATTGTATAAACACATTTTGAAAGACAGCTTTGTATTTTACTGAAGCAAATTTAAAAAAAGCATAGTTGTAATATGTGTTAAATGCTAAGTAAAAGTGATATCACCACATTTTAAGTTAAGTTAAGCAGAGGTGGAAAGTAGGTAGTTTTACTGAAACAATGTGTTTTGGACAAAACTACACATAATATAATATTCCATAAACTACACTTAAGCAAAATAAGTTATATAAAATTATTTACAACTTTGCATTTTATTCAAGCACCTTAAAAAGTTCTGTAATTGAAAAATAATTATTAGCTTATGTTAAGGATTGTAGAATGTAGTTTTTGTGCAGTAATATTAGTAGTAGCAAATACCATTCTTGTACTTAATGAATTATATTTTGCCACACAAGTGCTCTTGCATAATGGTTCAAATACTCTTCCTTTTGTTAATATAAACTAATAGTAATTATAGTGGCATTTGTAAAATGAGTAGTAGAAGGGTCAGATGCAGTATACTAATGTTATATTTAAGTACTTGTTCTGGCAATTGCGTTTTAAGAATGGCTTGTACTTTAATTTGTCGATGAATGCTTTTTCTTGGATAATATTACTCTGAAGCAACAGTTTTCCTTTCCGTCTTCCACTTCTGCTCGACTTTTTACACCTATATTCACACCATTGTCTGGCCAAACAAAATGGCAGGATATATAGCTCGGAGGTAAAATGTGAAAGATAATGTGTGAATCGGGATGTGAAGGGCAGTGCAGCAGAAATTCAGCCGACCAGACACTAAAGGCTCGGCTAGCTGGACTTTTAGCACCAAACGGGGAGAAATTATGGGCCGAGATAGACATCATTCATAAATCATGTTTTCACATCACAGTTGTAAAATAGATAAGGGTTCAAGCAGACACCAACAACTACAGAGAAGCACACCTCTAGCCAAATGTTGTAGATACTGTAGGTTATTTCACATGTAGTGTATACTAAGAATGAACCAGTGTTAAGATAATAGCACTGACATTGAGCTATAATAGTCAACATTTGACTTGACTTTGACTTATCTGCATTCTACACAGTTTTAATGTGTTGTTTTTACAGTGTGTGTTTGGATGTGGTTAGATTAAGGTTAATTCAAATCAAATCAAAATCAAATCAAATTTTATTTATAAAGCGCTTTTCATACATAAAAACGTAACATAAAGTGCTTTACAGTGCATTAAAAACTGCCACATGCCCACATTCCACCGAACCCCCCCCCCCCACCCCCATGACCAAACAACCCATCTAGATAGTCACACACACAAAGACAAGCGTGCACATGCTCACACACACATACACACACAGACACACACACACACACACGCACGCACGCACGCTGACAAACAGGAGGATTTGGTACGAGTTACGTCTTAGATAGTCACTCAGGTTAGAGTGACAAAAGAGATATACATCAACAAATACTTCCCCTCAAGATCAATTTGGGAAATTATTACAAGATCAAACTAAGCCAGGATTTTAACCAGCTAAGTAACTTTGAAAAACAAATATATTAAATGCTGTTATTTAGCAAAATGTTCTTTTCCAAACACATATAAATGGAGACATTTTATTAATTGCATTTTACAGGGATGCACCAGCACCAGTGTTGACATTAGACCCCATTTTGAGAACACACATATTGACCAGGTTAAGGTGTGTGGCTTTAAGGATAAGCCCTTTCAGGTTTCTGCCACACTCCATCACGTTTTGTGTTGTTTTGTTTCATATGGACTTCTGTTTTTTTTTTTATTATGAGAAAAAAAAATAAAAAATAAAATCAAACCTGTGATTCTTCCTTTCAAAGCTCAGAACCTACAAAATTCAGTCGCTGAGTTTATTTTACAACATCCTGCTGTTGTAAAATTGCTGTAATGGCTGTACAACTATAATAATTAGCATTATTATTATTATTATTATGATATTAAAAACTAATACCCTTTCAGGAAGTTTTGATAATGTGTTTTAACTCGTTTAAGGAAATAACCTGGTATCAGTTGATACCAGGTTATTTCAGCAGTTACTCAAAACTTATATAATATTTAAAAAATACTAATAAAAAAATAAGTATAAGTATATGTGTATGTTTTTGGAAACACGTCTCGATTCAAAGCACTTTTAACGTTGGCGTGAGGGGAGTCTTAATGGCTATTTCCAGTGTTTTTTCCTCAGTGTGACTGTTTAAAATATTGTTAAATAGCTTGAATGGTTGAGAAGGTGCTGGCAGGTGGGCTCGTATTAACAGGTAGTTAATGCCTAATGAATTGCACAGATAGTCACTCACTCTGCCAATTTCCTGCTTCAACAGAGCGTGTAACTGAAGTCAAGACTGACATTTTCGTGACCAGTATTGGGCCCGTTTCGGACCACGACATGGTAAGACTCCTCTTTGCCTCTGTAAATGTCACCAGTTTTCCCCCCGCTGTGTGTGTTCTCCTGCATGTCTCCTCCTCTCAGCTCGCCTATAACCTGTTTGGACACACTGGTCTTAAAGCGTTAAAACAGGAGCTGCTTGGATGACTAATTTCATTAAATCTTTATGTGGTGATAAAGCTGTCATGTGTAATGTTTTAAATGCGCCACTTTTAATTGTCCTACTCCCCGTAAGCACAAGCAGAGATACTGTTCAGCAACTTTTATTTTTGCTTCAATAACAGCTGTAGTCGTAGTAGTAGTAAAAAAATCCCCCAAAAAAATCCCAATTAGCTCATCTAAAGCAGTGGTTCTCAAAGTGGGGGTCGGGACCCCTCGGGGGGGTCGCGAGGGGTGAGCTGGGGGTCGCGAGATGATTTCAAGATGTAATTTTAATGAATATGTCATTGTATTTGCTCTATTTTTTAATTAATACCAGTATCTTTTAGTCAAATAGGGTCTAATAAGACAACAAACTATTCAAATAACCAATATTAGACCTGATTTAACATGTTTTGACACTTTTTATTATTAAATTATTACTACTCTCATTTTCATTTTGCTTTGGGAGTCCCAAGTCGGTTGTATGGCTATTTTGGGGGTCCCGGCCAGAAAAGTTTGGGAACCCCTGATCTAAAGGACCAACAAGTATTCCTTGGATCCAACAAATAAAAGATATTCAACAAATATTTTCGTAGATAAATAGATAATGAACAATGAACATTCTATGAAGAAATGTATCTAAATGTATTCATACAAGAGTAGCTCAGCAGTGATTATAAAGTTTATGTAACTTGGATAGGTTTCCTGGTTAATTTGTACTTTTTCAAACTCTGGTTTTATTGCATTACCACTGTGGACCAAAAGGTTCGGGAATAAGATACATTGTTGGATGTTTAAGAGTACAGTCCTTCCAACAGATCTGCTTTTAAGATTGATTTTCACAGGAATAATTAGGTTTAAGAACATTAACACTAATTTACTTAGCCCATATCCCCTGCAAACTGGATCAAGACGTCAATACTATAGCACATCCAGACCACATTATGCTATAGAGTGTGATCAAGAATTGAAAATCATTTCCACATGTAATAGATATAATGCAATTGTTTGGGTAAGCAAAGTCACCTTTATAAGATAAACTAGTTACAGACAGTTTATATGGACTCTTATATCAGAAAGTGATAAAGTACCACTGCAATATTTCTACTTATTGAATAGATTGCTAAACCTCTCCTGTACATTTCCACAGCTTTCATTACGAATTCTACCGATCAAAAATAACCTTAATATCTCCTGTCTTTCCCTCAAAACTACCGTCACAAAACTATTAAGATTCTCATTGTGAACTTAACAACAAGCATGCAAAGGTGGGTTACGGCAGTGTTTCCCAACCAGGGGTACGGGGACCCCAAGGGGTACGTGAGGAATTACCAGGGGGTACATGGAATGGTTTCAGGCTTTAAATGGAGATGAAATGTACTTTTATTTGACTGAAAACGTGTAATTAGTTGTAATTTTAGTATCTTTTTGGAGTATCTTGGACCATAAACACAATTAAAACAACAAATATAATGTAATAATTAACTGTATCTGACCAGTAAACCCATTTATTCACCCAAAACTCAAGTTAAGGGGTACTCCGAGTGTGAGACAAAGCTTAGGGGGTATTTCGAGACAAAAAAAAGTTGGGAACCATTGGGTTACGGTACCAGACTTTATTCATGCAAATTAGATTTATTGTAAAAGCGTTTGTGAAAAAATCAGTCTATTGTTTGCTGAATGCATCTAATAAAAAACATGGAAGAAAGCCCCAAAAGTGTTGCTAAGATTGGCTAAGTGTTGGCATTCCATCCTGCTTCTCTTGTCCATATGTATATATATGTGCTGAAGGATTTGTGCAAAAGAGGAACAAGTTAGTTAGAATTCACACCTACTTCCTCCTTTTGCGGTTTGAAAATCAGGCAATGCAGCTTAAACTCTTATACATGTCTATAGCTTGAAGTAATAGAAGACACTAGAGTCAAAATGAGGGCAGGCTTTAACATATATATCCATAAAAATGTGCAAATAAATTCTAGCGTGCCATCTAAAATAGAACACTTATTGCCCAGATGTTTTCTTATAAAGCTTTGGACACTTAGAACCATCTGATCATTGCCGTCTTCACCAGGAACAAATGAATCTCCTTTTTTAATATGACCAAACAACAGCTCTTGTTACATAAAGTTGAAAGATTTGAACTCCATTTGACATAATGTGAGTTAATTGTGCCGTCTGACATATGGGCCTAGTCTATTCCACTACACTGCAGCCATACGGAGACGCTCCAGAACATTTCCCCATCTTCAGTCTGTTCTCCGTCCTCTGTGCTATTCTGTGCTATTACCTCCAAGCACTGTTTAAACTCGCGCTAATTATCTAACGCGGTCTGAGCGAAAGAGAGAGGGACCGACGCGGACAAAAAACAAGCTGCTGTGTAATTTTCATACGGACTTCTTCTAGTCTTCTCAGGCAGTCATGTGGAATCATTAAAATCTGCTTAAAGCTATGTCATTAGCCTAGCTTTGAAATGAAATGGCCTTAATACTGTGGCCAGAGCTTCTCCTCCTGTTATGTTTTCATCCTTGGTGTAATTTAGATGATAACCAAAGTAGTTCTTCCCAAGCAGAAGGAAAAATGCGAGTGGTGATTCCTGCCACTAAGTCCATTTTTAGCTCTCACATTTTAAGGCTGAACAGTGATTATGTAAATTCCTTTCAGGAAAAAAAGGAGAGACGCCAAAAATATTCCTAAATAAGCCTCTCCGAGTCTGACAACACAACATAGACCAGTGTTAAATTTGTAAAAGAAAAAAAAAAAGAATTAACAAACATTTTTATGTTAAAATAACATTGCTCTTTGGTCTAAATAGCCTATGTTGTGCAAACACTACCTTGATTTTGGTACATCTTGTAAATAATAACCATCCCTCTATGATTATGTGTTTCATCATTTTGATTCCAGATAACAATTTCTTACTGACAGTGAATTAGCCTTTTGCAGACCATGACCATTAAAAACACAAATAAAGGAAAGCATGGCTTCTTTGAGACAGAAAATGGGAATATAATGGCAGTATCCTGACATTAACAAACAACGGTAAAGGGTATTCACCTTATTTCGGACGTTGCCTTACGCGCCGCTGTCTTGTTTCTATTGTATTAGTTTACATGGAGCAGACGAGCTCAACAGAAAATAAGTTCTACATGGACTAAAAAGACGTTTTCAGACTGACCAGGAAATCGGTGCGTTGTTGACTTGTTGTTGCTCGTGTTCATTAAACATTTTACACAAATCAATCTACTTTATGTAACATTTTAGCGGAGAGACTTTTCCCTCGTTCATCATTAGCTTTAACGGAGTTCTCGTCAAATGGAAGTGCGTTTACAACAAAAGTGCAAAAAACGGCAAAAGTGGGCGGGGCAGAATAAGGTCAATACAAGAAATGTTTACCACAATTTGAAAATAAGGCTGGGCAGTATCAGTATTATTGCAGTATTTGCAATATAGAGACTGTGCAACACGCTCTTATCAGGCTAGTAGCAGTGATTGTGTTTAGACAGAAATGCTCAGTTCGAAAGTTCAGCAGGGAATGTTTTTGACGGTCAGAGAGGAGAGAATTTTCAAACCAACATTCCTCAACACAGAATGAATGCAGCTAAATGCAACTCCAGGTATGTTTTGATGACGGAACATAAAAGCTCAGATAAGTCACTGCAGCAGAATGTGTGTCCTTAAAGCTTGACAAAATAAAATCTTATGCCATTGAATTTGTTATATATGGTATTTTCATATGTATTAAAGAGTCTGCATAGTTCAGATAATGATTACAGATATCAAAATACAACAGTTTTTTTTTCTTTTTTATTATCGTCAGTATTAGTCGATTTATTCAGCTCTACAGGAAACTCTTCCATATCCTAATGTATCCTGCCGCTGTTCATCAAAATAAATGAATATAAAAAACACTGACTCACTATTACGTCATAAAAACATGAAACTCAATAATCGTCTTGGCTGTTTTATTCCCAAGCTTCATGCTATTACTCGTCACATTAGCGCAGAATCCTTCCACGATACCTGGCAGGAAACTCCTCCAGACCTCCCTCCTCATGCGTCCTGCAGCCGCTAATGTGAAGCGACAGTCAGCAGCAGAAACTAGGGCAAGGCTTCTGTGGGAAAGTCAAAGTGACACGAGATACAGTGAGAGCATGAGGAGGTGAGGCGCCTAAACAAACATGCAGCCTTAGTCAGCACCTTGTCCCAGGTACAAGTCGTTACAGCGACTTCACGGAGTTTGGACAAAGACTTGTTTGTTCAAAGTCAAAGTGCTCAGTGGAGTTAGTTAGTTTCACTTGGGCTTGTCAGGTTGTCTCTAAAATAAAGTAGGCAAGAGTTGAGTCTGCCGTCTGTCTCCATGGAGATATTACTGTGTTACTTGGAATGCTCCACAATATGGCATTAAACATTCATTTATTTCAGTATTTTTATTGACCTTATTCTGCCCCGCCCACTTTTGCAGTTTTTTGCACTTTTGTTGTAAACCCACTTCCGTTTGACGAGAACTCCGTTAAAGCTAATGACGAACGAGGGAAAAGTCTCGCCGCTAAAATGTTACATAAAATAGATTGATTTGTGTAAAATGTTTAATGAACACGAGCAACAACAAGTCACAACGCAACGATTTCCTGGTCAGTCTGAAAACGTCTTTTTAGTCCATGTAGAACTTATTTTCTGTTCTGTAAACTAATACAACGGAAACAAGACGGCGGCGCGTAATGCAACTTCCGGAATAACGTGAATTGGTACACTACAATTTGAAACGCATGCTTTCATAATGTGTGGGGTCGCCTTTCAACAGATCTGGTGTGTAACAGTTTGTGTAAATACTTGTCTCCTAAGAGTTAGAAGTGTAATGCCATACTGTGGAACATTTCAGGCAAAGCAGTGTTTCAAGCAGGGGGTGGTGCACCTTTAAGGCTGGGTAGAACTGTAAGCGAAGGCTGAGGAGGCGTTTATTCAACAAGTGTAGACTAGAGCAGTGGTTCCCAACTTTTTTTGTTTGGAGTACCCCCGAAGCTTTGTCTCTCACTCAGAGTACCCCTTAACTTGAGTTTCAGGCAAATAAATGGGTTTACTAGTCATGTATTGTCACTTAACTCTATTATTTTTCTGTTTTAATTACATTTATGGTCTAAGATACTCCAAAAATATGCTAAATTTACAACTAATGACACTTTTTTATTCAGACAAAAGTACATTTCATCTTCTTTTAAAACCTGAAACCATTCTAAGTACTCCCTGGTATTTGTTCGCGTACCCCTTGGGGTCCCCGTACCCCTGGTTGGGAAACACTGGACTAGAGTTTGCATGTTCTTCCTGTGAATGTTTCAGTTGCCGTCGGGTATTCAGGGCAAAGGACAAATATCCTTAAATATGAAATGACATTATATAGATATTAAAGAAGACATATTATGCAAAAACGTTTAAGAGATTTTACCCATGTCATAATCGTGTCTGTGTTGCCTTCTCATTTACTGTCTCGACGTTGTTCTTAAAGTGATTGGTGCATGTTTGTGTAATTTTCCTACATTCAAGACATCATCGCTTTGACTATCCCTGTTGCAGCAATACACACCCACTGCTGTTTTTCTAAATCCGTGATACACTTAGGATTCAGCAGCGTCCTGCAGCCATTTTAGCACAAATGGAAAAAACAATAATAATAATAATGATCTGCTTCTCGCTATTCTGATCTGTGGCTTTCCATAGGTGAGGCCATCAGCATAGTCAGACAAAATTAACCGCTGTTTTTTGTTTTATTTTAGGATACATACATACACACACACACACACACACACACACACACACACACACACGCACACACACACACACATACACAATTGGTTTGGTTAATGGTCATGAATCCAGGGACGTATCTAGATTTAATGCACCCTTCAAATACCAGCGCTACTATCAGAACCAGAACATGCATGGCAGAAAATTGAACGAGAAATCAAACGCACCACCCCGGCCTTGTCAAACGAACAATAAAACCCTGTCCTCAAAGCTCTCCGTAGCCTCTGTCTTGTTTGATATTGATTTTGTTCCAGGCAAGACTTTGTTCCAACATTTTTCCTCAACCCCAGTTAGCTTGTTACACCACAGCTCTGACTGCGATCAGCAATGACTCATCTTTTGCAAACTATCAACATACAATTCTATTCAGGACTTTTTTCCCCTTAATAATACACAAGGATTAAGGCTTGTTTTGATACATTTTTACATGTATTTTTCTATTAAAAGCAAATAATAATGAAATCTAATACTAATTCAATAAAAATACATACATAAGCTAAAAGCACTTAGAAAAAAACTGATTCATCCAAAATCTGAGCACAAAAAACATTGATTTGAAACAGAAGATTGGCTGTAAGTCAAGTCAAGTCAACTCAAATTTATTTATAAAGCACATTTAAAAACAACCACAATGGCCCAAAGTGCTGTACAGACACAATATAAAATACAATAAGAGAAATACAGAACATGCAGAAACAAGCGAAAAAAAAAGCAATACAAATGTTCTGCTCAGCTTGTGTTAAAAGCCCGCGTAAACAAATGGGTTTTCAACAAAGTCTTAAAAATATTCAAAGATTGGGCTGTTCTAATGCTCAAAGGAAGACTGTTCCAGAGTCTGGGACCTGCCACAGAGAAAGCCCTGTCCCCTCGGGTTTTTAACCGTGATCTTGGGACGTCCAAGATCATGAGGTTTGCTGATCTCAACGCTCTACATGGAGCATGAACAGACAGAAGCTCCGAGAGATAAAGAGGAGCCAACCCATTCAAACATTTAAAAAACATTAGTAAAATCTTAAAATCTGTAGATTTTCACATTTTAAAAACCCAAACTGATCATTAACAATTTCAAACTATTCAATCTAATTTGAACTAAAATGTGTTTGCACAGCCCTAACTTGGATAATAATTTGCTGTTTTCTTTCTGAATTGTAGGAGTACACCATTGACGTGTTCTTCAGACAGAGCTGGAAGGACGAGCGGTTAAAGTTCAAGGGGCCCATGGCTGTTCTTCGTCTCAATAACCTGATGGCGAGTAAAATCTGGACCCCGGACACGTTCTTCCACAACGGCAAGAAGTCTGTGGCGCACAACATGACCATGCCCAACAAGCTGCTGCGCATCACAGAGGAGGGCACTCTGCTCTACACCATGAGGTGAGAGAAGATGTTACTATACGTTATGTCAGCACCATTTTCACAAAAAGTATCCAAAACCTAGAAACAAATGATACAAAACACACATTTTAGAGCTATCCAGGAGTTTGTGCCCCTGCGTCCATCTGTAAAAGTACTCTTATACATCATGGTCAAGAGTTTAAACTGCTTTACAACACATATTTTTATTGCACTTTGTCATTTTCACATGGTAGCAAAAATACAATTGTTTAACAGAGCCATGATTTATCGTTGTGGGGATTGGGCTTGACAGTGGGAACCTGAAGATAAGGTACTCGCTGGAATTTAGAAGTTCACATGACATTTTGCTGTTATGATGGTAGAAAAAGGAGAATCAAAAGCTGAACTCTGCCTGATCTGGTCAACACAATTACAACGACAAATTCCCAGTCCTGCCATTCCATAATAGGGTAACAGGGCAAAGGTGGGGCAGTCGCTGGTTCAAACCGTAATGAAACAGCTAATATGAGTGTCCTTTTTTGAAATGTGGCAACACATTTTAATCTCAAGTGCCAGGTTGAAATACACATTTAACTAAAATGCAGTTAAGATAAATATATTCACATTTCTACTAAAATCTTTACAAATGTAACCCCATTTTAGCTATATTTTAGGTTTTAAATTTTACTTCCTGGTTGTAAAGTATGACATCACACTAGGAAATTACCATAGCAACCACACTGTACAGTGGCCAAAACTCCTCTAATGTCACAGATTTTGTTCATTTGACAAAGAAAAACACATGTGAACACCTTTATTTTGTTGAATCAAAGTTTAAAGGGTCAAAAAAGTAGTTTATTTTGTGTAAATTATGCCTGACCTTTTTCTCCCCAGCGTGATGTCATCAGTGTGTTTACTTCCTGTAATTGTCGACAGATTTTTCAACTTTTCTCCACAAACAGCGACCCGATTGGTGCAAAACTATAATTTGTATTTACACGAAGTATTAACACACTGAATAAAGTCAAAATTAGAAAATCATAAAAACCTGTCATACGCACTTTAAGTGATTTTATGACTACGGGTATAACAATATGTAAATCTTGCAAGTCTTTGGTATGAATCGTTTTATTCTAAAACAAAATTGAAATAAAAGTGCTTAAACGCAGCCATTTCTTCGTATTGTTTGCACTGAAATGAGGCAAAGGATCCTGGTCTATTTGTTCCCTCTGTTTCTTTAGTTGTTGCTGTAGCAAAACACTGCATTTTAGCAAAGGAGCTTGTAGACAGGATACATTATTATTGTTTTTGCGTTTTGACTGTAAAATATCATGGTATTTCAGTTAAAACATTTTCTTAACAACAGCATTTGGCATCTATATCTATATATTTAGGGCTAAATGTTTATTTCTATTATGTTTATTTCTATTATGTTTATCTCTATTATACATGTATTAATGTTATGCTTTTAGCCAACAAGTTCCCAAAAACTGCAGTGCAATGATTTTGATATTTAATCAGTTTAATGAGGAAAAACGGCCTATTTTAAAACATACCAATACCGAGTGATGTTAATGCCAGCTAAAGCCCATAAAGTATTAGATTGGGCATGTGGTCCAGTGAAAGGTTTGAAGGAGGGACAAAAGGCCTAGAGGGGGAGGGTCTCTGGGGGTGGAGCTTGTGCCGTTGTCACAGATGAACGAGATGAGGGATGGATGGGAGATTAGTGTGTCACGGGTGGCCTGACATGCTGTTTTTCAACGAAGCTGTCAGAAAGTACACAAGCCCACGGCTCAAGGAAGTGGAGCGTTCAGGGGATGGGCGAAAAATGGGAAAGTAGATGCATTTTGACAACATTTGGTGCCAAGAGACTTAAGAAGAAGAAGAGAAAAGTTGCAGTCCAGGCGAGATGTATAGTTCATGTATGTTTAAGCACATGGTGTCATAACAGAACAGCCATTCACATGATTTAATGTAGTAGTAGAAGTAGTAGTTGTAGTAGTAGTAGTAATTGATTAAAAACCCTGTTCAGCTATGGTTTAGGCCTGGGTCAGTCATCATAAGCTTCAGTATTGTCACTTACACCTTCAAAGATGGTTCTTGGCAAGCTGACTGTGGAAGCATTTGACGTAGATAGAAAAACATAAAGAAAAATCCTTGTATTAAATGACTTTGATCCAGTAGCTGTAGTTGGTGCTGTGAAGGAAATGCACATTAAAAGACTGTATTTGAGAATTAGTGTATAGGTGTCTTTGTGCACATTACTGATAGTGAGTGTAATTGTTCAGAAGGCAAAGAATGTAAAGTGATAGGCATCATGTATTTTATTTTTGAAGTCGTTTTACATTGTCACACACAGTTGCACAGAATGATTTGGTAAAACAAAAGCTTATGTGACGGTATATTTTCTGCAGTCTTATTCTGCTCAGTACTATCTAACAAAAGTTTATGAACAAAACATCATTTGCTATTTGGGTGGTTGTCAAATGTCACTGTGGTAAATGTTAAATGCCTGAAAACAGGCCACAGTTTTGAAGTGGTATTTGCAGAAGCTTAAAGTAACACCATGGTTCAAGTGACCTGAAAAAACATTATTTAAATATGTGCAGATAATGTCAGTCTATTGAAGCAATGTGGTTCTGTTGCATGGATGCAAAAAAAATGTCCTAGATACATAAAAAGTGTAAACCAACAGTTAGCCTTTGCAGTTAACTATTGCAGCTATTATTCATCTATCACTGGGTCAGTTGCCCTTGTATTGTAATTGTACTTGACACTTGGTTCATTCTGTGTCATCATTATTTGTGATAGCTTTTTTTTTTCTTTTCTGCTTCCAAAAATGTATTCCAAAGATATCCATCTATTGTTCCCACTGCAGGGGTTTTATGTCCCACATAGTTTTAAAGTAAAGCGCGATGTTATAATTGAACATAATCTCATATTTATTATATTCATGATTTCAGGTTGACAGTTCGAGCTGAATGTCCCATGCATCTGGAGGACTTCCCAATGGATGCCCACGCTTGTCCGCTCAAGTTTGGCAGCTGTAAGTGACCAATTATCATATTGTCTACTACATTCACACTATGCACATATGAGTCATAATCGTAAGGACAAAACAATAATAATAATAATTGTGACAGTTTTAAAGGCAAAGTATATTCTACACTCATACGTAAACATAACAGTGCATATTTTCCTGGCTGTTTTACACTGTTGATTAGAAGGATTTCTCACATGAGGCTGGTCACATTCCTCTACTATGTAATACGATAAGTGAAGAATGTATTTGTCCCACAATGGGGAAATTTCAATGTTGCAACGCACACTTAAAGAACAGCAGGTGAATAGAAACATGCAACAAAAAATCAAGATGAATGGACAGACTAAATAGCAGGTAAAGTGACTTATGTTTATTATAATATTATGTACAATAAGTGACTATATTCTGTACAATGCAGGATATGGATTTAACAATATTAATGAAAGTGAGATAAGGATTTCGCTGTTTGGTTGTGGCATCAATAATCGTAATATATTGTAACATTTCAGTGTTTCTTCTCACAATAATTACTTATACTAATACTACTCAATTTGATCACAAGATTCCCACATAAGACACACGCCTTCACACAGATGCCCATTACCAGTGACAGACACTCACAGGCGGCCAATGACACGCTGCCGTCCTCCCGCACCAGCTGCCCTGATGGGGTGAGGTAGCGTGGCAACAGATGTTTTCCCAAAGGATGTGTCAGCTCAATCCCCCCGGAGTAGACAGGTTTTACCCCGTTTCAGACCCCAGCGGACCCAGAAAGACCCAGAAAAGACCCAAAAAGATGGTGGCAGGCGTGCAGTGCTCAGACCAGTGTTTATCCTTGGGCTCTGTGCGACGTCACACCAGCTGCTCACCACTGCTGACAGCTACAGAGAAATGTGGGCTTTAAAGGAAGCTACTCCAAAAACTCATGTTGGCAATGTCACGATTCAGGAGAACATACGGATTTTTTGTTTGTTTTGAAAAACAGTAAATATTATTATGACCGTGGATTTAAGGTTTAAAGATTTACCACAGCTTTTAGCTTTGAGTACAGAGAGCTCCACTGCTATGTACTTGTGCTGTTGCAATTATTCATACAATTCAGACTCTGGGTTAAAAAATGTAGGTTTAAAAAATTCAACATAGCCATTGTTCAACAATGAAAACCTGAAAAGGAAAATATGCTGCTTGCTATTGTGAAATGTTACTTTGAATAGGTTGAACCTCTTAGTTCTGGAAGAAAATTGACCTGTTTCTATTATTAAGATATTTTTCATCAATAGTTACATTAATGTTACAGTTTACAATCAACTATTGTAAAATAACAATGTAAAAAAATTCTACTTATGTATTATAGTTTGATACTATACCTGAAGAAAAGTCTTCTTTAAACATAAGTAAAACATTGCATTCCTTCCCATTTATCAATATATCATTATCTTTTATAGCTTTTCACATTGAAAATATACAAGGCAGCTGATACTACAGATCAACATTTTATCTATTATATCAAAAGTAAAGATTTGATTTAACCCAATTGTATGGGAGTACTTTAAGGACTAAGCCCAGGCTGAACATCCTCACCTTTCAAATCTTAATAATAAGAGTAGGTCCTACTATTTTCAACATCATTCCTATTACACTGTGCCGCTAGATAGTTATGCAGTTTCACATAAAAAAAGAAAGAAACTTACGTAACGTTCCTTTGGAGACAGCGAGATAGAATGCTGAAGCTTGCATAGGGAGCGAGAGAAAATGATAAAAGACTGAAGAGAAATGGAAAGAAAATGGCATGGATCTATGAATATGATGCTGCCACTCCTCGCTCAGCGGGACGGAGAGCACCCAGCCCTTTCTAGATTGAACTCACTGCCTAAATATTTCAGCGAGGAGCTTTTGTGGCTCATGCTGCAGTGTGCGGTCAGGGCATCCTTCTCCTCTGCAGTGGTCCCGACACACTGCAGTTGACGACAGGTTGGGTCGCCACGGGGAAACAACAAGAGCAAAAACGACTCTGACTTTGCTACTTTAAAGTCATGTTGTTCTGTTAAGATGTTTTGTGTCCGCAAGTTCTAATTTGGAGAGTGACTTAATGCAACATGACACGGGAACACCCTTTTGGGAAGACTGTGACAAAAGAGGAGAGGTAGTGTTAGTGACAAAGGGGAAATAAAACAATTAATTACTCAACTGAACAAGACAAGAAGCGCGGAGACAGAAGGAGACGAGACAGCGCAAGCAGGAGACCTCATTTTCAGATTTTTTTTCTTTTAACGGTGTCCCACTGTGCTCCAAAAATACAGCCCGCCAGGCAACACGTGACTATAGACAGCAGCACTCAGAATAATTGATGACTCTTTTCTCTTGTCAGATGCGTACACTCGCGCCGAGGTGGTGTATGTCTGGACCAGGGGTGCGGCCCAGTCTGTGGTGGTGGCTGAAGATGGATCCAGGTTGAACCAGTATGATCTTATGGGCCAAAGCGTGGACTCTGGCGTGGTCCAGTCCAGCACAGGTGAGATGTGCTGGTGAATTGGTTCATCTTTTCATCCAGATTGTTAGCAGATTTATTAAAAGAATGCGATAAAAGGTTCTGTTGTGTATAAACAATGCTGATATATTGTCAATATCATCAAGATATTTGCCCAAGCTGTAAAATCAATGGAGCTTAACAGTGATGCTCACCGTGTGGTACATTTTTCTTTTTTTCCAGAAGGGATAAGGACAAAAAAAAAACGTTTGAACGTAATGAGCGCAGCCTGTAATTGTACTTAAGATTGCATTTTGTCCAAAAACTTAAATTTATCATATAGGGCTGAAAAACTGTATCACAAATGACGTGAACACATGTTAAAGTCATTTTGTGCATAGACTCACAAATGCTTGGCAATGTCCCAGACAGTCTTTTTACCCTTGGGCAAGTTGCGTTTCTCTTTGTGGTTTGGCCCACTAATACAATACATGCAAAATGAGTGTGAACGGGTGACCTGTTTGCCAAAAGGACGTCAGAAGACAGCTTAATCCCCCTCTTATGCGCAATACAAGATCTAAGATCGCACAGAAATGAGACATTATTTGTCTCATGCCTTTGTTGACAAATTATAGCAATTCTATGTGAGTCATTCCAACCCTATCTGATCATTTTGTTATGAGACGTGGGAAATATGTTGAATGATTGATTATAGTGTGAATGTTTGTTTGAAGATATGCAACATATCGAATATCTGGTATATTGTTTATAATAACAAAAACAAAACATAAAAACTCACATGGTAAAAGAGCTAAGATACAAATAAATATTTGTATATGCTTTTGTGGATAATTTCACAGCTCTTTTGCATTTGTTTGAGATTTAAAATGTATCAACTAATACATGTAAATATGTGCATGTTTTGTGTTGGATTGCCAAATATACACTCTTTATCATTCTATTATAGTTAATGGGATACGTCAAAAGACATCAATATATTCCTTTTTGTCAATAATGTCCACCCCAAAATGTTATCTTGTGGACAAATGGAGACCAATACAGCGATTTTCATTGTCTCTGCATTTTTTGCTCATGTTGCATGTTCTGTTGATCTCAGGAGAGTATGTGGTGATGACGACCCACTTCCACCTGAAGAGGAAAATTGGTTACTTTGTGATCCAGACATACCTGCCCTGCATCATGACGGTGATCCTGTCCCAAGTGTCGTTCTGGCTCAACAGAGAGTCTGTGCCTGCCAGGACTGTGTTCGGTGAGTCCTCTCCCTCTACAGTGCTGGTGGCGTAGGCGTTACACTGGTACCAAATGGACATCTGGAAATAGATACAGACAAAAGCATGATGCAATGGTACACACATACTGTAGAGGTGCAAGATCTATTGAAAAAAATGATAATAACGCCAGTTTTTTTTGGAGATGAGAAAAATGAGTCAACTGTTTATAATTAAAACAGAGACAGAAACTTCTGGTGTACTCTCCAAAACAAGAGTAAAGTGATGTTTCTGCACTTTTGTGGTTAATTGAATGGTCAATTCATGTTTTCTCCAAGACTAGAACCCATGACAAGACATCTACTGGCACATATTAGCACTTTCCTGATGTGTTGTGAAAATATTGTCTGAATATCATTGTCGAGATTATTACAAAAAATACAGATATTAATTTTTGTCTCACACACACACACACACACACGCACACACACGCACACATTAAACAATAATAAAATATATATAAAGTTACATCTTTTATTATTGGTATGTGTTTTTGACATCGCTGGGACATCAGTTTGGAAATTGGCAATCGGGACCAATTATAGCCCGCGTTATGCAACCAACTTTATTAAATCTAACGTTCTTGTTTGACTAAAATGTACCTGCAAATGTATGAACTGATATCTCACCCATTCATAAGACCAGTCTATAAAGATTTGTTAACAGTAAAATGATTAGAGCTTCAACACAGACATCCCTTATGTTTTAACTGCCATCCCCTGAGGTTGTGGTAATGTCAATATCCAAGTCAAACAAGGTCAAAGTCACAGAAGGGTTCCTTTATTTATCTTTACATAGCGGGGAAAAAATTGCATTAATTAATCCAGCCACATGTTGAAAGACTACAGTATATACAGTTCTGGCATTTCTGGATCGAGACAAAAACAGAGACTTTAATCAATCTTGACCTGTGACCAGAAATAATCTTGTTTATGCCATCATTACCAAAACTAAACCCCACTATATTGTGGCCATTTCAGACGGTTTCATAACAGCTGTGCTTGCCGAAATGAGTCCATCAACAGAAGGACCTAAATCTGTTTTTGGAAATAGATGTGGAAGTTATTACGATGTGGACAATTGGGATTTCCTCCAAACTACACTTTCCTCTAAAATGACCAGCTGTTCTGTTGTTAAAAAAATAAAATAACATCACATAAATTCACAACCAAAATCAATATTTCACAATTAGCATAAAACGCTAAATTGTATTGGCTATTATTAGATCCCGTTCTGTCTGGGGCTGTGCTGAGCAGACAGACAAACACATGAATCACAGACAGTGGCCTTGAGGAATTGCCACTTAATGACTAATTATCTGAACGGACTTTTGACATTAGTACAATTATATAATCTGGGGAATGTTAGCGTTGAGTGGATGTAGCATTTGTAGCTTCTGTTGATACACACGCACTCCGTTTTTTCTTTTCGTTTTTGTTGTATGTAAAATATATCGACATTTTTGGAATTTTGGTTGCATAATTCGCCACCTTCCACCGTGAAAGTTGCAGTGCCCTTTTTAAACGACACAGACTGTAAATATTCAAAACACGCGATATAATGACATTACATCTGTTGCCTTCATTTAGCGCTGTTGTCCTTTCTGTCCTCTTCCTTTCTCTGCTGCACCAGTCATGCTCGCGCTACACCTTTAATCTCGTAGCTGCCGCAGAATTCCAACCACATGCGTAGCCTTCTCCCTGTGTGAATTCAGATTTACGTGCTTTAAATGCTTAAGAGTTTGACGACGTGTGATGCAAGCCTCCGTCATTGGCCGTGAATCAGCCTGTGTGCGTTGACACCATGGTACACCACGCCTATATATCACTATGTGTGTGTGTGTGTAGGCTGTCACACTCAGGGCTTACATAATATGGCCTAAAAGGAAAAGCTTTGATAGTCTGCTGCATGCTCCGTACAGCAGCAGCAGCAGCAGCAGCAGAGGAGGCAACAGCAATGTCCTTGGATTACCTCGCCCGACTCTGCCTCCTTATTCTTAGCCATCTCCCTCCCCTCCTGTGTTCGACATCAGTGCTTCCCGAATTGTGGAACAGGTTGTGCCTGCTTACGGTGGTGCCTTTGTGGACATTTTATTGCCAGTAGTGTCTTAGTTGTATAGTCAATGAGCTGATCGACCGATGTGTTTTTTTCATGACCAATGCCGATACCGATTGGTCATAAACCAGAGCGGTGGCTAATACGCCCTGGGGTTGATTTGTAGAGTGGATTTGGATCATTTTACTCAAATTATATGATCTGAAAATGCAACTCTAACCCAATCCTCATCCCTTTTTTTACTACAAACCAGAACAAGAGCTCTGCAGTGACATTGTGTGCTGTGAGTGCTCAAACAAAGCTATTGGTCAGTCAAACTAACATATCAGTGTTGGAGATTTAAGATCAATAGCCAATAAGCTAAAAGTGCAGGTATCGGCCTGGTATCTCGTCTAACCGATGTATTAGTCCATTTATTCTTGTTCGGTATAGTTAAAGTGTGTGGTAGTTCATCTTTAGACCTTCTTTGATCCTAATCTTACTTGTTATTCTTCAGTTTTTGTCATTATGTCATTATGTCAGTATGTTTTCTCTTAGTCTTGGTTTAGTTCTTGTTGCGTTGATATAGTTGACTAGTTAAGATCTGGTTCATACATTTATCTACTGTCCTAGTAGTACTGGTTAAAATTAGAGCTAGTTCAACATTATATTCCATCTTGATGAGACCTTCCTGGCTAAATAAATATCTATAATTGCACCATCTCCTTTGTTCTTTTTTCGGGGATCAAGTTTTTATGGATTGCGCAATATATGAAAACAGCATCTATACATGTCAGACACAAAAGCACAATCGCTTTCTTTTTTAACTCCTTCATCTCTTTCGCACATGACCTCCTGTAGTCTTGAGGTCTTGTTGATGCACTTTGGGTTAGCTACATGTTAAAATCATAGAGATATAACAGGTCTTTTGTCTGTACAACGCCATGGTCTTTTTAGTCGATAGAGCATGTCTTTAGTCAACCAAGAATTTCTTTAGGTTTAGAGGCATTTGCTGGTTTTAGCAATAACATCTTGCAACACAAGAGGGGCTCATTTGGCTTTGCAAGGGTGCATTCACATGTTTGGCCCCGGTTTGAGCCCAGTTTGATTCTGATGTGGACTTGATTTGGTCCTGTTTAAAGCGTGGCCTTGTCCATGTATAGTTCTGGGTTTAGTTTTCAGTCCTAATCTTAAAGTGGTGTGCATTTTATTGTCCATTTGTGTGATTATATTTTTTTTCTTCCCATTGCCTTATTGTTTCTGTTATTAAAAAGCTTTACCACAACACTATATTGCTATTTCAAACCACGAAATCTCATCGCTCGCCAGGTCTTTTTTTTTTTTTTTTCTTCACATGCACAAGCGTCTTCTCGATCCATCTATGCCTTGCCGCACAGTGGGCTTCCTGCGGTGCTCGTCACGTGTCTGCAAAGGAAACGAGGGTGGCCTAGATTAGATTCAAACAACTATCTAGGGCATGTGTGTCCCTCATGCTATCATTGCTGGTGAAGATTACACGCTAGTAGCCGCGCTAAAGCCAGAGTCTGTCGCCAACGGTTACTAGCATCCTCCCCTTCATCCCTGTGCGCTGCTAGCTAGGTGAGACATTTGTGTGATTAAAACGTATCATTCAATGCAGAGAATGAATCAGGCCGTTTTTCAAAGGGGTTATATTGTCACTGAGGCCATAAACGATCATTAAAAAGACACAGCACACAATCAAGATCTTAATCCTGTGTCGACGAGTCTAAGCCAAAGATTTACACGGCATATCAGACCACTGTACATGTGCCATTAGGATGAAGTAGTGCTCAGGACCGCCTACTGGAGTGTGTACCAAACATGCATCAATATCGCCCCACCTGTCATATTTCAGAGTAATTGTATAAGTCATCACGGCATTGACCTTTATGGCGATGGGCCATTATTTATGAATGATTCGAGAGCTTCACTTGTAATGGTGAGTGATGTGCTGCAGACAGATGTCACTGGTGCCTTTGATAAGAGACGCTGTCATTAGAAATAACAGGGGGAAGTGAATGGTTTCAGTGGAACAAGTTAATTATCTTTACAAATCAGAGAAACCAATTGACACAAGAGTCCTTGTTTCGTATTTTAATGCTTATCAAATTATATGATGGAAGTGATAAGTGACAATTCCAAATGTTATCTTTGGTTCATTTGTGATTGCAGAAAAAAAAATTATACTAGGGACTATTTTTGTCCCTTTAGTTGGAAACTATGTGATACAATCATCCAAACCACTTGAACATCTTGTTTGTGCTTTCAGAGTGAAAGTATTTTTGTACAACGTTCATATTGCGAGCTTCCTTTTCAGAAAATGATAGTTGTATAAATGTTCCACAACCCTTTTCACAAAACAGCACTCTAACCACACTGCAATAAAATCATTCCACTGTGTGCCTTTTAGCTCAATAGCCAAAATAATGTTAGCGATCCCTCCTCCTGGCAGGCACCACCTCACAGCTTGCCTCCTGTGTTTTGATTCCAAACCAAAGCACACTTTATCACGCCACACGCTAACGCTAAGAACAAACCAGCGGCTAATGTAGCGTAATATTGTATATGGTTTTCTCTTTGCTACGGTGATCAGGTCCGTGTGCCCAACGCAGATGTCCAAATGTGACACCCAATCTGCATTAGCATGAGCGAGCGGGCCCTTTGCAAACACACTTAGATTACATTATGGGACTGGGAAGCACAGCCAACACACTATCTTTTCCCCAAGGCTTGCCCTGCAGATGAATAGGCAATTTCAAAACACAGCAGTTGGTAGAGTTATCTTATTTATCATTGCGCAGATTAAGACACTGATTACTTTATAGCAAGTGCTGCATCGTAGAAACATTTTACTTAAATTTATTTGCAGATGAAACAAGCTCTGATGTAGATGATATGGTGGACCCCCGTTGCGTATGTCTTGCTTTTATAAACTGGTTTATTTATTTCAGTTCTCAAAACTTATTCCCGTTAACCATCATAGATCAGTTCCAAAGTAACAATAAAATAAAAATGTAACCATTGCTAAATCACTAGAACTGAACACACACAGAACTGAAACCAGGGCTGTGCGATTAATCTTAGACATAATCGGGATTTCAATTATTACTCGCACTTGCAATCGAAAAGACGATGAATTGCCTTCTGTTCAGAGTTATCAGTGCACTTGTTCTACCACTGAAAACCTGAAGCGAAGGCACTTTTTTAAAACATTACTAATAAAATATATTCAATCTATACTTTATCTACAGGATCATTTTGTTAATTGTTCGAAGTAACTGTGATTTCAATTATGAGCCAAATAATTATGATCACAAGTTTTGCCAGCTCTAACTGGAAGTAACCCAGATTTAAGCATAACTGTTAAACTAAACCAAGACTAAAACAGGACTAAGTCAAGACGAAACCAGGTTTATTGCAGGACTGAGAATTGTTTATAAGTTATGTCTAATTTAGAGCCAAGCGCAGTCAAACCTACAGGACTAAACCAAATCTAAAATAAGACTTAAAGTGCGTATGACAGGTTTTAACGATCTTCTAATTTTGATTTTATTTGGTGTATTCATTCGTATTGTACATAAAAAATATTGTTTTACACCAACCAAGTCATGGTTTGTGGAGAAAAGATGAAAGTTCTGTTCAAACAAATGACATCACACTAGGGAGACTCATTCTATCCAAAGATTTTGCATAATTTACCCAAAATAAACAACTTATTTTACCCTTAAAACATTAATTCAACAAAATAAAGGTGTTCACATGTATTTTGATTTGTCGGACAAAAAAATCTCAGACATTAGCCGAGTTTTAGTCCCGTGTTCAAAGTAATTTCCTAGTGTGATGTCATCATTTGCAAACAGGAAGTGATATTACAAAACAAAAATATTGATAAAATTGATCAAATGTACAATTATTTTTAGTAAAACTTTAAATATATTTATCTTTATCTTTATCTGTATTTTAGTTACATGAGTGGTCCAACCTGTCATAGGCCCTTTAACTAAGACTAGATTCACATGTGCATTAAACTAATCCAGAACTTGACCAGGATAAAACTAGACGAAATAAAACGCTATAAAAGCTATAAAAAAAAAACTCCATACAAGCCTGTATTCCACCACATTTACCACATTTACCGCATATTGAGAACCACTCTTGTTGGCGACAGTAGTCTCTTAAGGATTGGCTTGTTTTCTTGTGTATTCCTTAAGAGCAATTGGAAGCGTATTTATTGGCTGTCCCTGGATGCAGTTTAATGTGTCTGCTCATTAGGACTAGCACCTGAGTGGGCTGTAATGTCTTAACACAGTCAATGTACAATACACTGGCCTGTTTCCTATAAATCATTGACTGTTATGGCTGGCAAGGAACAGGGCTTCTGTAATGGCTTGCTTATGTGTTTTATGGAGGCTAAGGTTTAGCATGTTTTGAATAGGATTAAGGATTCTAAAAATGTTGAGGAAAATAAATAATATTGTATAGTGGCATATTATACGGGGGTATTTGTTTTGGTGGTGGGTGGAGATTTGCAGTATTGAAAAACAAATATAATCTGAGGCAACAACTGCAACTCAAAGTCAAAGTAAAGATGTTTGTTTGACAATGCACTGTTGCAAAAGACCCCATACACTTTTTTGAAATATGATTTTGGTCTAGACTGTGAGGGATACATATAAAGCTGTATTACTGTAATGATTTATAGGTCCTCTTTGGCACCAATGTCAAAAATACTTCAAAAAGTACTTGAATAAAACTTACAACAACGCTGATTTGCAACGTGAATACTGTTTAGGTACTATCCACCTATGCCTTTAGTTAAAAATATAATAATGTCATAACATATGTGACTTCAGGTCGACTAACGGTCATCACAGCAATCTGATCTAACTTTGAAAAACTGGCAATGAAAAAGAGAGATGACCAATCAAAAACAACATCAGAGAAAATGTGAGAGCAAAGTCCCAAATGGTTCTGTCTAGACATAAAAATGACTCCAGGAGCAATTGCTCCCTTGATGCTGATGCCTTTGAATGTCCCGATGGCCCTGTTGACTCCTGTTTGCATACGAAAACAGATGACACCTAATAATGCTCAGTGGGATTGGTGCGGGCAAATTCACCTGCTGCAAAATTCCTGACAGAGAAGATGAACAGATAAGCGCATATAAGTTCAAAACTGTTGTCATTTACGGTATGAAAAGTCAAGCCATATGTGATGCGCTAGTTTGGAAATTGCAAATATTAAGCGTGGCTGAGGAATAGATAGAAAGATATCATAATTCATGTTTTAAAGATGCACAGTTATATCAGGAATAAGAACTGCTACTGATTAAAATGTGTTTAACATGTTAGCTTGCAAATAAGGATGTTGTGGTTAATTGTTCAGTAACACAATGTGTACACACCTCTAATACAATTTATCGGTGGTAAAAAACATCACTATTTTGGCCCATTCATTTACTCAAAAATCACTTTAAGAACTAGATGTTAGCCTTTGTGAAGCAAATATGTTATCGAGATGTTTGTTAAAATTGCCCACCCATTTATCCTCAAACAAGGGTTGTTTTCGCAATTCCTGGTCAACTAAAAAGCGCCTCAATTAGTTGAGTAAAAGGGATGTGGCAATAACAAAAGCTCTAAACCGTTTGACCTCATGTCTGTATCTAAGGTGCACTGACAAGATTAGTGATTACAGAAGATCATGCAATTACAGATAAAACTACTAGTACTCAGTGTACTTATATTTATCTGTAAAAAGGCAGAATAAATTCACATTTCACACCCAAATCTCAAGGCAATTCCCTGTGTGTTTCTCCTTTCGGCATTGTGAATAGAGGATTTCCAAAAAAAAAAATATTGTTGACTTAACTCGACCAAAACACTGTCAACTAAATGATTACACTTCTTCTATAGAACTTTGACTCCATTGTGCTATCCAAAATGAAATCTATACTGCAAGCACAAAGTAATGTGAAAGCATGATGGTCCATTACTGTATGCACGTTCTGTTCTGTGATAAACTGTCCATTGTCTTTATTGTTCCTCGCCACTAGCCCACTGCGGATCCCAATATCAATACTTCAAGTTGAATTATGTACCTCCGTTTTGTGATACTGTAATGTTGTAAGCAAAGTACAAACACAATAAGGTAGCAATCCTTTTAACCATTTTACGTCATGACCAAAACAACTCCATAATCTGCCATAACACTGTAGATCCCTTAAGATTGTGCCTTTTTCCATTTCTCAAATGAGTGTGGCTTGTTGCACTCCCTTAACACGTCCTGTCAATCAACATGCCAATGCACCTCTTAACTTATGCAAATGAAAAGTGACATAATGGCGCCTACAGTAATGCGTTACTGACTCAGGTCCCTCGAGGCCCCACGTATTGATAAAGGCATGAATACTTAAGTAGCGACGGTTCTCCAGGCGCGGACAGACATCAACCACCGACAGCCCGACTCCTGGGAAACGGGTGAGGCAAATGAAGTGCTGTTTGACAAGTCTCAACACAGCAGTCACTCAACATACAATACAACCAACACTGTACTGCCATGTGTAATGTATAATGTATTAACTATGGAGACTTGAGGCGTACAAGAGGAAGAAGGAGGAAATCACCAAAACGATTAGCTAGTTTACTCAAAGCCTGCTCATCATTCTCCTACAACTTTATGAATGAAATGATTTTGTTTTTTACAACAAAAGTGAGATTACATTAAGACCTGAGGTAATACTCTAATCCATGGATTTAGAGTCGTTAAGAATTGGGACAAGTGCCGAAGCAACGAACTTAACTAAATATTAATTTTAATGGTCAATTGTCTTACAAAAAGGTGTCCATAACAGGAAAAAGTCAAGTCATTAAAAGCCATGAATTTTGGAAAGCCAGGACCCAAAATGTCATTGCATATCCATGAATAACTATCCTGTACTTGTCCAACTTAATTTAAAGATAACACATTTTGAAGTTATCAGACATAAATGTGTGTATATTATCAGCATAGCACAATATAACGTGGTTGAAAACAAATTGCACTAATGTTGTTATGTATTTAAAGACAAAACAAAGGCTTTCTCAGAACAGCCGGAATAGAAATGTGCTAGAAATGAGTAAAGCTGCATTAAAGCTCGCAGATGTTTGTGCTGCAACACAGATGGCAACTGAAGACACTTCCTACAGGTGATTTCTGGGAATCATGCGGCTTTCATGCGCATGTCGGGCAGTTTCAGTCAATCATTTGAGCAGAAACTATTTCAGAAGTTGCAAGTTGCTAATTCCCATTTCTCCGACATAAGCAGACGACGTGGTGTTCATGCGCAACTTTGGGCTCGGAAAATCTATTTATAACACACAAGTAGACAGTTGTTGTATATGTCACACTATATCCAGTCAAATAATACTCTGTTTCTTTTCATTTAAATAATTTCATTAATTTTAAAAGGTGGATATAGAGAATAACACTAATATGTGAATGAAAAGGAGCAAATTAAAGTATAAACTATTCAACCTCGATCCACTCAAAGCCACCTGATATTTACAATACAATACAATATAATACAAGCAACCTGTAAGTGACATTATATTAGCAAAAATAATTCATAACACAACAAGAGCAGTTACTTTGTCATCTCATATTTGTTTAGCATAACAATAATCATCATAATTGGTAATTAAAGTCTATATGACAGGTTAGACTGCACATTTGAATATGATTGTATTTAAGATTTTACTAAACATTTTGCCAATGTATCACCAGTTTGACAGTTTTCATAATGTTTATAATGTCACTTCCTGGTTAGACATGGGCAGCAAATATAACACGGGTAGAGGTAATTCCACAACTGTTACCTAGCAACCAAAACAAGTACCAAAATCCACATAAATTACCCAATAGTTATGATTTGACAAATAATATTACCTGATAACAATGTTATTTTGTTGAATGGCCGTTTAAACTGTCAAAAAATTGTGTCATTTGTGTGTAAACTGTCTTCCTGTAATTTTACACTTTCCTTTTTCTAAATTTCTTCACAAACTGCAACATCAGGACACAAAACTGTAAATAATTGCCACAGGTGCCCCCCACCAAACTTTGAGAACGTGTCTTATACTTTAAATACTTTGTTGGTCATAGAAATAGGAATGTACCTTAAACCAGGTGCACATATAACGTAGGCCAGTGCTTTTGTGGGTCAAGGCTTATTTTATAGTTTTCTTATCTTGTTCTTGCCACAAGCAAAATCCATACTTAAAACTTATTGAAACACAAGATTGCTTCTGAACACTGCTGGCTCATTTGCTGTAGTGCAGTTGAGTGGAAAGCCCAAATTAGCTCTCTGCCCAGATACAGCAGCTTCCCATTGAAATCCTAGAGTAGAGAAGAGAAGACAGCCCATTTCCCATTGTCCCTGTGCCCACATTTTGATTATCACGTGTGATTGGTCGCATACTCAGTCAGAACATTGTTAGGGGCTTATTTCTCTCTTGGAAAGCAGCAAGCATGAGAGCGGAGACAGCAGTGCGGGGAAGCGTTTCCATTTTCCTGTAGGCTGCGTTTCCGTCCTCCACAGACTCCTGACGAGGGCTTGGCCTGGATCCAGTGGATGAGCAGTGGCTACAGTCACTGGCAAACAATTGGTGATCATCAGAGAAATTGGTGAAATTCTTTACTGTGAGTAGAAATAATTAACAGAGGCTCTTATAATAGTTGCTTTTTGTTCTCTGCCAAATAATTCCTGGCTCAGTTTCTTTTGTCTTATAGGAAAACTGCGACAATAATAGAAATGGTTTGCAAAAAGATAGCAGCCTAGCAGCATAATTGCATTGTGTGTGAAGATATGAACGCCCACAAGTATTTAATTACTTAGTTAAAGTTATATTTTTTTAACTTTACAAGCTTAGGACATAACCGTCGTATTATTCCTGCTTATTTTCCTGTGCATGTTTATGGAAAATCTAAATAAGCTAAACCTTTACATCATTTAATTATTCACATTTTATTAGGTAGCCCGATGGCCAGAAAGAAAATTATGAAATGTGTGTGTTTTATAACTAATAAAGCACTTGAAACAGTGTGTGATAGAAATAAGAAATGAATGCATTTGTTCAATTTTCTGCAAACAAATGTAACCTGTCCTCCTAATTGTAGTTTACAAGTATACTTTATTTTGCTAAATGCTTCGGGGAAAAATATCTTCGCCTATTTAAGTCTTATTTCACACACATTGTTTCTCTACATTTCCCATTTCTGACTAACACATCAGTTGTTATCGTAGTAATGTTGGTTACACTTACATCTCACCTTGTCCATCACAACTTCAGTCTTCTGTGCCTGACCTACACTGAAAAAAAAAGGTTACTAGCTCTGCATAAAAAAGATATGGAAAGCGGTTGCAAGCAATAAAGTCATGTTTTGGTTAGAGACAAATTTAAGTAATAAAATGGATATTAATACATGCCACGTGAGCATGACTTTTTAGTGATCACAACTTTCAAAAACATTATGCTACTGCTTTACATTTTACTTATGCTCTCTGGGAATAGAATTGTATGTCATGTGAGCATGACTTTTATATGTTTAAAATTGTTGTTAATATATGCCATTCAAGCATGACTTTTTCACAACTAAACCTCCATTAAAATCATGTTACCATTTCGCATTAAACTCAAATATTTACAACATGTTTGTTTTTACTTAATTTATTCTGAGAAAAATATAAATTCAGCAATACACAAAAATGTCATTTGTCAACATAATAAAAGTGTTCAAATTCATGCAAACACATACCAAACTCAGCAGACAAGTATAGCAAGGTCAAAGATATAACAAAACAGGTTGACAAAATGAAGACTTTTCTTTTCCTGATAATGACATTCATCCAACCATTGTGTTAAAACGTCTTTAAACGTATTAGTTGACGTTTAATTATCAAAAATGTCTGTCAAATTTTCAAAATGCATATCACATTATCCTCTAATTTGAAAAGTAAAAAAAAATGTTTTTTCATTTTTTTATTCAGCTATTTTGTTGCATTTGCACAACAATATACTCTGTATTCAAATTGTGCACATCTTCAAAACACCTTTTATAATAGTATCTACATTTTATTATATGACCCACTTCTAGGTGAGATGTCACAATCCAGTGCTCTATTCAACACTTCTTCAGCATTTAAGTTTTTTTTGATCGTGGATCCATTAAGTTCCATCAACACTTTTTCTGAAGAACCTCAAAAAGTACCTCCGGTTTGGTGCAAAGTCCATGTGGTGGAAAGTCCATATTCAATGCAGAGATCAAACAGAACAGCAATGTCCACTTCATGACAACCTGGTCCTCCGCCTAGTGCAGACCTCGTCCAGGCTCCTCTGACCCTCACTTTGTCGTACGGTGAAATCTCCCACTGTTCAATCTTCCACATGTCTCAAAGAGGACTTCATGGTTTCCGTAGAAAAAAGGCAAAAGATCATTAATTATTACGTTTGTATGTCCATGCCTCCTCCTGAAAAAAGGACTTAAAACATGAATTTCTTTAGAAAGAAAACACATTCCTCAAAAACCTTTTTACCTCATAGTTTTAAAATGCTTGCTCTACATCATCAAACTCAATGTAGGGACTTAAAGGTATATGAGCAAAATATCAACTTTATTTGGAACAATGCATTGTAGTACTTTATTACATTACAAAAAATATCATCAAGTATTATGTGGTGATTTTGAATTTAAAGAAATGAATGAATTGTGTATTACAAACTGATGTCTGAGCCTTTTGTATACCATTAGCTGAAAGCAGTGCAGTTGGCTAATCTGCCCAGGTGAATCGCACCTGTCGGCTCCTGTCTGCCCCTGCCTGCCTCTCTGCTCTGCTCTGTGTTTAGTCAGAGGGTGGGTGTTGGTGGGCCTAGGGCTTGATATGTTTATTTAATTCATTCATTTTCTACCGCTTATTCCCGTTGGGAAGTAGTGGGTGACTGGAGCCTGTCCCAGTGACTTTGGGCCTTAGGCGGGGTACACCCTGGACAGTGGCCAACTCGTCACAGCAAACACAGAGAGACAGACACAGACAACCATTCACTCTCACATTCATACTCTAGGGACAATTTAGAGTTGTCAATTAACCTACACAGTCATATGTTTGGACGGTGGGAGGAGCCGGAGAACCCGGAGAGAACCCACGGTAACACGGGGAGAACATGCAGACTCCACCCAGAGAGATCATGTGATGTTAGGGTGGCCCAGGATTCGAACCCACAATTATTTAATTGATTTCTATAAATTTATATTGGCACAATGAAATTCACATGAAAGCTTCAATTCATTGCCTGTAACGTCACAGAACTGGGGAATTCAAAGTGTTGTTGAGAGCTTGGGGAGAACTTTTATCTAACATTTATCATAACATCATCAAGTATACTCACCACATGCTTTGAGGCTCCTCATGAAGGTAAAGGCATAACCCTTTCAAAGGGAACTTCCATCCAATGTCTACTTCTTCATTCTGGTGACGTGGTAAAGACTTAATTAGAAACATTTCTTGACAACAAATATAAAGCTGTATAAGAAAGATGATCATTTCTCTCAGGGTTGAAGTCACTATCAGGAAAGCATTATGAAACTACTCAAATTTATAAACGTCATTGTTTTTTTATCTCACGTGCTCAGTTCAAAATGTGGAACAAAAGACGCATTTGTCACCACAGGGACCTCCGTTAATCAATAACCTTAATTACCATATTGACTCAGGTTCTTTGCTCATTAAATTACAAAATTAGCTTTGAAAGGACAAAAATATATATCACTAATCTATGTAGATTTCAGGCTCAGTTAAAAGTGGGGACCACTCAAGACTCTCGACAGCAAGTTTGAAGGTATCCAAAATTCTTTCTCTCATCTTACCTCTGTCATCAGATCTGTGAGGTTTTTCAGATTTTGTCCCATGAGTCCTCTCCTCTTGATGGAGCTGGTCAGACAAAAAGTCTAACTGTGGAACGAGGCCGGACTGGAGTGGGAGGGTTGTAATTTTTAAACTCCGCATTTATCTGAAAAAGACAAAATGGTAAATGTTAAAATGTTCAAAATTGCAATAAAGGTGAATAGAATAGTAATTACTTTATAAACCAAGTTAGAAAAATCTAACAATGATACAGTCATTTGGTCAATAATAGAGAAGCAGTCTGCGTTATCTCGTGTTCTCTGTGGTCCAATCATTGATGAGGCACCACCACATGTGGCGTATCTAAACTCTTTTTAAACTCATTTTATTTCTTGTGGTTATGAGTTGTAATTTCTTGGCGAACATGAGAGCGATGGCAAAAATCCATACCAGAGTCATAATGGAGGCTTGGTTAGCACACAGAGAAGCAACTTTCTGAACTGGGTGAACAGTGTTAACTTTTACCTCTGGACTGTGCAGAGCGCGGTGTCGTCTCTCGTCGTGGATGGAGCTCAGAGTCAGCAGCTGGTGTACCACACTGTAATGACAGTATCATGACATGAACAGAGTTCTGCTGTGCGCACTCTTAATCCAGTCCATGTCCAGTTAGCACAATACATTCTAAAATTAAATTAATGAATGAATTAAACATAACAGCTAAGTTACTAAATTTAGTAACACTCAAAAGGTTGATTTGTACACTTAAAAGTAGCAGGTGGAGCTGTTGCACCTAACATTACACCTGTTTAGTTAACATTAACCTTGACTTGGTTTGTTCCAATAGTTCTCAACTTACAAATGCTAACAGCTTAATTTTCTAACGTAGTAACATTGCATTCTTAGGACCAAATAAAACAAGTTTACCTTTAGAAATCACGAGGACTCCAGGAACGAACTTAAACCAGTCGGAAAGTCCCAAAATACAGCAAAGAGAAGGAAAAAATGGCTGCTGCAGCGTCTTCTGTTAAACGTTTTTCCCGGTCACAGGAAGGGAGGGAGTTATTTTTTTTTGAAAAGTGGGTGTGGCTTCACTGGCAGCACTGGCAGCATAACTTTTTCATGCAGCGCTGTCGTGATTAAAACATGCAGGTTTAGCATCGATGGGATTTATTCAGCTGTTTTATGACAAAGTCATGCTCAAAGAAGATCTTAAATAAAATATGAAATGGTAGCATGATTTTCATTTACAAAACGAGCAACCCCCTATTTTCCGTTTTTTCAGTGTACGTGTACTTTCTGCAGATCCCTTGTTAGGAGACACTGCGAGATATGTATGATATAAATCAGCTGTCTGAGATGGTTCACACTGGACTAAATTAAGTGGAAACGGACTCTCCAGACTGACTGGGTCCACTATTAATCCAGTTAGAGTTTCCAGATGAGTGACTTTGTTCATTAGCCGCCTTCAAAGCTTCAACTCTATTAGTCCCAATGTGTCAAATGGAGCCATTTAAAATTAGTTTCCGAGTCATGTTCCCATGAATCAAAGTGCTGCTTTTCTAAATGATCCCTAACTAGTACTAATGGTAAACTTGAAGAATTGGTCTCTAGGGTATGTGTAGTGCTACCTTAAGACTTGACATTGTTTTCAGCAAAGAAAAACTAATAATTGTCAGGGTACTTTTGAGTGAATACTAACTTAAGTACCGTATTTTCCGCACTATAAGGCGGACCGGATTATAAGGCGCCCCTTTAATGAATGGCCTATTTGAAAACTTTGTTCATATATAAGGCGCACCGCATTATAAGGCGCATAGAATAGAAGCTACAGTAGTGGCTGTGGTTGCGTAGTTGCGGCTCAGTATTGATCCATATATAAAGCGCACTGGATTAAAAGGCGCACTGTCAGTTTTTTGAGAAAATTGAAAGCTTTTAGGTGCGCCTTATAGTGCGGAAAATACGGTAGTTTGCCTCTTAGAATCTCCATTGGTTTACTATTACATGGAGGCTTACTTAATAACGTGTCATGATGTGAAACCAATCCAAAGTTCTTTGTTGAGATATATGAAATCTCAACAGTTAAAATCCACAATCCAATAGCTGAAGTTTAGTATTCTTCTCTTTGCTTCGACCTGTTTACCACCATAAACTTAACTCCACAACTAGTTAGTGCAAATTTGGCCTTTGAAGGTGAGTCACTGAGGGCTTCAAGACATGGGTCAAGCTTTGTTGCCATGGTAATCTTCCACCTTACAAATGAACTATACTCTATATTCATCATTATTTCAAACATTGCACTGTATTATTAGCATTGCGAGGCCTTATGTAATACCCATTGGTGTTGCCTTAATCCTCCCCCACAGACTCAGCCGATATACTGGCGCTCTAACTCGTGGACAGATTGTTATCACGGCTAGCACCACGGTTCCAAACTACCTCCACCTTCTCTTACAGCCTCTGGCACTTCCTACAGCCCCGCATCAATCCAAGTATATGCAAATGCAGCACCTCCCACGGCTGTAGTTTGCTGTCTTGTTGTGCTCTCCTCACTTCATATCAGCCTTATATCGGAGGTAATGGCTCTGAAAAGCATTTTCGTGCACATGGCTAAGCCTAAATTTACTGCGTTTCTAGAATGGAGATGTTGTTGTCTCACAGCCAATGAAGCCTTAAGTTATATTTCCGAGGTGGATACAAATGCATGTGTAATGGATGTAAAGATCCGACCATAGCTCACACGCTGTGCACATTTCTGACAATGTACTAACAAGCATTTTAATGGCCTTTTAACAGTTAGACCGCTGTAGATGGCGGTATTATTATTTCATGACCTAAAGAGCCGCATTAAGATGTATGAAAATCTTGAACTTTTTCTATTTGGTCTCGAGATTATTCCATCTTCAAAAGCTTAAAGGTCAAAAAGAAAGAAATTACGTCATGTGCTATGCTAATTTTATTTAGATTATTTATCATGCATATTAATGAATATTGGCAACAGTTACAGTGCAAATAGGCCAGATTGTAGCTAAAGTGCTAATTTCCATCTGTTGTCCCTTGGCAAGTAACAGAGACGGACAAAACACACAATATATGACACACACAATGACGCATCACAAAACACTACACAATACACAATTGCTAACAACATTTGAGTGATTTGCAATATTTTGTTGTTAATTCTAATATCTCTATTTGAAATTACTTAAGGTCTGTTTGAATTATTGCAAAGTTGCTGAGATATTGTTTACAAACACTTAAAATGGGGTCTTATATGAGTAAGAGGTTTGGCCCATTTCCCGACACCTCCAAGAGACACTATTCCCATTGTGTCCCGGCAAAGCATTGTAAATGTATCTGACGTGTCTCTGTGCTATAGTTAATGACCAATCGCTCATTGGGCTAATGGGGAGATTATAGTCATGCTTTCTGCTAGGTTTGTGATGCCAAAACTTTGTGAAAACAGTGGAAAGAAGAATCAGGGCTTGATCAGAAACAAGGACAAGAAAAGGACTCCATAATACTGAAGAGTGTGACAGTTTAGGACACGCACCACAGTGAAAAGTGTCCCTGCATAATACAGACGTCATTACTGCAAGCGAACAGGACATACATTATACATCATGGTATGGCTTGAAAGAGTCTGATTTGATTTTAATGTCACTAGTGGGAAGAGGTCTTAAGTGCTTAGTTAGGAGAGAGTACAGTCAACAATATGGTTTTGTGATGAATAAAATAATACATAGGGAAATTATTTATTGTTGGAAGAACCAGGTTGCATAAGTTTACTTAAGAAGTGATAACTTATGTTAGATGTTTTACAGATAAAGTCAGAGAGGCTGGTTTAATATGGTTTGTGGGACCCATCTTCGGATCTTGGAGCTAGGTTTTTGTGAGGACAACAAGCTACAGGAATTGGCCTATTGTGCATGTTTTAGAGACGGACACGGGCTGCCATGTTGGAGGTCAAGAGCAACAATATATACTGGTGCTTCTTTAGTCATTATAAATCTGTTTACTAGTACATCACTAAATATAACTATTGTGCTTTCCACACAGTCACAGAGACCTTTTGTTGTTAAGTCAGTTGTTTGATTGTTGGTGTCTGAAGGTGCGTTCCCACAAACAGAATCAAAATTGGGACTTAACCTGTAACAAAACCTGGACAAGACCCTGTGGACTAAACCAGGACTTGAACAGAACCAAACAAGGGCTACATCAAGACTATCGGGGCTCAAAGCAGGACCAAACCAAGACAAGACTAAGGGTGTAAATGCACCCTTTGTGAAATGTTTATTAATTTTATTTTATGAGTAATGTTAAGAGACAACAGTAGAGAGGAGAAGGCATAGAGTTAGTTGGAGTTTCGAGAGTGACATTGACAGTTTAATCTGCCTTGTCACTCAAAATACTGTTTACCAGTTGATTTTGAAACTCCACTCCCCCTTTTGAATCTATTAATCAGGGCCAAGAATTGAGAGGGATGTACCCCACTACATTCCCATCACTGCTGTACTTGACTACAACCACCCTTAAGAAACACGAGCTAAAATAAATAAACACACTGTAATGATTGAAACTAGGACGGCTAACTTCCAAATAAATCATACCTCATAATTTATTCCACCGAGTTAGTCATTTTCACTGATTGATGAATGGCTGTAATCAGTGCATAAAATCCCAGTATCATGTATGCTTTCACATGTAAATCACCAGAGAGCCCCTTGTAACATGTGCGGGGGAGGCATATTTCACCGGCTCTGTAGTATGCAGCTGTTTCACCATTGAGCGCTCCCTGTTTTAGCGAGTGGTGCTGGCTTGTTAGCTGTTGCTTTATCTGTCGTTATTTGGTGTAGAGACATCTGCAGTGGCCCCGGTCTGCATCGTTAAATATATTCTGACCTAGTTCCAGTGCTCCTCTGTGGAGTCGATCCGCTCAGTAAGCAGCCTGTTATGTGTCACACTTTAGCACTAGCTTCATCATGCGCCTAACAAGGTGTGCCACCGTCATTTTAGTATATAATGTGTTTTTGAGTGAGTTTAGTTTTAGACACAAGACTATTGGGGCTGTCATTACTCAGCACTTGTGTTCCCAGCTGCAGCAAAGAAAATCTCCCCTCTGGTTTATTAAAAGCACAAGAGTCAGAATCAGGTGTGGGGCTAGATAAATGTTAATGTTCTGTTTAGTATTCGCCTCTGCATCATCACTTTGCATCACCGCTTTCACCACTGTGAGCCTGTTGGTGCAAAATATTTTTCAATATAAATGCAAAATAAAATCAACCAACAGTTGGTAGGTAACACTCAACCCACTGTGCCACTGTCGCCCCAAGTATAAACCTGACAAAAGAAAAATAAAAAATGTGCGGGCAGTCATGCAACTGTTCTTTTACAATAACAAAAAGTAAAAGAATGCACCAACGCAACACAATCGGACACCTAAGTATGCCAAATCATAGATCAAAATAAAGTCAATAAGTGAGCGTGGCCTTGCATGATGTTGCTAAATTAGAATGTACCCAATTTTTTGCATCTAAAATCTGTTCTGCCTTTGTACAGATAACTTGTGAATGCATCTATTTTGGTGGAAATGCGACAACAGCACTTATTTGATTATACAACGTTTTATTCTCTGCAAACAGGAAGTGTGGCGTTAGCATGCTAATTTTTGTTAGCTTTACCGTAATGCAGACTTGTAAAAAGCGATTTTAAACTTGCGGTGGGATGCTGTGAATGCATTAGGTAAGTGAGCTTGGGAAGCTTGAAAATGAACCAGAATGAAGTCACATTTAAGACTATAAAAATCATGTACATCGCTTTTAAGTAACAACAAATGCTGATACCTATGAAGTCAACCCACCAACGGAGCCGCCTCGTGCCATGGTGTCCTATTTTCATTGTGATGTGCTGTTATGACAAAGAGCTTATGTTGTCTTCAACTTATAGACAGTAAATATAAACAAAACATCTCCACGTTCTACTTTAGTTGATTAATTGGTCGAGGGCGTCTTTGTCGTAAAATTTTTTTATTAGTCCTAAAATAATTTTATTTGGATTATAGAAATATATATGGACCACACCAGAAAAGAGAAGGCATTGAGTGAGTTACTTGGATAGTTTAATTTGCCATTTCATTATGAGGATGCTGTTTACTAATACTTTTTCAATTCAATTAATTCCCAAAATCACAACAACACTTGCCTCGATGGGCCACAGGTAGAAAGCAGATTAAATAAACAATGTTCAAGATAATTTAGCAAATGGATAACTGTCCCAGAGCATCTCTTGTCCTTGACCCTCCTTGTCGGCAAGAAAAAACTACAAAAAACCCTGAGGTAAAAAGTAGAAACCTCAGGAGAACCACAGTGAATGAGAGATACTACTCCCACAGACGGACAGGCTGCAAATGGACCAGGACTGACACGTATCCACTTGGACCGGAGCCAGAACCCCTCAGGAGGAAGGAAGGTGGCTCATGTGTAGAGAGAATTTCTCCAGGCAGAATGCGGAATCATTCATCTAGTGTAGAGAGAATTCATACATGCAGATGAGTAACAGTTCATCTAGTATAGAGAAAGCTCCTACACGCAGATGAGGAACAGTTCATCTAGTGTAGAGAAAGCTCCTACACGCAGATGAGGAGCAGTTCATCTAGTGTAGAGAGAGTTCCTTCAGGCAGATGAGGAGCAGTTCATCTAGTGTAGAGAGAGTTCCTCCATGCAGATGAGGAACAGTTCATCTAGTGTAGAGAGAGTTCCTCCATGCAGATGAGGAACAGTTCATCTAGTGTAGAGAGAGTTTCTCCAGGCAGATGAGGAACAGTTCATCTAGTGTAGAGAGAGTTCCTCCATGCAGATGAGGAACAGTTCATCTAGTGTAGAGAAAGTTCCTCCATGCAGATGAGGAACAGCTCATCTAGTGTAGAGAGAGTTCCTCCATGCAGATGAGGAACAGCTCATCTAGTGTAGAGAGAGTTCCTCCATGCAGATGAGGAACAGCTCATCTAGTGTAGAGAGAGTTCCTCCAGGCAGATGAGGAACAGTTCATCTAGTGTAGAGAGAGTTCCTCCATGCAGATGAGGAACAGTTCATATAGTGTAGAGAGAGTTCCTTCAGGCAGATGAGGAACAGTTCCTCTAGTGTAGAGAGAGTTCCTCCATGCAGATGATCAAATCCGGACATCCAGGTCTACAGGTCAGGGTCTTGAGAGTACTTGCAGTAATATCATTTTCAGAGCTTTAGCCAGCTTTTTAGTCGATCAATCGATGCACAGGGCATGTCTTTACCAAGAATTTTAGTTGACTGCAGCCATGGAAACCCGGATGTGAGACAAGGATTAATAATGCATGTTCAACACACCAAACATTACAGGGCCTGTTACGTGGTAGTGTTTGATGTACAAATGAGCATATAGTAGAAAGGATTTTCACTTTACTTGTGCTTATTTCGATGTTTGGCTGGACCTGGGATTTGTTCACCAGGCTGTGTGTGCCACTAGTCTAAACACCACAGGCTTAGAAAGTCTATTCACCTTATTCCTGAAGTTGCCGTACACGCCGCCATCTTGTTTCCGTTGTATTAGTTTACATGGAGCAGACGAGCTCAACAGAAAATAAGTTCTACACGGACTAAAAAGCCGTTTTCAGGTCGCTCAGGAAATCGTTGCGTTGTTGACTTGTTGTTGCTCGTGTTCATTAAACATTTTACACAAATCAATCCACTTTATGTAACATTTTAGCGGCGAGACTTTTCCCTCGTTCATCATTAGCTTTAACGGAGTTCTCATCAAAGGAAGTGCGTTTACAACAAAAGTGCGTATCTGTGGCAAAAAACAGCAAAAGTGGGTGGGGCAGAATAAGGTGAATAGAGCACAATAGGCACATCCACACTTGCTTTGAGCCCAGAAGTATGTTTTTTAAATGTTGTGCTGTTTTAGTCTTGGTCTGTTTTTATTTCAAATTTTGTGTATGTGTGCAAGTGTGAATGCAACCAAAGTCTAACAAACACACACAATGCAGTTAACATCACACTTTAATGCCCTACTTTTTTTTTCTTTCTTTCTACTTGACATAACCTCTAGTCTCGTCTTCCCCTGCAGGAGTAACTACAGTGCTGACCATGACCACCCTCAGTATAAGCGCCAGGAACTCCCTCCCTAAAGTGGCCTACGCTACAGCCATGGACTGGTTCATTGCTGTGTGCTACGCCTTCGTGTTTTCTGCCCTCATCGAGTTCGCCACAGTCAATTACTTCACCAAGAGGGGCTACGCGTGGGACGGCAAAAGTGTGGTGCCAGAGAAGGTAAAGACACATCCACATTATTCTGACAAGATACAACACATAGCAATCTTGCACTGATAGATGATTTTGGATTGTGACTAAATATATAGATTTTTGGTTGATTTTTAGTGCTCTTGGTCTGCAGTGTTTAATGTCTTTTAAACTGGGGTCCAAAATAGCAACAAAGATTGAGGAAAAACAAGTGAGACGAACATGGTCCATATAGTTTGCAAAAAGAAACTCTAAATTGCTGACACTATTTAGGAAGATTCTGATGGTGTTTTACAGTTTTGTTGCAAATGTGGCTGCATATTAGACTGGTGGTCATACTTCATACTTTGCCAACTGTGTATCTTATTTGTTAAAAGATAAAAACAAGATTCAAAACAGAGAGTATTTCCTGTATATTAGAATGCCTGTGGTTAGAAGTAGCTGTTGCGAGAACTGGACCAGACAGGGTATGTTAAATTGTTGTCATCTAATCCCAACGGAAATGAAATTCTCGTGTAACATGACGGGAACATTAATAGTTTAGTGTCCTCCTGTGTTTTTCACTCTAATTCTCTCTGCTCGGAGTTTGCTAGCCCGCTACTATGAAATGTGAAGGTGTTTTGTGGAAAGGGACCAACCCGTCTAGACTGAGGGAAATCATTGCCAGAGATGTGGAATATTTACATCAGTGGAGAATGAGCAGGCTATGTGACTTGCTTTTGAATGTTTAGAAGAGGATTGTACATTGAGCTTTGTTGATATGGAAAAAATATACCTGAAGTAAGTCGGCCTATATTTCCAACGGTAGCATTGTGGCAATAGTTGTTAGAGCAAAGTTGTAACAGACTGACTAATCCAGTTTTTATGATGAGGTCGACATCCAATCCTCTGACAGTAAAAACGTCTATTTGGTGCAAAGTTTAGAACATTTATTATAGTTTGGTGTTAAATCGCAATGATTAAAAGTCTTGTTAATGTTCACGATATTAATATTGAGAGCCTTTGTTTTTCATAAGATACAATACAAATGAATTAAACATTGTGGCCCAGTCCTAAGAGTGATTGTAATAACAGTTGGGACAGGATGTTGCGCCACAAAATTGCTTGAGATAAAATTGTTGCGCACGCATGGAAAATGATCTTTTTTCCCCCATGTATTTACATTTTCTTTGCTACAATGAAAGCAGAAATATTCAACTAAAACTGAAAAATTGTGAGGCCAAAATTATGAACAAAATTGCTGAATTTATTTTTGATAGATTATGTGATAATTGCATCTTGTGGGACTCACCTCATCCCTGAAATGTTAATAGTTGCTGCTGAACTGTTTGTATTTGTATTGGCCTTTATACTTTGGGGCGACAGTGACTTGGTGGTTAGACCATTTGCCCGTCACTCCGAGTGAGTGAGTGATGGTGATCGAAGGAGCTGATGGCATAGATTGGCAGTGTCGCTTCCCCCGGTCTACCCCAGGGAGGCTGTAGCTTCAGTGAGGAGTGAATGAATAATGCAACGTGAAAGCGTTTTTGAGTTTAAAATATTATGATTATTCCAGTGCATGTTATGTTATTAATTATTATTACTTTCTGTAACCCCCTGTGTCTCAGTATATACGTTTATTTTATATTAATTGAGGGACTTATTAACATCTAACTTGCTGGTAATTTGCTTGCTTTTGCATACAAGACAGAAAGAACAAAAACATCCCACTGCAAGCGCAATTGTGACCATCCCATCATTATTCTGCGTCGCCCATTTATGCTGCTATTAGACATGTACATACAGTTTAAAAATGTGTTCTAATAAGAAGTAATAAAGAGTTTATTAATATGAAAGAGTTATATAGAGTTATATATCAGCAGCTGAATAAGGTTATCAATAAGGATGGAATAAATACAAATTAACTACTTACATTTATGCAAATCAGCAGCCTCCTAAAATGTTGCCCATCTTTCAACCCGATTATATCACATCGTTTTATATTGTGAATTATACAAGCTGCAATACAAATCTAACATGAACTTTCTTTTCCTTTTCCTTTCCATTTCCCCTCTTTTACATCCACCATTTTTATTTGTTTTTTTTTTAATAAAGCAAAAGAAGAAGAAGGAGTCCATGCTGAAGAAGAACAACACCACAGCTTACCCCGCCGCGACCGCCACCACCTTCGCCCCAAACATTGCAAGGGACCCTGGATTGGCCACGATTGCCAAAAGCGCCCCTCCGCCTCCCACTGAACCCAAGGAGGAGCCCAAACCCAAACCGCCCGAGGCCAAGAAAACCTTTAACAGTGTGAGCAAGATTGACAGGATCGCCAGAATAGCCTTCCCGCTGCTCTTTGGAACATTTAACTTGGTCTACTGGGCGACCTACTTGAATAAGAAGCCCAAACTGCAGGTGTAAATAATCCACTCTCCGCCGTTTTCTTTTGTTGTTTTGAAAAATCCGTTCATTTTCTATACAATTCTTCAAAGAAACAAAAATATTAAATGGTGTCCATGCTGGTTTGGACTTTCCATATTTGCCACTTTCTGTTGATCTAAAAATTTGAAGATTTTGAAGAAAAAAAATTGTGCTTTTGAAAATGGGTGTTGTTTCGGGGACTGGGAAATGCTTCTGAAAATACTATTATAAATACTTAGCCAAGAGAATGCTAACTGCACATAGCCCACATCATTACAGGGCTTCTTCTACTTTATTTATTTATTATTCAATTGACATGGTAAAAGGAACTTGTGTATAGGCATGGACAGGGCATCGTTTTTTATTATTTGTTGAAAATTATTTATTCAATTGTGAAACACTTGAGTGATGGCTAAATTTATTTGACATTGAAACGCTATATACGCTCAATTTCTGTCGCTGCATCTTCCATTTTTCTCTTTTACGAGATCGATTCTGTTATTCCATCTTAGGGTTTCTGCAATAGCAATAAACATATCTCAGTGGACATGCTAATTTATTGAAAAAGAATTACCAACCATCCCATAACTTCTGTGATCACCATGGGAAATACTTTACCTTTGCGACATTGTAAATATTCTTAAAACATTATAGAGATGTCAATACTATGTTGAAGCTTTGCAAAGTGTAACTTATTGAAAGGTATGGAAGAAGAAAGTTTTAATTTATTTTTGTTTATATATTTACAGAACTTTCTATGAAAAAAACAACTATAGTATACTGGTCTAAAATCACGCTTAAGTGACTGTTTCTCTCCGAGTTAGCATCCATCGAAGCTGCTTTCAAGTAAAAAAAATATTACTCAAAAAACATCTTTACCTGTGTTTTGTGTACACACAACTGCAACACTGATCTAACACTGGGTTTGGCTAGCAACTGTAAGAATGTAAAAATATATATATCTTGAATTCTGGAGTGCATTTTATATAAAAACCCACATTTCGTTTTGTTTTTTGTTTTAGCTTGTACAACCGGATTTGTAAATGGTGTCGCCTGATTTTGCCAAAACACCACTTATTGTACAAAAAGCTTGAAAAAGGACTTGGCACGTAATGGTCTGAAGTGCCTTTTCCGTTTTCAATGCTCAATCTTTACGTTTTTTTTTGATTGACAGTGATCTTCTGTTATTTTTTCTGTTTCGTCCCGTATTTTATTTCCACATATCCAGTTGCTTTTTACTTCTGTTCAAATAATCAAGACATACAACTCAGAAAGTACCAGCTACACTGCCTTCAATATCACATGCCCGTTTGGACTTATCTGTTGCCGCTTGAGTGCAACATATATTAGATTTATAAGGACCCGGAGAGCAGACAGGAAAATAGAAACGTGTTGGAAAGAGTTGACTTGAAATGGCAGGGTAATCTTTACTTTAGTCGTTGCTGGGTTTCGCACAGGCAGAGACTTGTAGATCTATGATAGTGACGAAGATGAATATATATTTTTGTAGCATGATGTCAATCCCTCTTCCGAGAAAAACCAACAGAAACTCACAATGTGAAACGAATGCTTTTCTTTCGGTTATTTTTGTCTTGAAAACATTGCTTGCGCGCCATTCTTTCAAGCTTCGAACAAAACACTTTTTTGGGGTGGGTGTTTCACAGACCATTATGGATTATGTTAATGTAGCAATATTAATTAGCAAGGGCTTATCTTAGGACCTGACAGTGTGGGATGGTAAATATCGTAGCTTTACATTGACCCCTCTTAACTCGCGGCATCATTTTCCAGTAATAAAAAAAGAAACCTAAAAAAACGAGGGATTTTTTTTCTCAATACAACATGCTATTTCTTTGTGTGTCCATTTTGAATTTGAATTCCTCTAACTGTGTGCAATCGCAGCGGAACGTTGCATTATGAATTGTGTATAAAACATATTTCACAGAACGCTTAACTCGATCAAAAGACATGGCTTGTGCCCGTAGACCTTTGGTGCATTTGCGTGCCAAGGTTGAAGAGGTCAAAACATGGCCGCCGGGGCTGAGAAAGAGACCAGCGTTTGTTGCTGTTGTTATCATTTGAATCATCTTTATTGAAACTAGCCCCCTTTGACACAAAATGGCGCCAGTTCTTTGCAAGCAGCCACTTAAACTACGAAACCGAGGGTCAAGAAACTGCAAGGGTCAGGAACGAAGACTTGTATAGAGATGTGAAACTATTGTATGTATATGTTTATTATCATGGAGAAAATATATATCTATACATATGTAAAATACATAATGCATACCGTATGATTCTATTATTGAAGATATTAGCAAAGATGATGATGAATATTCTTTATATAATTATTATTATCAGACTATTGTTATGCATTTTGCACATTTAGATGATAACATTTGCATTAGTCAGCTTTGTGCTATGCAAGGACAACTTCACCAACTTTCGATCCATCAAACATTAAGTTGCAGATTGTTAAAATATATATAAAAAGCTAGCTTCCATTTCTGCTGTGCTGACATGAGTTATTATTGGTGTGTTTAGTTGTTTCATTTTGTATCGGTTTACATCACGGCTAAACAGGGTGACATTCTGTAAAAGAAAACACGGGATTATCTTACGTTTGGACGGAAAAGGAAATGGCTTTCATTGTCGATTTGTTGACAGAAGAAGAGAAACAGAACTGTAAAGATTTACACTGTATTTATTTTGTTTTTCATGAAAAGCAGAGGCATGTACAAATGTTGGTTTTGCAAAATTGATTAGTGATCTTTGTTTGCTTCGGAAGTCGATCATGTTTAACATACTGAAGGGAATGTGTTTGCTTAAACTGGAAGAAAGTTCTTGCTTTGTCCAAAACAATTGTTCATGGTGAGACACTACAGGGAAAATGTTGAGATTAGTTGGTTTTTTTTTGGTGATTTGTTGGTCCCATAACATTCTTCTCTACAATAATTTCAGTTATGCATTTAAATATTTATTTATTTGCATATTTTATTGCTATCGTCTTTACTAAGTAGTTAATGTTTAAGGATTTCTTTGATTCCTACTTCCTGATTCAGTTAATTAAGTAGACGCTTAATTTATTTATTAGTGTTTTTTTAATTTGGGAGAATATTTTCAAATTTGTCCAATAGCTTTCTTTCTTTCTTTATCTATTTCTTAGTTAGTTGATTAGTTATTTATTTCAAACCTGCATATGACACAATCTTTATTTTAAGAAAAAAAATTGTCGGCATAAAACATTAAAGTTGGTGTGTTCCCTCATTGTTTCAAAAGTAGTCATCTGGACAGATTTTGCCAATAAAATATTACATTATTATCATGATTCTTTTCTCTTTTTGTGTAGAAAACTTCAAATCTGAAAACTGATCTCCATTTCCTTGTAGTGTCTCACCCATTTTATTTTTAAATTATTATTCTGTACACACGATGTTCCAGAAGAGAATGTGAAATTCGAGGCATAGTGCAATCATGAGCTTCCAGCCTCCCGCTCCATCACACATGTACTGTAAATACCTCCATCTGAAACAACCAATCGCTGTTACTTTGTCTTGTTGAATTACAGATCCATCAGAAGTCGCTTTACAAAAACAACAGTCTTTGGTTTTATTCCTAGAAACCTACTGGAATTTTCTTGTATTTTTACCAACCAAAATATGTTCTGATTTTCACTGAAATGTTAAAAAAATTGACGTAATTTTCTAAAGCACAAAAATTGAGAAATTGGAAAGTGTTGTCCACGTATAATGGATATTTATGGACATGGTTGAACACACTGCATACACTAATCGACATAACTGCGCAGTCACGCGAATGTGGACAAGGGTTTGGTTTGAAACGACAAACCTTCTGTAAATGTTTTCTTTGGTTCTTTTGGTTATGATATGGCCCTGTAGAAACTCTCTGCATTAGTCTTTAAATAAAAAGAAAACAAATAAAACAACAAGTCTGTTTTCTGAATCCTTGAAAAGATATTCGATGTTTGACAAAAGTATTGCTGTTTGAATATCGTTGTTCATCATTTTTGCATTAGAGGCAAGTTTGAATGCGTTTGTGTCCCCGCTATTATTAATATCCCCGTTATTCAACCAGTATGCAGTTACAGGGACAGCTATTCATTCAAAACTACTATGTTCTTTATTGTAATAGAAAAAATAGAAAAAATTGTAATAGAAAGCTAGGAGATAAGATTATCACTACTGGGAAATGGTGAGATTATCTCCTTGAAAAACAGAACAGAATGTAAGTCAGAGTCGTAGAGAATTTGAAAGATAAAAAATAAATATAGAACTAATATAGAATAAAGCGGGAACCATTAAAAAGATATACTATTAAAGGGCGGTACCCGTTTTTTTCCAATAGTAAATGCTGTTTTGTCTCAGTGAAGCTATATTGCATCTCTTAGGGTGAAGATTAGACTGATATGTGCTGTATGCATTTTATTTTATAGCGTTTTATTTTCCTTTCCTTTTTACTTCAATAATAAAATAAATCAGTAATACATGGTACAATAGATGGTCGCCAAAAAAAAAAAAGAAGGGGTTTACCTCCAGATAAAATGCATATTCTGTATTAAAGGCTCTAACTGTGCTAAATGGTTGTGGGTTGATGATATACAGCAATTAAAACCAATCAATGTAGATACATCAAGCTGAAAAGGACATGCCAGATGGAATAGTTATTCAAAAGTAGATATTTGAAGCATTTTTAAACTGGTGTGAAAGTTCTGTTCTAGATTTTAGATCCTCTGTAAAGAAGACTAAACTAGGACTGAGTTGTGCGGGACTAAGGCGCTCTAAAATGGTCTAAATGCTCTAAAAACGAGTTTAATATCACTATTAAACGCAAACATATTATTGTTTTTATTAGGGAGGTTTTTTCAATAGAATTGTTAACAAATAGACCAGGCTGGCATGCTCCCTTTGAAAGTTCTGAAAATTGCTTATGAACTCATCGCGGTGAGTAGTGAGGTTGCTAGGAATGCTGGGTCTGTTTTCCATGTTTAAAAGATCAAGTACAGCACCTTTAACTGCACAGATCAGGGTATTTTCAATCTGATGGTGTTTCCTTGGTAGACACACTAAATACATCTTGCTTCCAGAGTCTGTGGCACAGAGGATGGCAGTAGTTCTATAGGAATAACATTCACCCTTATGACTCATAGGTTGATGGTTCAATCCCAGCTTCACAGTTCTTTTCATGTTGTTGTTTTCTTAGACCTGCCTCCAGTGTCTAGTTGAGATATCTTAAAGTGCCCATGACCACTTCCCATGTTTTTAATTATTACTTTGTTAGATGGGATAGTGCCTGTGGTAAATATTTATCGTAGTTTTACATTGGTCAAGAAACAGATTGCGAAGAAAACTGGAAAGAAAAAAATGACATGAAGCAATGCAGAGTTCTAAAACAGAATCTGTCAGCATCGCAATAAAAAAACATCTAAACCAAAATGCAGGGACAGTTTAAATACAACTGACATTTTTTTGACAGTTTAAACAATATTTTAACAAAATAAATGTGTTAACAGGTATTATTGTGCAGTTAATATGGCTTTACAGTAAGTCCGTTGGACCAGTTGTACAATTACCTCTAACTAAAAATTCAAAATGTCACAAAAATGGCCAAACTGGGGAAAAGTATTTTTTTTTCCAAATATAAATCATGTTCTCTATATATACAAACACCTCTCCCTGTCCTTACCCTATACATACAACCCGCTCCTGCCATTTCCCTTTTCTACTTCTCATTCCTTCGATCTTTCACGAATCACAAGGACATACAAACCGGAGATACAAGGAGACAGCAGGATCATCATCTTCAAGTATTATAAAGTCATATTTACATTGTATTCTTAGGTTAAGGTCCTTGCAAGTGAAATTAATGTGTATGAATGGTTCCTTGATGAAAAAACACTATGGCTACACAATCCACTTCTACATCTTCTGCATAAAGCTGTTTTTTTTTAGCTTATCCTCTCACTTTGACAAGGACTAGCTTATTAAAGTAATTGTTTTCCATTCTTTCAGATGCTGTTATTCATTGCGTAGCTTATTCTCGCAAATCTGTTCTAGTCGCCTGAATTGTGCCTGTCTGACTGACATTTTCGCGTGTCCCCTGTGCCTGCATGGATTTCCTCTAGGCATTTCATCCTTTTCCAGTACAAAGACATCCATTATAGGTTAATTAGACTTGTAGGTGCGAGCACTTGTCTATTTTGGCCTCTACTTCTCTTCTGGGTTGATTCAAAAGCTTTTCAATAAAAGATAAATGAAAAGAAAAATGGGTACGGAGGTTGTACTGACTATTAATGTTGCAATAGTGAAGGTTTCATCATGTGGTATTCATTAGGAAAAAACACAAAAGAAAACGTGATTAGCATGTATCAGCTTCTGGATATTTTCAATTGGATGTTCTGTTGAGCTTTTTTCAGAATGAGCTGACAAACAAACGTAAACAAAAACGTTTTAAAGTGCGTATGACAGGTTTTTTAACATTTTCTAATTTTAACTTTATTCGGTGTATTAATACCTGTTGTAAATATAAATGATAGTTTTACATCAATCAAGTAGCTGTTTGTAGAGAAAAATGGAAAAATATGTTGAAAATTACAGGAAGTAAACAAATTGATGACATCACACAAGGGAGACAAAGGTTGCAAGGTTGCATGAATAATTTACGTAAAAGAGACTACCCTTTAAACATGAATTCAACGAAATAAAGGCGTTCATGTGTATTTTTATTTGTCAAATTAAAAAAATCTCTAACATTAGATCAGTTTTTGCCCAATGTACTTTCTAATTTCCTAGTGTGACGTCATCATTCACAACCAGGAAGTGAAATTAAAAACCTGAGAAATTGCTTAATTGGGATAAAATTTGAACAGCATTTTAGCAAACATTGAAATATATTTATCTTAACTGCATTTTAGTCAAATGAGTCGTCCAACCTGTCATAGGCCCTTTAAACTTGAATAACAGTTACAACAGCACCACCCTGTTTTGAAAAGGACAGGGAACGCATTAGCATTTAACCCCGACTAATAAAACCACACAGGTAAGCACGAAGATAGATTAAATTAGTTATGCTGTAGAATTAACCTTAGAATTTTTACCTTTAAGTATATATTGCCTGGAAAGTTCAGAAAGAGAGTTCTCTGCATTGCGTATAAACGTCAACGTCAGTCTGACTATTGGTTTCATACCTTCGAATTCAAATGGGCATGATTGACAGGTGGATTAGCCAATCAGGCACATGCACGGTCCGTCCATATCAAAACAAATATGGCTGCAATTAAAGAAGAAATATCAAATGCTGAAAAACATGCTGCAAAATCAACGAGAGAAGCGAAAAACCTAAGTTCCTTGGTTTCACATCTGTCACAGAAATATACAAATGTGATTGCACGGTATCAGTTGAGTTGGGCTCCAGGCGTGACAGAGGGAGCGGTGACCAGATTCACTCTTTGTCAAGTACTGAAGTAAGTATTCTGGATCCCTGGCCATAAAACATGTTTTATTTAGATTTGTATACTGTAGCTACAGAATGCACTTTTAGCGAACGGAGGCGGGCGAAAAGTGCTGTTACAACACACCGAAGAGTGCTCAAAACTACTATTAGGGCACTACACTTTAGGACCAGCAACTTGGCCTTGTGGCATCGCCTGATTGTGTCCATGGAGACAGAAAAGTTAAACCATTCCAGTCGAAGCAAAAACACATCCAAGCAGAATTTACATACATAGTGCATCTTTAAACACATTTGCTCAGAGGAGAAGTTGCTGAATTCATATCATCCACGGAAAATAAATAATTAAAATCTCTGTCAAACCCAAGTACATGACAGACACTTCAGACATACTCAGACTGACGCGTTGGATTAGACATTCTGCACTTTTCACATCAGCTGTCTTCAACATCAATTAGCACACCTCCAACTTGTCCCTCTCGCCTCCTCTCTCCTCTTATCTTCTCTCCTCTTCCTCTCTCTCCGTTCCTCCCTGCTCTGTGTTTTGAGATTTCAGGTGCAGGGGAACGTGCTGCTCCTTCCTTAAAAGCATGTGAGCTGCCAAGCCTTGAGACGGTTATGTAATAAAGCTTGTGGACGGTTGGCAGAGGAGTAGAGAAGCGTTCTCTCTCTCTCGCTCTCTCTCCCATGCCTCTGCCGTCTGCCTGTCACGGCTCTCCTCATGGGGGATTGATTTTGGAGGCAAACAGGGGGGGCCGATCCCACTCAGTCTTAGCCAGGCAAAGGATCAATGGTGTACCGCAATTGTTTGGGCTTCAAGCTGATGCATTGCTTTACATGGCTGGGATAAACACACAATCCCACACAAAACCCCTCGATTCACAGAGTTCTCATTTGGGCAAATCCAAAGAATCAATTCAGAAAGAAACCTAAGTGAGGAACATTTTTGACCAAGATTGAATAAATCAAAGTCCTAATTATAAACTGCTTTTTGGAGGCAACCAAGAGAACGAGCTGTAACTTATCAAGACGACGTTCAACAATGCAGAACTTTAAAGTAAAATTGGTGAAACAGCAAGAAGGGTTTGGTTGATTTCCAAGCAACATAAATTATAAATAATAAAAAATAAAATAAATAAAAAATAAAATTAAAATTAACGTTTTTTTGTTGTTTTTTTTCTTTTTTGTTTTTTTCTATTTTGAGAATGAAATAATTCTCATGGTTTTGAGTGTTTTTGTCATATCTAAGAATGCAGGTATACTTTGGTTAATTGTATTATGATGATACATTATAAAGCTAATTGCAAGAAACTTAAACTAAACTTCTTTGAATGCAATTTGAATAATATTTTCTGCATTTTAGATTAATGTAAAGTAGATTACTATACACCAGTGGTTCTCAAACTGGGGGTCGGGACCCCAATGGGGGTCGCAAAATGATTTCCAGGGGTCCCCAGATGATGGGAAAAACTGATACAATCATCTTAAACAAGGACTGACCCGCTTCAAATGCAGTGGTGAATGTAGATTCATAGATTTGTCGACCGATCAAAGTTAATTTATCACTTAACGTGTCGCCTATTTTTTTGTGTTTGGGGGTCGCGAATGTGAACTATTGTTATTTTGGGGGTCGCGACTGAAAAAGTTTGAGAACCACTGGTGTACGCCATGTCTAACCAGCTACTCCTCTGCGACTCAGGCAAAACTCAGAGCCGAGCAATCAGGACAGTTTAATGTTCAATGTTGCATGAGAAACAGACAAGCTCGTTGGTCTCCTATCATTTGGAACAAAATCAAACCTCTCCGACTTCAGATTAACAGCGTTTTAGGCATCACCCATTGATTCTGCAGACGTCTGCAGTGTCTTTCAGTACAGTATTATACGTCTGTCAGTCTCACCCTGACTTTGCAGCGACATGAATGCTTTCTCATACATATATGTTCCAGGGTGAAAACCATAAATTTGAAATTCTACAGGTTGCAGAGTCAACAAACAGAGAACCATTTAGGCACCGTTCTCCTGTGCCGGCTGCCCAGTTCTGCCGCAGCCAAGATTATGAGAAACCCATGAATATAAATGTGCTATTTTTGAAATGTTGAGATAGAGTTGCATTTCCACACCAGAAATGTACCTCGTGTCCATGCACTGGCTTCATGCCTGTCAGGAGGCGTTTTTGACTTCTCAATTATGGCCAAGTCATGTATCTTCAAGACACACCAATTTACAATTTCCTACTACGGAATGAGAACGAGAATGTAATATCACACTTTAACCTAAACCATAACCGTAATTTCAAATTTTATTATTTTTTTATTGCAAAAATATTATTTTTTGATTATTAAAACAGATACAAATGACCAAATTACACAGCCCAAATGTTGAATGCTAATAGAGACTAAATCAGGACTAAAAAGAGGCACAATCAGGGAGCAACTGAAAAGCCAAACCAAAACCAGCTATGTGGATGTTTTGCATAATCTCAATCGTGGCCATTTTCTGTATGAGACCAAGGTGCATTATACAAAGTGATTCTTCACTGCACCAAGAAATTCTATCAATAAAAACCATCAGAGTTTTTGCACATACCAGCACCAACAACTAAGTCCCTATTTCCCCAGTCCCTATTTAGTTTGAGGAACCACCCAGTCCCCTTTGCTTGTGTTCACACAGCAACAGTGGCTTAAAGTAGGTCTAACTAACTATAAAATTAACTTATTCGATTAAGTTAAGGTTTTTTGGGGTTTCTTTTGTTTTGTTTTTTTCGGTTTTTTGTCTTCAGCCTGCTCCCTTTGAGCTCTGTATACATGCACATAAAACTGTGATGAACAAAAAGCTCAAACAAACAATTTAAAAATAAAAACACTATCATCACAGACTGATACTAAAGTATCTGCCCCAGAGGAGCTAAAAAAAAGTCCCCAAAGTGTGGTTCCAGTGCCTAGTTAATGTTAAATAAATATGTCACCAAGAGAAATGTGTGTGTCTATAAAAGTAAGTGTTTTTGTCTCAAAGCTAAAGGTTAACACAAATTAACTTAAATATAAAGCATACAAACTTGATTTTTTTTTAAAAAGTACATATAATGCCAACTCAAGTGTTTTTGTGTAAAGGTTAGTTCAGTTTGTGGTGTTATTATAACATTATAAATTAAATTAAATTAGGCTAGCATTAGCTTAGAGACAAAAACACAACATTTTATAAAACGCCGGTATCCCCCTGGTGAAATATAGTATTTCTACTGTACGTACAGGTCTGAACATACTGCCAGTGATTATCCTGCTGTTTCTCAGACACCTTTTTGTTTTCAGTGATTGATTGATTTTAGAGACTAAAGAAGACTAAGGAATGAACAGAGCAGGAAGTGAAGCCCCGAATGCGTGAGGCCGCCGGAACTCACCAGTGGGGCCTATTGAACGGAACAGGTGACAAAAAGCAGAGTCCAACATGTGTTCACATCGTTACCCCCCAAAACAGCAACATCATGCAGGCACTTTTTATTATCTGTTTATACATAGGTGCTTTTACAATGCACTGTAGAATAAAACAAGTTTTCCTGCCAAAAAAGAAATAGAAGCCATGGCTGTTAAATACAACATTATAATAAAATCTGATTGATCATAATATGTAACACCTAGCTGTCTCCATTTAACTTGAATGCTACAAGTCAAGCAAAGTCATTGACAACCCTCCAATACAATGCAAACTCCACTACTACCCACTGTCTTTGAGTTGGAGGCTGTAGATTAGATACGATTTCTAGTAGTTCCGTCTCCATTGACTTGTTTTGCTGTTTTTTTGGCTCATCGTTGCTCTGCTCCTGTCCACTCCCTCCAAACCCGCACTCCCCCAATTACCCACTGGAAGACACTGCAGATTACTTTGGCCACGTATCAGGATCTGTGATTTGTTTTGCTGCCGCCAATTGAAATGAATAAATGAATAAGTAAAAAGCAGGGAAAAGCCAATTGAGAGAGAGAGAAAAAGATGATTACTTAGTGGTTTGTAGGAGACAAAGCTTTAGCGTTCATTTATTTATGTATAGGAGCCGGGCACGCTTTGTTTTGCATTTAAATAGTGATGGAGGAAATTGTCTTGGTTTAAGCGGATATGCTCAGGGCTAACTTCAACATCCTTCATTTTAAAAGGTGTTTGGAAGGTCACGCACTTTTTTTTCAGTCACGAAACAAAATTGTCCTTATAATGGCTTTGGCTGAGTGTATTGAATTCTATAGGAAAAAATATTGGTGGCTCAATTCTCAGACTTTCCATGTGGAGACTTTACTTTTGAAATGACAGAATTGAATCTTTATTAACATAGTCACTTAACTGTGTGAGCAGATTACAGCCACGAAACAATGGTTTGTTCCTGCTTGAAAAATGCATGAATTTGAAAAAGACTGATATCCGTTGCAGCTCGTGGTTGGGTGGATAGCACATATGCGTTGCTCGCAACAATTTGATGCACGTCATTCCCTGGTCTCATTCCCATTTCATGCTATATTGTCCTGTCAAATAATAAAAAAAAACATCCAACTTAATTTTAGGAATGTGTATCTGTGACATAAAACTCCTACAATCAAAACAATAGATGGATACCTGCTGAAAAGGATGACACAGAATGAGCCAAATGGACTGAACTCAGAATCAGAATGCTTTTATTGCCATTGTCAGTGAAAAAAATTCAAAAACTAGGAACTTGCTTTGGCGTAAGGTGCAACAGCAAAGTAACATGTATAAACTATGTTTAAATAAGACAAAAAACACGCTTGAAGTTAATTTGAAAATAGTCATATTTATTTGTTCTCTCTGCGTCTTGTTTCTTGTTTTTATAGTTATTTCTATTTTTACCTGCTTGTCTCTATGGAGATAAATATGTTTAATGCCATACTGAACACTCCAGGCAAAAAAAGAAAAAAAAAAGAAAAAAGGTGGCAGACTCAAGCAAAAGAGGTAACACATCCTGAGAAGCGCCTACGAACACAGTTGATATACTGTATGTACAATGAACGAAAGGGCAAATATGTCTATAATCTGACACTGAACATAAAAACATATGGCCCATAACACTAAGAATCTAATTGAATAGAATACATAAATATTGACATCTTATTATCAAGCCTTTCCAGGCAGCTGTTATGGTAACAATCACCAGTGATATTAGTTGTTAAAGAAGCCGATAGGTCCCTGTTATCTATACGTTCTCAGTCCATGTAATACACATTTCTTACTCCAATTAAAACCTGTGTAATCTCTCCGGGAAACGCATCCATAAAACCCTGCATTTAACCTTCAGCGCTGTGTTCATCAACGTGACATTTGACCTGCATCTGAACCCACTGCGTTTCATTCTAACCTGTTTGGACAATAGCCTCAAAATTCCCAAAGGCCTGTGCTGTTCTGCATTACATTTCCACAAATTACTGAGGCAAAAACATCCCCATAAGATCACTGCAACAGCCCCAAATGTTCTCATGCAAATCCTCCCGCTCTATTCAGAAACACAGACCCTCGTGGGGGGATGATACCATTTTCAGCACATGGGAATTGACTTGCTAAAAACTTGCCCTTGTCCAAAGTAGAGGAAGGTTATTGTCTGTTGGAAGAGACTGAAAGATCCAGAGAATGTGAATAATAACAGTGGTAGTAAGTAAAAGTACTCTACAAAGTGAATGCTTCAATATCCTAGAAACTTTGCATGCCTTTTTCATAAGTTATTTTACCAGCACTACTTCTTCTACTGTTTATACTATGAACCCTTTCAAATACTATTCCATCACATTTATGGGACGGCGGCAACTGCAAGCAAAACGAAGTAGACAGTAATACATTTTCAGTGATTTGCTCAAATGAGATTTAAATACAGATCATTTTAAGAAAAAGCAACGATTTTGAATTTCCAGGGAAGAAATGTCAGTTACTTTGCTTTTCTGTTACAAAAATATACAATTTCATAGCCTCAACACTGTATTTTAGACTCACAAAGAAAGTGTAATTTATGGTAAAATCCAGTTAAACCTCAAAATCTGGATTTAGCCTTCATCAATCTGTCATAATCTCCTTTTAAATAAACAAACACAGTAAAATGCAAAATGGGTGTAAACTAGGCTCTGATATCACTCTATTCTGAAGCTAATCGCAGTTTCTCCTTTGAAATCAAATTATGTTCCATTTCACTTTTGCCTCCATTTCAGAATTCTTACTGTTTTTGTTTGCAAATTTTAAAAGGGTCTATACAACACAACAACAATACCACAACTATCAGCATTTTACTTCATTGTTTTTAGTAACACAACCACAGTAATACAACTCCTCCATTTGCAGTATTGTTAAAGAAGATAAAAAGTTGATGTACTGATTCGACACCTCTGACAAGTCTTTGTTATATTAACTTATAGTACTACTCCTTTGAGAAACTGTATTACGGAACTTTATGACTTTTCTATGACTCTCAAAGTATCACACAGCCGTCGTTCTTCATTCAAGCTACTTCTTTGCCCTTACACTTTGTTGGGTTTCTTTGCTTTTTGGGTTTACATTCATGGATTCATTCATGGAGACTGACCCTAACCACAACCATAAGTGCGTATGACAGGTTTTTATGATTTTTGACTTTATCTGGTGGAAGCCAAGCCTGTTATATATGTTAGTTTTACAACAATCAAGTGTCTATTTGTGAAGAAAAGTTGAAAAATATGTTGAAATTTACAGGAAGTAGAGCAGAGATCCAAAACATGATGACATCACACTAGGGAGACTCACAGGGGACAATCTACAGCCAAGACACACATTTTTCTGATCCTTTAAACATTAATTCAACAAAATACAGGTGTTCCCATATATTATATAGAATACATTATCAGAATCAGAAACGGTTTATTGCCATTGTCAGTGATCAAAAATTCACAAACATAGGAACTTGCTTCGGCGTAAGGTGCAACATAAAGCAATGAATAAAATACAATAAAAAAAATATATAAAAAAGGCATGCATAAAATTAAGAATAAAATAGACTAAGATAGACTAAGACTATATACAGAATGTACAGTTGGCGGATAGGTACAAGGTACAGTAACAGAATTTCCTATTGTGATGTCCTGATTTACAACCAGGAAGGAACCTAAAAAAAGCCAGACTGGGATTAAAATGGTTAATTCTTAGCAGAATCAGTATAATTATCTTTTGCATTTTAATCTTAACCACTTTTAACCAACGTCTTAACTGTAAACCACCTTGCTGATCTAATAATAACAGATTTGCGTCATGAATACCTGATTTTTATAACTTCTGTGACCAATTATAGAAGTAGGTTAGGTTACGCGTTATTCAACTGTTCCATTTGGCTTTGTATTTATCGCAGCTCGTGTTTTCATAACAATATTGTTGTATTTAGAAAAGGTTTTCCTCGGATTATCCTGCTTTGGGGTCATTGCGTCTGTGGCATTAAGTGGTTTCGCCTGCTGAAAAACAGTCGGGCCTGCTTCATATTTTTATTACCCACTTAAGCCATTTTTGCCGTATAAAAACAACACAATATTAATATTTTCATTTATTGTGAAATTTTCTGAAGCAATACATCAACCTTTGAAATGTGCCTGGGAGTGTCTCGCTCAAGAACACAACAACATGAACAGACTGAAGCAAGAATAATCAAGCCAGTGACTGTATGTTTTATTTCATTACGTTCTTGACCAAGTAAAAAACAGAAAGTCCCCGTTCTTGCGCATGTATATCTGCTGACTTCCTTCACCACCTCTGCCCAGGAGCCATGTTTTTGCACTAAGTGTGTAGCGTTAGTGGATGACAGACATTTGCAGAGGCAGCGCAGTGACAGGGCGGTCTGAACGGTCTCGTCATTATAGCAGCTGAGCGTTGGTTAATGATGGAGCAGAAAAAGGCCCAAGGCAAACGCACACTGCAGCGGGAACACTGGCTGATCTGCACACTGTCATTCGCTGTCCTTAGAATGATTTTGTACACTTTAGATGGCAGAGGTGGAGAACAGGTCAGAGCTGCAGATGCCCTTAAAGCTGGTGATTGGGCAATTAAAGGCCCTGCACCTGATTTATACTGTTTTGATACACGAAAACCGGAAATAGTTCACGTTAAAGTCATTACAGTAAGCACATGTACCTCTCTCTTTCCTAATGTAGTCCCAGCATCCTTATTATTCGCTGCAATGAGTTTATAAACACTTTTTTTTACAAGTTTCTGAGCCTAGAGCATCACAGATCATCATCGGTGGCTAACACATTTTAGCATGCTATCAGCGCACTTCCTGCTTCTATTCTAAGATAAAACGCTCCATAAACACATGCGGAGTAAAAGTTGTGGTCTCATTTTCACCCGAATAGATGCTTTTACATTATATCTACACTGGGGGAAACACAGATTTTACTTCAGTGCATGCAAAAAAAAAAAAAAAAAAATCAGGAACATGGACTAGTTCTGTGTTTTTCGTTAAAATTCAGGTACAGCGCCTTTAAATAAACTGCAACATTTGATTTAATCCATGTTGCACCTATCGCTAAAGCAAGGTCATAGTTTGAGAGTTTTGTTCATGGACAATGGCAACTTTATTCTAACATAAATAGATAGCTTTGTTTATTTGCCATTTGCAGTTAAAAACCACATTGGAAAGACTTGGAAAGACAAAAAACAGACAAGGACATACGTTACAGACTAGTAAAAGTACCATGAAACAATTGACACCGTGAAAGTGAGCAAAGTTAAAAGAAAACTTAATCTAATATCAATAAAATAGAAGTAAAAATGCAAGCTCCTTACAGATAAAGTGCATTGTTCAAGCTAATGACTGTTTGTGGCAATGATTTTCAGAATCAGAATCAGAATTACTTTTATTTATCCCCAAGGGGAAATTCTTATTGTTACATGTGCAATAGACCAGTAGAGACAGTAAAGTATTAAAAACAAAATAAGATATATATAAAATAAAAATAAAATACAATAGATCTATAATGATCAACCCCATTTAACTTAACTTATAAAGTATCTTTATTAATCAACAAAACCCCCGATATGAACAATTTACAATAATCTTATACTATCCTTGCCTTGTTTAAACTATTAACTGTCCAAAAAAAAAAATCACCACCTGAATTCAACTAAGCAAACAGGTACAGGCCTCCCATTGGACACGTGCTGCATCGGCGACTGTCTTTCAGCTGCAACACAGTACTGAAACCCAACTGATGCGGTGAGTGGCTTCTCGTATCGTGTAGTTATGGAAAAGTTGTCAGTTTGTTTGAGAAGGGTCAAAGCATTGCCATCAAGCAGAGAAAACATCCAAGGAGATTGCAGAAACTAATCTGCTGCAGATTTCAACCCCATTGAGAATCTTTGTGCTGGAGAAGGTTTTGTGCAGCGGTCGCACTCTCCATCATCAATACAAGGGCTTGATGAAAAATGAATGCAACACTTTTGACATTGCAGGAGCTTATTGAAAGAATGGCTCAGTGAATGTGTGCCATGTTTGTGTAAATAATACGTCACCTAATTGTGCTGCTGTCTTGCACTATTGTTCTGATTTTGCTGTATACGTTTTGTATTTAACATTTTTTTCTTATTTTGCATTCCCTTATTTTAGTACAGTCTGTACTCTTTTATTGCTGTATGTTGCACCTGACTGCTGAAGCATGTTCCTAGTTTGTGAATCGCCCACTTTTTGCCAGATACGCACTTTTGTTGTAAACGCACTTCCGTTTGACGAGAACTCCGTTAAAGCTAATGACGAACGAGGTAAAAGTCTCGCCGCTAAAATGTTACATAAAGTAGATTGATTTGTGTAAAATGTTTAATGAACACGAGCAACAACAAGTCAACAACGCACGATTTCCTGAGGCCTGAAAACGTCTTTTTAGTCCATGTAGAACTTATTTTCTTTTGAGCTCGTCTGCTCCGTGTGAACTAATACAACGGAAACAAGACGGCGGCGCGTACGGCAACTTCAGGAATAAGGTGAATAACTTTTGTGATTTTGATTCTGAACTTGATGTGGAAAAGTCCTGTCATCTTGTTAAATCTTTTAACTCAATGCAAAACGATTTCCTTACGAGAACATTTTAGTATCTCCTACTACTCCTACGGTTATTTGTGGGATGGGGTTTAGTACAATTTAAAGTACTTTATGTGATTAATATGGAGGGTTCAATGCGCCAACAACAATAAGGTCTTTTCTTTTTTTATGGTATGCTCTGTCCTTTTTTTTTGTTTGTTTAAAAAGACATTAAAGTCTCTTCTTCTAGTGTCGGACTGGGGGGTAAAGGGTTCTGGTTTCCCTGGGACCTAAGGCAGGGAAGGGCCCTCATACTACTGCTATTGTTACTGCTGCTACTACTACTATTGTTACTGCTATTGTTGCTGCTGCTGCTACTACTACAACAACTATTGTTGCTGCTGCTACTACAACAACTATTGTTGCTGCTGCTGCTGCTACTACAACAACTATTGTTGCTGCTGCTGCTGCTACTACAACAACTATTGTTGCTGCTGCTGCTGCTACTACAACAACTATTGTTGCTGCTGCTGCTGCTACTACAACAACTATTGTTGCTGCTGCTGCTGCTGCTACTACAACAACTATTGTTGCTGCTGCTGCTGCTACTACAACAACTATTGTTGCTGCTGCTACTACAACAACTATTGTTGCTGCTGCTACTACAACAACTATTGTTGCTGCTACTACTACTGCTGCTGCTGCTACTACAACAACTATTGTTGCTGCTGCTACTACAACAACTATTGCTGCTGCTGCTGCTGCTGCTGCTGCTGCTACTACTACTACTACTACTAGTTGGGGTTTTGTTCAATTTTAAAGTACTTTAAATGATTCATATGGAGGGGTCAATGCTGCAACAAAATGTCATTTTTAACAACAAAGACTTGAATTGAAGTAACATCATAAAGGCAAATGTAGTGGATGTGTTTTTGCACTTTGGATTTAAATTTATATCATTCCTTGCTTTGTGGCATTATAGAGGTACTCAAAATATAAATACAGAATTTGTGGTTCGTACCAGGTCTATCTGCAGTCCTTGAGACACACAAAGACACACAAACAAAACCCCAAAAGCACTAAATTATTAAGTGCTCATATAAAGTGCTTAAGACATTTCATGGTTGAAACACAATTATGAGAATTATAATCAAACTCCTTTCCACCCTACTCCCTCTTCATCAGCCAAATACATAAAAAACACATTCATTATAGTTCTAAATTACCAGTTAATGTTGAAATAGATTTAGTACTGTTTCCTAATAAATAATCTCATTGTGAATCAGGTCAAGGAATCAACAGAAACAAACAGAAAACACCTCAAAACTTCTGTTGCTGTTGTGTTTTTTCAGTTTTTTGTTGACCATTTTCCCACAGGTCACATGACTCCTGGATTTTCCCTCGGAGCATGTCACTGTTTTTGACATGTGACAGCAGCCTCCCCCTTCAGAGCCGAGAGTCCAAGCCCAGACTCAAATGGACTGAGACGCGCGAAGCAAAGCAAAAAGTAACTAAAGGTGAACCAGGGCCGTGAAATCAAACGTGTTGTTGAGAGAATGGCTTCTGGAGCGAAGTGGACAAGGGTACACAAGAAAAGTCCAAGAAAGAAGTGAAAAAGTCAACTCGATTTTCAGCGAGATGTCTGCAAATCAACACGAATATAAATCAATGACAGCAGTGCCCCAAAACAGAAGGGGATGACCTTTGGAAATACAATAACAAAGTTGCAGTTTTTTTGGAAGATGTGGTAGTTTATCATTGCAAAGGAGAAAGTTTGTGGATGAATGTCAAAAGGTAAAGAATATATTTATGATCATTAAAAAGGCAATAAGCTTAAAGTAGCATCACACAGCTGCCAGAATAGTTGCATAACATTAATAGGATCCAATCTGATCGCTCTGAAATGTTTTACTCATTCATAAAAAGTTGATGAATTTGGATATTAAGTCATAACTACTGCAGTTTTATTTTTTGTGTGTCAGGCCAATTTACAAGTCAAGTTACAGATCAGCTATAAAAATGCATGCAAGATTGACTAATGCCATTCTGTGGAACATTCCAGGAAAAGCATTAACGTGGGGACAAGTAGCAAAAAGAACCACCAGAAAAATTACAAGGCAAGGCAAGTTTATTTGTAGAGCACAATTCGTACACAGGGCAACTCAAAGTGCTTTACACAACAGGAAAAGTTGCATTAAAATCACAAAACACAAAAAGACGAACAGAATCATTTTAAAATAAAGCGCTTTAAAATAGAAGAGTGCAGATAGATCTTTCAGTCGTTTGCACGTCTAAAGAGAACTGTTTTTAGCCTGGATTTAAACATTGACAGAGTGAGGTCTGTCTCACATCTTCAGGGAGACTGTTCCAGATTTTAGCTGCAAAAAACTGAAATGTTGATTCCCCATGTTTAGTCCTGACTCTGGCACCAGCAGGAGGCCGGTCCATGTTTAGTCCTGACTCTGGCACCAGCAGGAGGCTGGTCCATGTTTAGTCCTGACTCTGGCACCAGCAGGAGGCTGGTCCATGTTTAGTCCTGACTCTGGCACCAGCAGGAGGCCCGTCCATGTTTAGTCCTGACTCTGGTGCCAGCAGGAGGCCGGTCCATGTTTAGTCCTGACTCTGGCACCAGCAGGAGGCCGGTCCATGTTTAGTCCTGACTCTGGCACCAGCAGGAGGCCGGTCCATGTTTAGTCCTGACTCTAGGCACCAGCAGGAGGCCCGTCCATGTTTAGTCCTGACTCTGGCACCAGCAGGAGGCCGCTCCATGTTTAGTCCTGACTCTGGCACCAGCAGGAGGCCGCTCCATGTTTAATCCTGACTCTGGCACCAGCAGGAGGCCGCTCCATGTTTAGTCCTGACTCTGGCACCAGCAGGAGGCCGCTCCATGTTTAGTCCTGACTCTGGCACCAGCAGGAGGCAGGTCCATGTTTAGTCCTGACTCTAGCACCAGCAGGAGGCCGCTCCATGTTTAGTCCTGACTCTGGCACCAGCAGGAGGCCGGTCCATGTTTAGTCTGACTCTGGCACCAGCAGGAGGCCGGTCCATGTTTAGTCCTGACTCTGGCACCAGCAGGAGGCCCGTCCATGTTTAGTCCTGACTCTGGCACCAGCAGGAGGCCCGTCCATGTTTAGTCCTGACTCTGGCGCCAGCAGGAGGCCGGTCCATGTTTAGTCCTGACTCTGGCACCAGCAGGAGGCCGGTCCATGTTTAGTCCTGACTCTAGGCACCAGCAGGAGGCCCGTCCATGTTTAGTCCTGACTCTAGGCACCAGCAGGAGGCCCGTCCATGTTTAGTCCTGACTCTGGCACCAGCAGGAGGCCGGTCCATGTTTAGTCCTGACTCTGGCACCAGCAGGAGGCCGGTCCATGTTTAGTCCTGACTCTGGCACCAGCAGGAGGCCGGTCCGTGTTTAGTCCTGACTCTGGCACCAGCGGGAGGCCGGTCCGTGTTTAGTCCTGACTCTGGCACCAGCGGAGGCGGTCCGTGTTTAGTCCTGACTCTGGCACCAGCGGAGGCCGGTCCATGTTTAGTCCTGACTCTGGCACCAGCAGGAGGCCGGTCCATGTTTAGTCCTGACTCTAGGCACCAGCAGGAGGCCGGTCCATGTTTAGTCCTGACTCTGGCACCAGCAGGAGGTCGGTCCATGTTTAGTCCTGACTGTGGCACCAGCAGGAGGCCGGTCCATGTTTAGTCCTGACTCTAGGCACCAGCAGGAGGCCGCTCCATGTTTAGTCCTGACTCTGGCACCAGCAGGAGGCAGGTCCATGTTTAGTCTGACTCTTGCACCATCAGGAGGTCGCTCCATGTTTAGTCCTGACTCTGGCACCAGCAGGAGGCCGGTCCATGTTTAGTCCTGACTCTAGCACCAGCAGGAGGCGGTCCATGTTTAGTCCTGACTCTGGCACCAGCAGGAGGCAGGTCCATGTTTAGTCCTGACTCTAGCACCAGCAGGAGGCCGGTCCATGTTTAGTCCTGACTCTGGCACCAGCAGGAGGCCGGTCCATGTTTAGTCCTGACTCTAGCACCAGCAGGAGGCCGGTCCATGTTTAGTCCTGACTCTGGCACCAGCAGGAGGCGGTCCATGTTTAGTCCTGACTCTGGCACCAGCAGGAGGCCGGTCCATGTTTAGTCCTGACTCTGGCACCAGCAGGAGGCCCGTCCATGTTTAGTCCTGACTCTGGCACCAGCAGGAGGCTGGTCCATGTTTAGTCCTGACTCTGGCACCAGCAGGAGGCCCGTCCATGTTTAGTCCTGACTCTGGCACCAGCAGGAGGCCCGTCCATGTTTAGTCCTGACTCTGGCACCAGCAGGAGGCCCGTCCATGTTTAGTCCTGACTCTGGCACCAGCAGGAGGCCGGTCCATGTTTAGTCCTGACTCTGGCACCAGCAGGAGGCGGTCCATGTTTAGTCCTGACTCTAGGCACCAGCAGGAGGCCGGTCCATGTTTAGTCCTGACTCTGGCACCAGCAGGAGGCCGGTCCATGTTTAGTCCTGACTCTGGCACCAGCAGGAGGCCCGTCCATGTTTAGTCCTGACTCTGGCACCAGCAGGAGGCCGGTCCATGTTTAGTCCTGACTCTAGGCACCAGCAGGAGGCCGGTCCATGTTTAGTCCTGACTCTAGGCACCAGCAGGAGGCCGGTCCATGTTTAGTCCTGACTCTGGCACCAGCAGGAGGCGGTCCATGTTTAGTCCTGACTCTGGCACCAGCAGGAGGCGGTCCATGTTTAGTCCTGACTCTAGGCACCAGCAGGAGGCCGGTCCATGTTTAGTCCTGACTCTAGGCACCAGCAGGAGGCCGGTCCATGTTTAGTCCTGACTCTGGCACCAGCAGGAGGCCGGTCCATGTTTAGTCCTGACTCTGGCACCAGCAGGAGGCGGTCCATGTTTAGTCTGACTCTGGCACCAGCAGGAGGCCGGTCCATGTTTAGTCCTGACTCTGGCACCAGCAGGAGGCCGGTCCATGTTTAGTCCTGACTCTGGCACCAGCAGGAGGCCGGTCCATGTTTAGTCCTGACTCTAGGCACCAGCAGGAGGCCGCTCCATGTTTAGTCCTGACTCTGGCACCAGCAGGAGGCCGCTCCATGTTTAGTCCTGACTCTGGCACCAGCAGGAGGACGGTCCATGTTTAGTCCTGACTCTGGGCACCAGCAGGAGGCCGGTCCATGTTTAGTCCTGACTCTGGGCACCAGCAGGAGGCCGGTCCATGTTTAGTCCTGACTCTGGCACCAGCAGGAGGCCGGTCCATGTTTAGTCCTGACTCTGGCACCAGCAGGAGGCCGGTCCATGTTTAGTCCTGACTCTAGGCACCAGCAGGAGGCCGCTCCATGTTTAGTCCTGACTCTGGCACCAGCAGGAGGCCGCTCCATGTTTAGTCCTGACTCTGGCACCAGCAGGAGGCCGGTCCATGTTTAGTCCTGACTCTGGGCACCAGCAGGAGGCCGGTCCATGTTTAGTCCTGACTCTGGGCACCAGCAGGAGGCCGGTCCATGTTTAGTCCTGACTCTGGCACCAGCAGGAGGCCGGTCCATGTTTAGTCCTGACTCTGGCACCAGCAGGAGGCCGGTCCCTGAGGTCCTCAGAGTGTGAGATGGTTCATGTGGCTCTAACATGTCAGAGATGTACTTTGGTGCTTGGCTGTGGAGAGACAGTGCACCTTTTTTCAGCTAATAAACATTCAAAATGCAACATACAGTTTACATGTGAAGGATTTCAACCCTTATTTCCCTCCGGCCTGTTCACTTTCACAATTATCTATTAAATACAATAAATGAAAATACAAAAACATATTATATTTATACATTTAAAAAAATTAAGACGAGGAAAAAATATGAAAAAAAAAAACAGGACATTATCATTATCAAATATCAAGGATGCCAGAATTAATTTGTAAATATTGTAATAATAAGTCTGTTATATACTTTTTAAAAAATATTTTCTTTTCTTTCCTTTTTTTTTAAGGAAAAATCAGCCGGAGAAAAGACAGTGAGGACACGTTGAATCTTATACAGACACTTTTATAACATGTCTGCGAGGATGGAAAAAGGAGTAAATTAAATATGAATGCAATTATGTGGATTTATGTAATTGTTTTGTTATTATTTTTGCGAGGACTTTGACAATCTCACTTGATTATAACATTTTCTTCAACTCCTCTCAAACCAAACATGATTTTAGTCACTGAACTCTTCAGCTTCAGTTTTTCTCTACCAGGAAATTGCTTTTATAAACAATGTTAACCATTTTCCAATACACATTATTTATGAAGCTAGTTTTACATATAAATGGTTTTCAAAGAATACAATTATAGCACAATACATAATAATTGACTTGAACTGCCATTGAGCTCTGTTTGTGTTTTAAATACAAAGCTTTTGAGAACAATACCAAGGCACTGCTCAAAAACACGAGACTGTAATTTGCCCTTAACAACATGCAATTGCTCATTTTATTATTTATTTTCTTCTGAATTAATAATAAGTAACTGGATATTTTTTCACCCATGTGCAAGAAAATGTTCAAAGAATACCCTTTATGAATGTGTATTGTGGTTATAAAAATGTGTTTGCTTTTAACTTTATATAGAATTGGGGGAAATAAATACCACAAAGGTGTGTGGCAGCAGAGTAGCAGTAGAAGTGTGTTTTGTTTTTTTCTCATTGGAGTGAACAGTGAGTTACGGATTTATCTGTACTCAAACGTTTGCTGCCCATGAACAACCTAAAAGTGTTAACTGTCAAATACAGTTATGTAATTTAATTTGACTAAACTGTCACGTGCATTCTTAGTGGTTTGAGTATATTGAAAGGCACTAAATAAATCAAATTCATCATCATCTTAGTTATTAAATTTCTTAATTATCTTATTTCATTCATGTATTTATTTACTTATTTATTATTATTTTTAATTGAAGGAAAATATTATGCATTTTCAATATTGTTATTATCCTTTATTTTATTTACATGCTCTTGAGTACTTTAAATTTGCCATCTCATGTTTTGAAACGAAACAAAAAAAGTTTATTATGCACTAAATCAACAAGTTTCTCTGCTGTCGGTCCTGGCACTTACTGAGTGTATGCAGTATCACTTTAAGAGTGGTAGCAGTTATTGTGTTTAGACGCAGAAATGCTCAGAATGAGTCTGGCGATGATTTAAGGACTGAAAACAGCGGAAGATTCTTGGATAAGTGGCGTATATAATGGTATAAAACATCTTCTGATAGAGGGAGTTCAGTAGGAAGTGCATTTGACGGTCAGATATGATTTTCAAACTAACATTCCTCGAAACAGCGTGAATGCAGCTAAACTCCGGGTGTATTTGATGACAACATTGTTAGAGCATGGTTAAAAGCTCAAAAAAGTCACTGTAGCACAAAATGTGTCCTTTAAACATAAAACATAGAACACGGAACAAGACCAGCGAGATAATAAATACTGCATCATAAAAGTAGCTCATAATAACAAAAACAGAATCACAATTCAACAACTTCTGTGGGAGACAAAGTTGCACAAATAATTTCTTGTAATTTATCCCTAACATCTATGTTCATTGTAATACAAAAAAGCTCAAAAATTGTAATTAGGTGACGTGCAGTGCAAAGGACCAGGACTCAGGTAGAAGTTATAAAAGGTCTTTACTGATCGATCAGGGTGACTCACGGTCCTTTCAGTCGCTCCTCACAAAGGTTGAACAAAGGAACAGGCCAGATATACCTTCATGTAAATTAGGTAAAAAGTAGGCGTGCATAATGAGTTCTAAGTACAGAACTTGGGTTTCTACGAACATAACAGTACAAAGACACATAAATCAACACATAAATCAGGAGGCCCTTGCTTGCAATAGTTGGACGTGGATGGGTGTGGGGAACTTTAAGAAAATATTGGGATGTCTGAGGACGACACCATATAAGGCCACACCATATGTGAAGCCAGACATGGATGACCTTTGCTCCCGAAGAAGAGCGTTTTCACTCTGTGGTCTAAAACATGCTTACAAAAATGAAATGGGTTCCTAAAAATAATTTTGTATAAATCAGCTAAATTGATTTATGCCAGTTGACACAGATGTTGAATGGATAGGGACATTTTTCTATGGCTTTTCACAAACTTAAAACGGGAAGAGACGGCTCAAAATCACTTTTTTTAATGCTGATAATCTGGGCAGAAATAGATGTTTCCATAGAGTTTACATTAGCAACCAGAACCAATATGGCAGCAGGTGGCGAAAAAATTTTTTTTACAATACAACAAAGAACCTTTTGACACAATTTTCTTTTTAACCTGTGCCTATAATGCTGTAACAGGTGTGGCGTTGTCCAAAACAGGGTCATCCTAAGTCCACCGAAGCTTAGTGCAGCACACGACAAGCTGACAACGCACTGTCTGCTGTAATATCCTGTGAAAAGACAGTTATTTCCGAATAAAACACAGCGCCCAATAAATCCATGTTAAATCACGTCGACATTGTCCACACTGGCTCCGGGACTGTTTATGCTTTGACCTTCAAGAATCAGCCAGTGTTTGTCTTTCTGCTGTTAAAACTCTATTGTTAATAATAAAAGCATTGGAAAGTACAAAGTGGGTCGAATTTGTTCCGTATAAATCCAGTTGTTTTATCACAAAAGTGCATTGTGTGCCAAAGATACAGTCAGTAAAAAGACAGCTAAGAACTATTGTGCTGCATAAAACGACAGATGACTGCAAATAGAGCGTATAAATCTGAAAATGATTTAGCGTTGTCATTGTGAAATATTGTTCAAACTTTGGAATGGGTGTCCAGGAAAAAAGTCCATTAGCAAAGTTTCTTGGCATCTGCAGATCATTTTGAAAACTGGGACAGAACTTGAAATGACTTTGGTAATAATTAATTTTCCTCAGTTGTACAGTAAAATTTGTGAAGCCAAGTTATATAATCTTAGCAAATTCAAAGTGCATTTAAAAATTAGGTGAGCGGGCTTGCCTCTCCACAGATTTGACCTGTAACTTGACCTGCCTGCGACACCTGCTTGTCTCAAGTTTATTGTCATACGGTGGAACATTCTAGGCAAAAGAAATAACATCTTCACATGGACAAGCAGGTGCAGTTACAGGCCAGATCTGTGGAGAGGCCAGGCGTGTTACAGTGCACCTTAAACTTAACCTAACCAGCTCTACAGTCAAATAAAGTTAGAACACCTAATTCACCTTATTCCGGAAGTTGTCGTATGCGCCGCCGTCTTGTGTCCGTTGTAGTTTACATGGAGCAGACGAGCTCAACAGAAAATAAGTTCTACTTGGACTAAAAAGACGTTTTCAGACTGACCAGGAAATCGTTGCGTTGTTGACTTGTTGACTTGTTGTTGCTCGTGTTCATTAAACATTTTACACAAATCAATCTACTTTATGTAACATTTTAGCGGCGAGACTTTTCCCTCGTTCATCATTAGCTTTAACGGAGTTCTCGTCAAACGGCAGTGCCTTTACAACAAAACAGCAAAAAAACGGCAAAAGTGGGCGGAGCAGAATAAGGTCAATAGTCCAATGAGGTTCATTTGGTCTTCTCAAGAATTTATTTGAATTATTTTTTCAGATCTGAGTTTGTTTGTTAACTGACACTTTTGACTGCTCACTGAGACATTGTGACGTGTCTTTAGCTAATTCACACAAGTTTTGGTGCCGTTTTCCTACCGGTCGTGGTAGGATGACAGCTCCATCTGCAGTCAGACTTCTTTAAGACAGTACCTCAGGTGTGGGAGAATAATAAGGCCCCCTCGTCCCGGTCCTCTACTGCAGCGTTTCCCAACCAGGGGTACGGGGACCCCTTGGGGTACGTGAGCAATTACCAGGGGGTACTTGAAATGGTTTCAGGTTTTAAAAGAAGATGAAATGTACTTTTATCTGAATGAAAAAGTATCATTAGTTGTAAATTTAGAATCTTTTTTGAAGTATCTTGGACCATAAATACAATTAAAACTAAAAATATAATGGCAATAATTATAATATGTAACTAGTAAACCCATTTATTTGTCTGAAACTCAAATTAAGGGGTACGCCGAGCATGAGACAAAGTTTAGGGGTTTAGGGGACAAAAAAGGTTGGGAACCACTGCTCTACTGGTCGGAAAACAGCACCAAAAACTGTAAATCAGCCGACGAGAGACGCCGAAACTGTCAGGTAAACAAACAAACTCAGGTCTGAAGTCTTAAGTTTTTATGGTTTTATTTTTGTTTTTGTTTTGTTTTTTATTGTGAGTTTGCATGTTCTCCCCATCCGCTTTTCTGTGAGTGCCACGGTTCCCAGTGAAAATGTGAATGTACCGAGTAGGGCATTATGCAGGGTCGTGAGTTCAAATCTGGCTCTGACCATTACATGCATGTCATTCCCCAGTATCATACCCATTTAATGCTGTACTGTCCTGTCAAATAAAGCCAACAGGCCAAAAAAATAAATAATAAGCCTGTAACTAAAACGTGACATATTTAAAAGTTTAATCAATAGAATGAATTGTCCCTTTTCCAAAATGGATTTAATTTAGCTCATTTAGCTCAAATGGTTTCAGTTTGATTGGACATTTAGTGGATCTGTTCTGATTTTGGAGGTTTTTATTTCAGGGCCACCACAATAATGACATTAAGAACCAAACTGTTAGCTATTCACCTTATTCCGGAAGTTGCCGTACGCGCTGCCGTCTTGTTTCTGTTGTATTAGTTTACATGGAGCAGATGAGCTCAACAGAACATAAGTTCTACATGGACTAAAAAGCCGTTTTCAGACTGACCAGGAAATCGGTGCATTGTTGACTTGTTGTTGCTCGTGTTCGTAAACATTTTACACAAATCAATCTACTTTATGTAACATTTTAGCGGCGAGACTTTTCCCTCGTTCGTCATTAGCTTTAACAGAGTTCTCGTCAAATGGAAGTGCGTTTACAACAAAAGTGCAAAAAACTGCAAAAGTGGGCGGGGCAGAATAAGGTCAATAGATTGTTGCGCATGTCAAATAAAGCACTCTTTTCTCACCAAAATCCACCAGAGTTTGAAGTTTCAAGACCCACTCAGCACTCAGCTCAGGTGGACTTTATCTGACCCTGTTAAGTGGAGCACAACACCTGTCACAGCCGGAGGGTCTACTTCACACCTGGACCAAATCTGCACAACAACCTCTTTCCTTGTTATTTTTCCTAAATGTGCACTGCGTAACTTTTTTCTGCTGAAGGGTACACCACCTGCTTGTCTTCCTGTGTTCTTATTGCTGTACTTCGTTTGTATCTCTGCAGAGACCCTTGCCACAGTACGAACGCATGTTTTAAGATACTTTTCAAATGCTAGATAAATATGTTTAATGCCATTCTGTTAAACGTTTCAGGCAAAGCAATAGCACCTCCACGGAAACCAAGCTAACATCGTTAAAAACCCAGTGTATCTAAAGCACTCGTTCCTTACAGTTTTCTTGTGTTGTGGATTGTGTGTCTGGCCCAAAGCAGTGTTCCTCTCCACTTTGCTCCCATAAATCACAGAATAAACCTACATTTACCACATGCAGCCCGAGCCTCACCTGGATACCATCCCTCTCTGTCTCCTGTAAGCACGCTTTCTTTCACCCTTCAGGGACTCTGCACCGATTGCTTTTGCTCGTTCGTTCTTGTAGCTCAAACACTCTTTCACCAGACACTTTCTCTTTGGGCGTGTTGTTTTTGTGCTCCAGCGAATCCCATTCCTCCTAATTTGACTTGTCTTTTGAAGTAGAAGAACAATGTATGCCTGCTGTCAAACCAACGGACTTAACAACCATTTCAGTAACATATTGTACCTGTGTTTTGGGTATGTTTCACCATCTTTTTTGAATTGTCCATTAGGTCATTGGCATTTTATTGGAACAGTATGATATCTTGTTTATAGGGATAAAAAAAAAAAAAAAAAAAGGTCTCAAAATGATCATATTTTCATGATAATGAAAAAGGAGCATTGCCCCTTTTAACTCTAACCAAATGCACTAATTTGCGAGATATCGTTCAATCACAGCCAGCCACAGGTGTTGACATGGTGGGTGAAGTTTTGCCAAAAGACACTATATTAATATGGACTAAAAAGACACACAACATTCTCTTGTGTAACTTTGCTATACAGACAGCAGAGGGAATTGGTGAAAAAAGCTAAAGCTAGTTTGCCCCGACATGCTAATGTAAGCATGCAGTTGTCGTGAATGTGACTTGATGACAGAAATGTTCAGATCGAGTATGGCGAGGATTTATGGCCCTAAAAACAATGCAGGAGACATCCAGACCTCCACGACGCAACAATCAAATTTGAAAGTGTTTTTTGTCAGCCTCAAAGGGAGACAACCTTGTAAACAAGATTAGGTTTTTAATGAGAGAACAATGTTGGTTAAAAATGCAAAAAAGGCCATTTCAACTGTGCATGTTTTAGGACAGTGGTTCTCAAACCAGGGGTCGGGACCCCATTTGGGGTTGATTGAAATTGAATTCTAGGGGTCCCCAGATGATGGGGAAAATGTATACAATAGTCTTAATCAAGGCCTGACACCTTCAAATGCAGTGGTGAATGTAGATTCCTACTTGTTGGCCATTTCTAGGTCTATATTCTCAAAATAAAATCAAACATTAGATTTAAGGCTAATTTATCACTTTGCAGTGTCACCTATTTTTTGTGTTTGGGGGTCGCGAATGTGAACTATTTTTATTTTCGGGGTCGCGGCTGAAAAAGTTTGAGGACCACTGTTTTAGGACATATCTTCCTGAGTCAATTTAAAGACATCCAAACATCACACCAAAGTTCTAATTATATATTGCAAGAATTTAACTTCTTGCATACCACTTTATCATCATGAAAACAGTCTACACATGTTGAGAGCGCGCCAGGTGACAAATTGAATAATATATCTTTCCCAAAAAGACATGCTTCATTTCCTATCCTCTATAGTGTAAACTGCTGAAGCAATTCCAACTTCAATTACAAGTAAAGCCAAGTGTTATCCCCACTTGACTGCACAGTGAAATTTCAGTGCTCCCTTGTTTCCCTGAAATAACCTTACACAACTGACTTCCTGAAAGTATGACACGGTGCCAGTTCTAACCTTACAGTAACAAATGTATTGGCTTGTCGAGGTACAAAACATAATTTCCTCAGGGGACCGGGCTTTTCCAGTCTCGGGAGCATGAATCAATAAAGAACTTCCACAGCGGCATGGAGTGTGACCAGGAAAGAACCTGTGTGGTAAGTCCAGATATGTTACAGGCCACCAAGAACGGCATGATATTTAGTTTAAGGATAATGGAGATTTCAAATATTATATGCCTTTCTTCTGGTATTTAGTGATTACCCTACATTGTGTCCATAGTAAACACGATAATGATTTGTCCATTGATTTCCTGTAGAACCGCTGCTAGTCCCAGCTTTTTGTGGCAGAATTTAATTTAAAGTGTTTTTTTTTTTGTTTTTTGTTTTTTTTTAAGGCTGCTTCACATTTTTCCCTAACAAATCTCAAGTAAGTAAAGAGCTATGGGGTTGGATAAGGGGTAAGTGAAAAGTTTCTGAGCACTCAAGCCTTAAATGGTCATGAATATCACTTTTACATCAGTCATCAGTGCACGGTGGCAGAGCGGCTAGAGCTTCTGCCTCTCAACAAGGAGATCGTGGGTTCGAATCCCGCACCACCCTAACATCGTGGTTTCGAATTCTGAACCACCCTAACATCACACGATCTCTCTGGGTGGAGTCTGCATGTCCTCCCCGTGTTACCGTGGGTTCTCTCCGGGTTCTCCGGCTCCTCCCACCGTCCAAAGACATGACTGTGTAGGTTAATTGGAAACTCTAAATTGCCCGTAGTGAATGAATGTGAGAGTGAATGGTTGTCTGTCCTTGTCTGTCTCTCTGTGTTAGCCCTGCGACGAGTTGGCCACTGTCCAGGGTGTACCCCGCCTAAGGCCCAAAGTCACTGGGATAGGCTCCAGTCACCCGCGACCCCTAACGGGAATAAGCAGTAGAAAATGAATGAATGAATGAATGAAAAACTTACTTAGAGTAAGGTTTTTTGCAAGTTTGCTGAGGATGTCTCTTTTTTTTTTTTAACATGTTTTGTTTTTTTCCCATCTTTTTCATACCTCAGTAATATTTTGTATCCAGTTGGTTCTGGTTTGGTCTCTGATTTTTTTTTTCCTCCAGGTTTCAGACATACTGGCATGACTGTCCCTTATATGGTCCATTCAAGAGCAAGTTAAAAGACACATTCCGCTACAGTGACTTTGAGCTTTTAACCATGTCCTAACAATGTTCCATCATAAAAAACATACCCCGTAGTTGCATTTAGCTGCATTCACGCCATTTTGAGGAATGTTCATTCAAAAATCCTCTCCTCTCAGACCGTCAAAAACACTTCCTACTTTGGATCATAAACACCCCTCATCCGACAATCTAACAAGTTTAAGACACTGATTTCAATGCCTTTAACTCCATATGGACTTAAATGTTTAATGTGGTATGTATTAACTGCCACCTTTTAATCTTTTATGTCTACTTGAATGTGTCTTTCTTTTTTTATGTATGCAAGAATGTGAGCAACGGACAGCAATGCAATTTCCTTCGGGATTAATAAAGTATTTATCTAATCTAATCTAATCTAATCTTCTTCTGCTGCGGTCCTTAAATTACTGAGCATTTCTGCCATCTAAACATGATAACTGCTACTGCTAACCTGATCTTAGCATCTTTTAAAGTGAATGTATAACAAAACTGTGTAGGCGCCATCTACTGGCTGCAGACACTCAGTAAGTGCCAGGGCAGACGGCAGAGAAACTTGTTGATATGGTGCATAATAAACTTTTTTTTTCAAAACATGAGATGGCAAATTGAAAGTACTCAAGAGCACATTTAAAGGGTAACAACAATATGAAAAATGCATAATATTCTTCCTTTAATATTGTTTAAGTCACGGCTTTGATTTTGATTCTTGGTCCTGATTCCATTTAAAAAATACATTATTAAATGTTTAATGTCATAAATTTCTCCTTTCTGTTCATCAGTATGACACTGTGGAATGAGCGCTTATTGGCTGAGTAAAAAAAGCTGTTCAAAAGCTATGCTAGCGGTCAAAATACTCATGCATGTGAATACTAGTGACGTACCAAAGCGTTTATGAGAGCTAGGATTAGCTCTCATAAACACTAAAGTAGCCCAACACTCTTGGGCTACTTTAATTATTGCCACAAAATGCTTCTGAAAATGTGCAAACTATAACTTAACTCAAAATATAATCTTGTATTAAAATTACAGCTTGGGTACCTGTTTTTCAAACCCTGAAAAGAGGAAAGTGTTACAATAATTTAAGTAGACTGAGAGTTGTAGTTGTAGGGACGAGCAGGAGACTTGAGAGGTCTTTTCTACCATCACTACCTGACTTGGAAACATGAACACTCAACAAACTGTGAAAATATTGGCGATTCAAGTTTGCCCAAACTTCCACTGCAGGCTGTGTACATTAAGTTTAATGTCAGACATATGTAGGTTATCGAAACATGACCAGGATGTACATAGAAGAACTCAAGTCCAATCCCCATCATTCCTCTGGGAATATGTATACGTAGTGTTACATCCATCTGTCCAGTGAAATGCAAACAGTGGGAGAGGTAAATGGATATGGACTCGACTAAAAGCAAATTACAACATAGTGCCTGATAGTGCCCCTGCCTCGCCGAGCTTTTAGGGAAGTGCTCTGCAACTGAATCTCACTAACGCTTTCCACAGCAGCAGTACAGGATGGCTGGGAGACTCAGTGTATTCTCCATCATTTTTCTGTGATGTAAAAACACTATATTGTTGCGGAATGATCACCGGCACAGGTTTTAAGAGGCGATTACACGAGAAAAGTAGGTTGTGTTCACATGATTTAAGATAGAATGTGTTGTTTAAGTGTCAGATTGCAGATGTGTTGATCCGTTTTATGGTCTCTGTAATGGTGGGCCTATTCACATGAAATAAAAACTGTCACAAAGTTAAGCATCTTCTCTGTCAGGATAAATAAACACAATTTAAAATATAGTTTAATCTAGTGTTTTTCAAGCTTTTTTGAGTTGTGGCACACGTTTTGGGTTTAAAAGCTACCACAGCGCACCATCTACCACTAAAACATTACAAAATCAGACCATTTAGTTAAAAATATTGTACATAATGAGGCAAATAATGTCTGTGGCACTGTCTAGTTCTTTAAATTTGGGAATAGTGATGGTTTTGTGTTGCTTAAGACACTCCAGAAAGGTAAATTAGTTCATTAAATCCGCATTTGTGAATCTGTTAACTCAAACTAGATATTTTCTCAAGGCACATCTGGCAAAACTTCAAGGCGCACTAGTGTTCCCCGGCACTGGTTGAAAATCAAGGGTTTAATCAATTCTTCAAAAAGTGGTGCCATTATTCAAGTCCAAATACGTGATTGTAGTCAGTTTAGTCAATTTACTATATTTGTGCATCTTCTACTTACACCTTTTTCGTACTCGTAAGCTTTATGTGATGAGACAGTAGGGTAAAGAGCAAGGAGGACATTCAGAAATTGTTGGAGCCAGGAATCGATCTCATGAAGCTGAGGGACAGGCTTGTTTAGCTGCAGCTTAGACCACTGGATCTCTGTTTGCTTGTATGCTTTTCCTCAGAGCTGCCAATCAAATCAAATCAAATCAATTTATTTTTATAATGCCCAAAATCACAACAACAGTTGCCTCAATGGGCCACAGGTAAAAGCAGTTCAGGATCATCACAACAGCATAGAACGTACATACAGTGCAGACTACAAAGCTGTGTTATATTCACCCAGAGAAACTTGACTTGCACATGAACGCTGAACATTTAACACAAATTCATCTACTTTAGACTTTTCTTTAGTTTTCTATTCAAACTATTCCCACAACGAAGTGCCAATCAGTAACAGTCAGAAGTAAAAGAAATTATGAGATCATCAAATTGTAGATTGTGAACGCAACCAATAACAAGGTCTTCTATTACTATTCTATTCTATTACTATTTCTACCTTATTCCGGAAGTTTACGTGCCGCCGTCTTGTTTCTGTTGTATTAGTTTACATGGAGCAGACGAGCTCAATAGAAAATAAGTTCTACATGGACTAAAAAGCCGTTTTCAGACTGACCAGGAAATCGGTGCGTTGTTGACTTGTTGTTGCTCGTGTTCATTAAACATTTTACACAAATCAACCTACTTTATGTAACATTTTAGCGGCGAGACTTTTCCCTCGTTCATCATTAGCTTTAACGGAGTTCTCGTCAAACGGAAGTGCGTTTACAACAAAAGTGCAAAAAACTGCAAAAGTGGGCGGGGCAGAATAAGGTCAATATGTATTGTGCTTGACACGCCTCTATATTAATTCATTACAAACAGTGATGGTATAAGAACTTCTAAATGCACAAGTGCCCTTGTGTAAACGTATTGATGCGAGATTTCAATCCTGTGCCATCGCCTCTCACCACTTCCACCAATCACGTCCCAAATTGTAGTTCGGTTAGTGTCTTGCCCCATTGGACTGATCAGACCTTCGGACGGGGAACGCTCTGACCACTTCCACTCAAGTGTTCCCAATGTAATGGACGAGAAAAGAGCTGAAGATTATTGTTATTAACGATAAAAAAACAATGTTATCAGAAGTAATTAAATAAGTAGGTAACATTTTGTCAAAACAGGTCCAAAAGGATATATCAACATAACTCATGAACACATCCACAGTACACAAATTTCCTGTAGTCATGTATGCTTCAGCCAAGATCCCAGCACACGTTCTGGAGTACAGTCCCTAGGCACGAGACCAGGGTCGCTCTTGTTTCCTGACATGTTGCCCCAGCAGCTGTTGTTGAAGGATGGGTCAAATGCCAAGAACAAACGGAACAACAAATACCATTGTACCATTACTGTTCTTGAAACAGAAAAAAGAATCCACAATGGTTGACAAAATGGGCCAAAATGAGCTGCGCAATGTCAATATTTTGCCACTAAATTTTCTGTATGTTTTCAAAATATTCAGCCTCAAGGACACGGCATCAAACATCGATGTTTAACTTTGAAAAGAAAAATACAACACCTTTAAAATCAAATACCTCATCAGTTTTATTATTTATGATGCAACTGTGATTTGACTGTTTGAATGAATGGTTTTGTGTAGCGGATGTGCAGACAGCCTTCTGCCTTTGATCGTGATACATATATGATGACATGTCATTAGTTTAAAAGGATTTCCCCCTGTAAGGCTTGGCCGTTTGAAGTGATGTTTCACACAGAAATGGTTTGATGTTGTTCATTTGTCAAATACAGATGTTGTAGGATTGTTTTCAGGGAATTTCATCTTAAAGATTAAAATGTTGCCATGGGCTTCTCCCTCTCGGAAATTCACTTTGGAGTTCCATTTGTGTCATGTTATGGTTTTATTGAAACACTCAAAGATAAGATAAGAGAACGCTGTAATTTGCATAATTTTTATTTCCGTATGTTATTGTTTAGAAGCTTTAGTGTTAGTTTTAGTTTTCTTTGCATATTTTTATACTTTTATATATTGTTTTTGCTGGCCTTAAGTTTTCTTATTATATCCGAGGTGGAGCAGGAAATCAAATCCAGTGAAAATTAAATACAGAGCACTAATCAGAGAAGATGGTGGGGAAAATACAATATGGTCATCGTAGTGTTGCAACTATACAATTCTATATATTACTCTTGTTCTTTTAGGAGAATGGTCAAGTGATCACATATGAACTTTCAGAAAAGAAAAGAAAATACGAAAGACACACACAAAATAACAAGACCATCTCAAACTCATGCTACATAAATGTAATCAGGCAAAGTCAGTGCATGACATAAATTGTTGCAGATGCATATTTCTTTGAACGACACAGCATTTAAAGGTCTTGACAGATCTAGTTCATTTCAACTGTTTGCAGCAGTCCAAACTCATTCCTATGTTTATTAACACACACCTAACATCCTGATTTTTTTGGCTTCATGGCACAATTAACAACAACACACAAGCCTACTAACAGTGTACAGCACTAATACTGAGTTTGAAATTGATAGAGACACTTATTAATTAATAATTATCGGAGTAAGGATCACAATTACTTAGAATTATTCCCCAGGAGAAATTATTTTTGTTACAGACATGAAGCCAACCAGCAGAGGAAATATAGTTATCAAAAATAAAGTTAAGAAAGTGAGCATTAAACATCAAGCATTAATGCACTTACAACACGGCCACAAACTGAAATACTTCAAGTGTATCTGAAAAGCCTGTTTATTGACTTCAGTGAGATAATAGTTTTTTTTTTGTGTTTTACATGAAGCTAGTTCCCTCACAGCATTTGTTTACTTGTTGTGAAGGAGACATCCACAGATCAGTGATTGTGCTGGTTTCCAGATGACGTAGCATTCTATGGGTCAGTAATATTTAATTCAAATGGGGAGCAGCTAAAATAAATATTGTTAAAATCCTGTTTTTTGTTGTAATACAACAAGTTCTCGGGTGTATTTACTGATAGAAATTATCAGGTAGAGATTTTGTGAATTCACTGTTTGAAAATGCGATGCCGAAGTTCAATGTAATCGGATATATAGGAAAACCTGTCTCTCCCTCCCATCCAGAGAATATGACATCAGATTGTCGAATCTGAAAGCCACCAAAGAATGTGATTTAACAGTTTCTGAAACAACTTCTGCGTTATTCAAAATGAATCCACAGCAACAGGTAGAGAGTTTTGTATAGTTTGTTACTGTTAGAAATTACCCCTGAAAATATTTGAAAATCTGCCATTATTCTAGACAATAATAAACCGAAAACAGTTAGTGTAACCCTAACAGTTTAGAAACTATAGGATGAAGTTTGATAATGACTGTTATCATTTGTTGGCAAATGTGATGAACATATAAACTACAACCACATGTCTGCGTTGTCTACAAATGACAAAAAGATATATATTTTTTAATTTGCTGCTCCATCAAAATGATTGGATAGAATGAAAAATACAAGAACCAGGCTGCGTGTGCATCCTGGTACATGCATCACTCCTGGAAGGGTCTATAGCTAAAATTAAGTAACAGTACCACCGTAAGAATAAAATCAAATCAAAATCTTATTAACTTCTTAAAAATATATCCTCACAACATATTTTCATGATCATTTCTCCTCAGTGAGAAAAATGATAATGATTATTTGAGCTGCATTTTACAACAAACCATACAAGGTCATTTATTTGATTATTTTCACTTCATGTATTTTGCACAGACCTTTAACATTGCATTTACTGTAATTATGATTCTGAAATGTGTATGCTTTTTTAGAGCTTCAATTAAACAGTATCGCCAGTTCCATTTGCACAGAAAGTGAGTGGGAGTCTGCATATCCTATGAATTTCAAGTATCCAGCCTTATACAGGAACCATTTTTAGTTCCACAAGAGACTCTTCCCACGTCCCTGAAGCCTTGGTCCTACATTTCTCCTGCCTGACTGACGCTGACTAACCCCCCCTCACCCCTTCCTCTCCCTCTCCCCCTCTCTCACACACAGGGACTGCTAATGCGCTTGTAATTTGTTATTGTTGACATTTGTTCCACCCTCCGGCAGCGCATTTTGGGTTTGTCATCAACCTCTCATTGTTTTACATAGAGTCACGTGACCTTATCCTCTGAATAGGGATTTGAATGTGAGAGACAGCCGTGCATGAACGAAAGAATAAACACATATATACAGTAGCAAGAGTGTGTTAAGAGTGAACATAGAAAGTGGACTGGAAAGCCTTGGAGACGGTGGTGCGACGGAGAAGAGGAGAGGACTGGAGAAAGAGAGAGCGAGGGAGAGAGGAAGGCGGACTTGCATAATTCATAGGCTCAACTCATTGCAGTAGATCCAGCAGGGGGAGGTGTTGCAATATTTGGTCGACCGCCGGTGCCGCTAGAGTGGTGAAGCACATGCACAGACACTGAAAGGGCATGTTATTTTTCAGTGTTTTGCGAGAAGATATTAATAACTGAAGTGGAAACATTTGCAGGGGATCATGTTGGGTGTTTTATTGTTTGAACATGCCATAAAATGATTTAATGTGTAGAGAGTTTGTGAACATAAAGCATCAAATATGAAATTTTCAGATTCAAGTTTTCCAGCATGAATTGGTGACATGGGGAAAAACAGAAAATAACCAAACCAGGTTAAAAGCAGGACTAAACTGGTGCTTAACCTAATTTAAATAAACACTAGCTTGAAGTACAAAGTTGTGAGACTAAATTTAGTTGAATGCTGGTGTCTATCAAAGGCACACAATAATGAAATACACTGTCAGAAATTGTGGCACTATACTACTACTACTACTACTCAACCTTTAAAACAGTTGAAAACAAGCCTGTCACCCTTACATGAACTTGCGCTTTTATAAACTGGGCTCTTCAACTTCTAGCCGTCGTTTTTAAATTAAAGAGTCTCTGTTTTCTTTGTAACATCTCAAATGTGTTGCCATGTCTGTGTGTATGAAAGGAGGACTAAATGATTAAATGAGGTCTAAACTAAGAAGGGCTCTGCTAGGGGTTGAATAAATCTAACTATGAGCTAAATCATTGAAAAATCAGGACCAAACAATGGCAAAAAAACTGACCCAAGACGGGCTGAGCAAGATCTAAACCACCACTAGACTGTCTAACTTTGGAAAATCAAGGTGCAAATCACAACTAAATAATGCAGGATTTTGGCCACCTGCAACAAAAGAGTTCTGATCGTAAGGAAACTCAAAATCGTGGCTTGTAGTGAGATAGGGACAGAAATTAAACTTAGATTAATTAAACTTAACCATTCTATGGCCAAAGACAAGCTGTGATTGATATCAAAATTGTTTGATATTTTGGTTGCAGAGTGAGCCCTTCTCTTGCCTCGTCTACAATCAATCTCTGTCAAAAATGTAAACACAAATCAAAGTGCACCTCAAAGTGCAGAGGAGGAGCTCTACTGTGAACAGGACATTATCTCCTTATTTCACTGTAATTTAGTCACTTTTACAAACACAAAAGCACCGTTTGCATGTCACGCTAACTTCTGCCCATCGGTACAACTCTGAGTTTACCATGCAGAGACCTGCTAGAGCCTGATATTGTCTTCTGTCTTATGACTTAAATTCCCCTCATCTTCGAGGGGAACTGTACCCGGTTTACAAGACCAAACCAGGTTAACTTGTTGTAGTTGAAGATATTTAAAGGTGGCAGACTTTCACCAGAAAAGTTCCATAGTGCATGATTTGCTGAGAATATTCTGACAGTCACTGGTTTACTTGATCTTAAACAAAAAATGATTGGTTTACTACATGCCATTATGTGTAATCTTTGTAATGTTTTAAATGCAGTGGGTTGAAATGTAAAGGTAAACAGAGAATGGGCTGAGAGAGCTGTTGAATCCATGAAACGTCTCTCCTCGCTGGGGAGATTGTGACATTTTGACTCGGAGGCAGAAGCACCGGGGCAGAGCAGGCGGAGAAGGGAGGGAGGTCAGAGGGAATATTTTGGGTGAACAACACACCATTTATAACTCGCAGTCTATGGGAGTTTTGCAGTCAGTCAGTCGCCATTAGCAACAAACAAAAGTGATAGAAAAGGGAATTTACAGCAGGTCAAACAAGGCAGCTATAAAGTGTAAAATCGTTATTTGACCAAGTTGTAAGGCAAGATATGCGTTTGACCAAGTATTACAGTGGCCAAAAATGTTACTCAAGTAAGAGTACAAAATACTTCTCTGAGAAATTACACAAGTGAGAGTAGTAACTATCTGGAAGTAAGATTTATAATTTTAAGTTTGCACTGTATGTTTTGTCTTTTTTGTTTTGTATTTGCAAGGACAACAAAATAATAATAATTCTCAAAATCTGGTATTTTCAAAAGGATCGACACAAAAATGAGAACAATTAAATCATATCTGGTGCAGTGGTGCAGAAACACAAATGTTCAAATCATTTAATATTGTCAAAATAAAGATTGTATATAACGTACGTAAAGGGAAGGGGCACCAAAATGTACTAAAATGTACTAAAATCTACTACTAAGCAAATGTGACTCAGGTAGAAGTATGCAGTCCGAAAACTACTCAAGAGATGTTCTTAAAAAAGTTACGTAAATAAATCTAACTGAGTGCTACCCACCTCTGGTATACGACGCAGTGGCACTCTTGCCTTACAGCAACAAAGCTCCATGTTTGACTCCATAAGACCCTTCTGCTTGCACATGCTCTGCGTGTAGGTTTCCTCTGGGCACTCCATCCCCATCCACCTAAAAGATGTACAATAAGTAAAATACCAAGCCTATACTTCAAGAATTGTGAATGATTCCTCGTGTTCCTGACTGAGGCACAGGTTGAAGGATGGGTTAAATGCAGAGGTTAAACTTCCTTTTCATCACATCCATTTTGTATAAAATGTTCTCACTCTCTTCTCGTATTCTCTTCTTGAACAGAATCATGTTCACATGGATAGCGGGCAGTTGGTGTGCTGGATTATGATAAGACAGAAGTGGGAATCTGGCAATGGACTAGTGGCAAAGGAGAAAACAAAGCCTTGCATGGACTTTATTTTTAAATTTAATTTTCAGATTTAGTCTGGATTGTGCCACAGTGGACTATGAACTATGTTGTCTGGTAAAAATGGACTATGGGGCAGTAGTAATTGGTTGTTGTTAGGGATGTAAGGTAAAATGTGGCACTCACAATAAAATGTTATATCCCTGTGGGGGCAATAAAGACTACAAATACAAATAGTGTGCAAGAAAATAAGTACTTGCTCTGGTTCTAGTTGGATAATCGTCAATTTCGAACGGATATGAGAGATGAGAGAAAAGACTTGGTGATGTTATTGTTTTGCCAGATGACTTTTAAAGCCGTTCAAAGTCAGGCTTAGAACTAGTTCAGTAGTTTGTTCTAGTCGGTAGTTTGTTTCATTCTGGGACAGAGTGTGGAAAAGTTTTTTAAAAAGTTTTTTTACTGGGTCATGTTGGGTTTTATAAGGCCGGATACTGGGATGATTAGATCTGGCTCGGTGATCAGCTGGAGTGGTAATCTTATACATCAGGGCAAGTCAATGTTTTTGCTGTTGCTTTTTTTCTGAGATTTTGGAGCATGGATAATAGACTGCTTTTTGTAGTCAGAGGTTACAAAATGGGCTGCTCTTGTATTGTCCTCCACTTTTGCTTTTTCCAGTTCCACCAACCAAAGCACATCCTGTCATGTTGTCATGTATGCATGTGGCTAAGGTTAGGGTTACAGATGTGATCATTCTTGATGTAATGCACTTGTAGACTTTTATCTGTCACTCTTATTGACTCCATTGACATACGTCTTTGATGATTGAATGCAAGGCTGTCGAGATTTTAAGCAGGGAGAAAGGGTGGTTTGAAAGAGGAGTGAAGGGGAGACCATTTTTGTGAAGTAAGAAAGTCCTTCTTGAACCTTGGTCAAGTTAGAAATCAAGCTAGTTAAGGTTAAGTTAGGTTTAGTTGTAGTTTTAGTCATAAATTAGTCTCAATTTTGTTGTGTATCATAAAAGAAATCAATAATCAAAACATGCCAAATGTAGCATTTTCGTACTGGTACTTTGTAGAGGGATTTTAGCATTTGTGCCATAGATAGTGAAAAGTATCTATATACAACTCCATTGGTGATATATTTAAAACTGTCTGCACTTTGACACAACTTTTGCCGCATCACAGCTCATTATGAAGCGGCTCAGGTAGTCAATGCAGCTCACAGTTTAGGGACGCAACCTTTGTGCGTTCTGCTTCTCCGGGAGTGAAAGATATTATAACTAAAACAACAACAAAGAGAAATCAATCCGGACGAAACAAATGATTTTATGATTTGTGCCTTTTCAGTTTTTGTGCTTTGTTAATGTCAAAAGACAGTTAATATTCTCACAGGACCACACCAAACGCCATTGTATTAACACATTTCAGACATAAATCAGGCTGTGATGTGCCCCTCGTGCCACTTGAATCTGTTGAATTGTACAATTTTCAGCTCTAAATAAATCATTGTTGTTTTTCAAAACTGAGCACTGACCTCCGCTGCTGTTACTGCTCCAATTTATGCGTGGAAGTGAAACTCATAAGGCTCTTGTCAATGAATTTTTCATAAGTTTGTGTTGCCTCTGAGAAGCCCCGGTCCCTTTGACGGAAATGCAATTAGGTGAATGAAGCAAGTGTGAATTGTATAAATATTCAGGCAAACCAATTATAGAAGTCTGGGGGAGACGTATTGAGTTCATGGAGCAGAAAGGCCACCAGCTCAGCCCTTTTTACTTTTAGTGTGCTCAGAAACTCGACATGAACCTTTAAGAGAACTTTAAAATCATGTTGAAGAAAAAGCTTCCTCCCAATTTCACCCAAAATGTCAAGGCAAACTTCAGTGAAATTCATATTTTTAAAAAAAACTAACTATAATTCAAACAAGCGGCTGCTTCCTTGAAAGTCAAAATGATGGTTCAGAAAGTTGTATCTGTAGCTTCCTTAACTTCATGTGCATTCGTACATGCAGACACAACAAAATTGGGACTTATGACTAAAACTACAACGAAACCTAACGTTAACCATCTTGATTTCTAATTTGACCAAGGTTCAAGAAGGACTTTCTTACTCCACAAAAATGGTCTCCCTTTCACTCCTCTTTCAAACCTTCTCCCTGCTTAAAATCTGTGCCTCACTGTCTTCACATTAGTGGTTTGTGGCTTTAAGAGCACGGTGGATGGCTGATTGTAAACCCTAATTCGAGTGCCTTCTGTTGTATACAAAATGACATATGCTTAATATACTATATGTTTTCAGCATGTGTGATAGCTGTGAACTGTTGTGGGACAAAATGACATGTCTCTATATGTTTTATTAAGATTTGAATAGTCACTTGAAGGTTACAGGTCATTATGTCTGAGAAATGGGAACACTGTGTCTCTTGCCTGATCGTCTGATATGTTGAGACAAAACCTCGGCCTTCATGTTCATTTTATTTATGTCTGATGTCTCCATTTCTGGGGTATTTAGGCATGTGTTTTATTATTGTTCGGGCTCCTTTTTTGCTTTTTGGAATCGGCGAGGGAGAGATCTTTTTTGTCAGGGACAGACTATATTTTACTGTGCACATGTAAAATAAACCTGATCATTTGAAATAGACAGAGCTTCTTCTCATTACTTTATTTCTGATAACGTGTAAAGAAAATCCACAACAATTTGGCGTCACAAACAGGATTCGAACCTGTGCGGAACACTACTTCTATCCGTAATTAGAACTGTCATGCATCAAGTTCAAAACTATTTTTTCCCCTCCAATTTTTGCCCTATAAATAATTCACTGAAATATGTGTGGCTATGACACCTCTAGAACAGTGTTTTTCAACCTTTTTTCAGTTGCGGCGCGCTTTTTGGGTTGAAACGATGCCCCGGCACACCAAGTACAATTAAAACATGACCAAACCAGACCATTTAGTTTAAAACAATATGGTAAATAATGTCTGTGCCACTGTCTGGTTCTTTAAGGTTGTCAATAGTGATGGTTTTGCGTTAGTTTTTGGTGCAAAAGTTGCTCAGGACACTCCAAAATGATAAAGGAGTCAATTCCATCCACAACTGTCAATATGTCAATTTAAACTAAACATTTCTTCAAGGCACACCTGGCAAAACCTCAAGACACACTAGTGTTCCCCGGCACACTGGTTGAAAATCAAGGCTCTAGAGTCATTATCAGTTTTGATTTGGCAAAGATGACTCTGTACACTAAACCTGCTTTTATGATATTAAAGCAGGTGGATCTAAATGCATACTTTCCATTCAGTTTCTCCTCTCTTCTCCCTGAGCAGTCCTGCATGTACTGTACACTGGCCGAGTGTCCATGGCAGGTTAGCCTCTGATTGACACAGCATCAGATACGGCAGCAGCGGGGCATAACCGCACACACTTATCTAGCTGGGCCTTCTTCCTCCATCTGTCCTGAACACTGCTACGCTGCCGTGCACCTGTCCAGCTCTGCGCGTTTTTCCATTCCAGTTTACTGGCACCGAGGGAGGAGGCAGAGGAGACAGAGCCAGCCAACGGTGAAGACACACAGGAGAGAAGAGCTAGTGCAAATGCAAGAAATCCAATATAGGTTTTGAATGCTGTCCAGGAAAAGCATTAGAAGTTACTTAGCTCAATCCATTCAGCGCTACAGGAGACAACTGCTTTAGAGCGCCCAATCGAATCATATGTCCAGGTAATTGTTGTCATGGCCTCGTTGCAATTCGCACTGAGGATGCCAGCTCACTGTACAGATAGAGCGTGTGAATGTTGGTCGATGGAGAGGAGAGAGAGGTCTGGGGGAGGTTTTGGAACGACTGAGACAGGCCTGATGAGAAGGGAATAATTCTAATGGAGCAGAACGATCATGGGACGACAACAAAAGGGTTAGTAATACAAATGAAATAAAATATATGCATAATAATGGGTATAATTCCATGATTCCATAATCACAGTACCTTACACCTTGTGGATAGTAGGAATTAAATATAAATATATGATGTCTTCCATCACCCACCATCCCCTCCAGTCACAATAAAATGGTTAATTTTTTATTTTTTCAAATAAATTACTATGCAGAAAAAAAAACTTTTTTTTTTCATTATTCTTATCTGATTATGTTGTTGTAAGACACATTCATCCTATAGTTTGAAATGACGCTAATGTAGACAATCCTGCCTTTATTCACTCTATTCCGCCCACTTTTGCCTCTTTCTGCCACAGATACGCACTTTTGTTGTAACTCCATTAAAGCTAACTACAAACAACGGAAAGTCTCGCCACTAAATGTTACATAAAGTAGGTTGATTTGTCTAAAATGTTTCTTGTACACGAGCAACAAGTCACACTGCACCGATTTCTTGGGCAGCTTGAAAATGGCTTTTTAGTCCATGTTATTGTCTGTTGAGCTCGTCTGCCTTGTCGTCTGTATTGTAAACAAATACAATGGAAACAATGGAATAAGGTGAGTAAGACTAGCCAGTACTGTTTGAAAATAATGGAATTGCTTTTTTTTTTTTTTTTTTACACTGTAGTTTAGAAACCACATGGTGGCACTTTAAAATACAGCCTGTAACTTAGTAGGTACTTATGGTGGCACTTAGTTCATCTACATACATACATACATACTTCCAGTGGTAGTTAGTTACAGTGGTACAAGCGGAGTATCTTATGCCTGTAATTATAAGGATAGTTTGTGGTGCTCATATTGGTACTTATAGTGATACTTAGTGTGACTTATTGTGGTACCTTTAGTATAGTTTTTCTTGCTCAACTTTGTACTGTTGACACTTTTCTATTACCACTGCTAATACCTCCACCCTACCACTCAACCAACTTAGTACACCACCAAGTACTAAAGGTACCACTGTAAGTAACTATCACTTTAATTACCGGTGTAAGCCATCCTTTAAGTACCACAAACTACCACTATAACTACTACAGTAACTGTTGCAAGTACCACTCAAAGTACCACTGCAACTACCACAGAGAGTATCTACGAAGCGCCACCTGCTGTCCAGTCTGTGGTCCCTTAGCTCAAAGCTGTTGCCCTTTCTTCAGTAGCTACACCTTCTCAACATGTATTTTAAGTATGGTTTTTATTTATGCTAGTTTTGCTTAACTGTTTACACATACAGTTATATCCAGATTTGAGAACACTGCAGTCAAAAAAGCGTACTTTGAAACAGTTGTGAGTCAAAGTCTTCGTTCTTATCTAGCTGTGGAGACATGCATGGAAACTCCAGAGTCCCGTTTACCGCAGACTGCAGGCAGAGCGCATTAGTCCTCATTGGTTCTGCTACAAGTAAGAAAAATGAGAGTGCCACAGCAAATGAATTACTCAAAGCTTCAGCCTGTAAAGCCCAAATTGACCTTTACATGGCGCCTATCAAAGAGGAGCCCGGCATAATTGAAAATCTTTAAAATATAAATGGACACTGAATCTTATCACATTCGTTAGTTCATTGTGGGAGCAACAACAGGAGAGGTCCCATGTATCAAGACATCCAAGAGATTCAATGATTAGGTCCTTTAGTGTAGGTCCTGCCAACACTGTGAACCAACTATATGTACCGGACCATGAGATTCACTGATGACATCACATTTTGACTTTTGATTGGCTGACTGTAAAGAACTACCAGGAAGATAAACAAGCCGAATTTTTAACACTTGACATGACAACGTTTTTTTTTATTTTTTATTTTTATTCCATTCTCTACAAGTTTACTGAAGAAGAAACTATTATTTGGATGTGTTTGGATGTGGTATTAAAGTTACTGTTACGAACTGGCTCAGCGTTCGAACAAGAGGGAGTCCACACGTTACAAAGAATTACAAAAATAGGATATTTATTTAAGAAAAAAAAGTATATTCTTGCATTGAAAAAAAACCTTCTTATTCTTATTCTCTCCCTTTCCAGGCCACACTATATCAGCACATTTTTGAAGGCCAAAGAACAAAACAGTATAGGGTTAGTATATACACGTTTTGAGGTTTTTCTAATTTAGCGACTTTAGTGCAGGTCTTGTGGTTTGTTTAGTTTTCGTTTAACCACAACTGACCCATAGCCTTTCAACAAATCTGGAACCTTGGAAAATATAATTGGAGATCCCTGACCTAAAAACTGTAAAAGGTACACTATTAAAGTATTCTAGTGAAGTGTCTTTCACCTCATGAAAATGTTAATGCTGGAATGTGCCGTATGGTATAGACATTTTTCTTTCATTTATCCAAAAATACTTAAGGGCCTTACTGTTCCTGTCTTGTCACAGCACAACAAATTCCCAAAATATTCAATTCATGATCCCAATCTCTACTGCTACTACACATCTTACTGAAAATGATTAAGGTTTTAACAAGTTCTGATCAAAGCTGTGCATACACACTCTGATGCAGCACAGTCCACTTAACATTCCTGATTCCTTTACCATGCTAAGTAAGCCGCACACATTTGAAATAATTAATGGAGATGAAAGTGGGCATCCTAGCCTTCATTATTTTGCACTAAGTATTCCTGCACTGGGATTTCTCTTAGATGAATTTGCCTCCTACAGAAGCACCTCCCACATTTGCGGTCTTTGCATTCAGCAGTTTTACACACTTCAAAGGCGCCAGTCTCAGGGATAAATGACCTTGGCTGATAACTTGACGATTTGGGGCCTATTTCTGTGCACTGTTTTTTCTTTTTAAATTAAAAATATTAAAAAAAATCAGTGGCTCCTTCACAGTCACAGCAATCACATCCAGTGCAGAAGGTAGAAGCTTTGCTAATCAAGATATTGGCTCAAGTTCTACACTGCTTTAACTCAATACTCCTGCAGGTTACCAAGGTCATAATAATAATTATATATATATATATATATATATATATCAAAATAACAACTAGTATAATTCACTTCAGTTTATTTAGTATTTAATTTCGGTTTTAAAAGGCCTACCCGATCATAAAGGCAGAGATTAAATATATGTGCCTAATCATAATAAAATATTGGCAATGTAATCAAACAGAACCAAAGGATATAATAATCAGCATTGTGAGTTTTACTCAGGCTTTCAATAATTTGCTGCATGTCTTTCCTTGGTCTTGTCTTTGTTTCATGCTGCTCTTTCTTATCAAACAGCCTACGGGCCAAAAATATATATGCATAAAAAAAATTAAATGAAGACTTTGGGGCCATATATTTGTCGTGCAATAATTATATATCTTTTTTCCCCTAAAGATGTTACTGTCCTTGCAGGAAAATTTGACCCAAAATTTTGTTCAGCCAGTCCAGATAACTTTTTTCAACACTGTACTAGAGCTTCAGATCATGCCATCATTCCATGGAATTGTGAGTTTGTGTAATGTTAAACCAATGGAGATTTGAAGATGCTAAATACTTAACATAGCATTTATGCAAAAGTATGTTGGTACTATAGTTCGAGAAATGTATTTACCAGTAGTAACTCAATCTGCACTTTTTTCAGTTGTTCCATGACTTTTTTCTTTACATTTTCACGCAAAGTTTTTAACCCACAACGACTGGCGTTCAAACCCAAACTCTATTGTACACTGTGCATGTTTTAGATTGCACTTTAGCTAAGTTCTTTTTATATTCAAATGTATCCCAGCAAGCAAACAAAAACACAGACCATTCAGTCATTTGTTTCCTCCTCTGTGTGAGTTGACACTTTTCCAACCCTCAAAGCTCTGAACCCACGTCCTTGTTACAATCTTGGCTGCCGTCTCCACTGAACCCTTTTTGCCGCACCGGTGGCAGGAATGATCTGAACTGTCATAAACTTAATGTTTGTTGTCCAGGATCTTAAAACCATCCCGGCCTGTTGAGGATATCTAGGCTCTAAAGAAGGGACTCAGTGGGAGATTTTGCAGACCCCCCGCTGTGCTGAGGAGAGGGATGAAAGACTCTCGGGAGGCGGAAGGCTTAGACCTAACAGATACCAGTCAAAACAAATATACAGGTAAGAGCAGGGAAACAGCAGGGGAGGAAATACTGATACTGATCTTATTGATGCAGAGGGAAATGTTTGCAGATGCATCACCATAAAAGCCATTACAATAAGTTTACAGTTATACATCGGAGTTCACTGTGAGTCTAAACCTCTTCTGTCTTGTTTGTGTTTTCTTTCCATTCATCATCCAGGTTTTCACAACAGATGGCCATCTTGATACAACCTCCATCATTTTTGCAGACTTGGAATGAGCACAAGGAAGATACCTGTTGTTTGGCTTGTCTACATATCATCATTAATCATGGAAAAACATCTGAAATTGAGTTTTTGTGCTTTTCTGCCCCTAATGGTTTTGCTTTTTTTTTTTTTTTGCAAACTCATGGAATGGAAACTCAAAGCAGTTTACGTCAAGGACCAACTGCCCCCATTCATCCACAATCACTAATGAGGTGTGTTAACTGTCTTGCTCAAGGACACTAGTAGATATAGTTGCCAATATGTCATGTTTGGGAGCATGAAGGAGTGCAGAGGGAAACTCTGCTGAGTCAATTGGAATTGCAACCTTTTCAGTCTTCTAAAATGTTTCTCGGAAAATGATGTGTATTTTAAGCACAAGTAATTCGAGTCAGGTTACATCTGAGTCCAAATGGAGCTGGAGATGTTAACATTCATGGATAACTATTCAAATTTAGGCCATTTGTCTTCTCCGTGTCTTCTTGTGTCTATTTGGCCACAATATGTATTCTAAAATCTGGCTTCCTGTCAAATTCAGGATTGACTTTAAGATTTTGATGTTTGTTTTTAAATGCCTAAATGGATTGGCCCCTGAATACCTGTCTGAACTTTTAATAGTTTATGTCCAGCCAGATCAGTGAGGTCAGAAAATCAGTTGTTGCTAAATGTGCCCAGATCCCGATTAAAAACTCGAGGAGATAGGGCCTTTGCTGTGGCCGCCCCAAAACTGTGGAACTGTCTTCCTCTACAGATCAGAGTTGCTCTTTTAAATCTGTTCTTAAGACACATTTCTTTGCTTTGGCTTTTAACACAAGTTAACTGTTATCTGTTGTGTTTGTAATTATTTTGTTCTTTTACTGTATGTTTTTACCATGATGTGCATGTGAAGCACTTTGGGCAGCTGGTGTTGTTGTAAATGTGCTATAGAAATAAAGTTGACATTGACATAAAATCTGCGTTTGCTCTTGTAGTTGTTGAACAGTGGCTGCTCTCCATTAAAATGAATGGACTGTTTCCAACACAGATGTCCATTAGTGGGCGTACCCTCGGATGTCGACTCTATCTATGCAGATAAAGAGAAGATGTTTTTTTTTTGCATGCCTTGTCTTATCATAGTTTATATTTAGTTCATTGTTTTGTGTTGCAACTATTGCCGAAGCAAGTCTGTGAACTTTGTTTGCTGACGATGGCAATAAAACTATTTTCTGATTCTGATTTTGAAGTCTAAATAATTCCATTCCCATTTAATCTATGGGAATGGATAAAGAAACTATTCTGTTCATAATTGTAAAATGGACAAATGCATTTTCATATTCTAAATTGCATTGCACCAATTTGGCAAAAATTTTGAAGATGTGTCGAGTCAGGACGGCAGCTTAAATCAGTGCGAGAGTTTCAAGTTGCTAAGGGAATCTTTTGAGTCCATTATTTGGTGCCTCGCTTGCCTCCTGCTGTGTGCGGACTTTGATACAGCTGTTAATGAGAAGGATGGTGCTCAGTTATGCTTCTAACACAATCAAGAACTGCCTTTGGGTTTTGTAAATTTTAATGTCCTTGAAGCTTTGATCAGAGATGTTTTATACAAGTTATGAATAAACTGAAAGGGTAGAGTTCAAGTGGGGTATAATTCTTGTTAGCAACACTTGTTCATTTCATTGTCTGATCACGTAATAGACAAATCACATTAACTATCACTCTCCAACAAAATATATAAAACTTGCTCTGCCTCTGGTGGCACAATGGTGAAGTGCTGACCAGGGAAGGGTTAGGGAGGGTCTTTTCTGCGTTTGATAAAGTGTTAGGACCAGATCTTGTATCTTGTGCCTTGTGTGTATCTTTTTATTGCTCTGTAGTTATCCAATGTAATGTGCAATGTATTTACATGATCTTTTTCTTTTGTGTGTGTAATAGTATAATTGCAAGTTATGATTTTTTTTTTAAATTTGCATTTACAAAAAAACAAGAAAAAAACAAACGACTGTATGTGTCATGTGGGTGAATAAGAAAATAAATAAATACAATTTACCCTCATATTCATCATTATTCTGCAACCAGTGCTTTTTACTGAGAAAAATCAATGAAAAAGTTATCATACATATCATTACATATTTTGTATATATTGATTCATTTAAAACAAATTTCAGATTCTTGTCTTGTTTAATTCTTGAGGACTCATTTTGTGTAATTTATACTACTAATAATAATAATACACTTTATTTAAATAGCATCTTTAAAGACAAAGTTTACAAAGTGCTTCATAGCAAATAAAAGCATCACACACACAAAACAACGCAAAAGAAAGAAAGGCAAAAAAGATCATAGAGAGGCCAAATAATAAAAGTGATTTAAAACAGTGGTTCTTAAACTAGGGGTCGCGACCCCAAGTGGGGTCGCCAAAAACTTTTGTGGGGTCGCCAAATTATTTTTCCAGTCGGGAATTAACGTGCTATTTTGTGAGGTGAAACTATGAAAAAAACATATATATACAAATTCAGAGCTGCTGTTTTCGCATTCCTAGGCGCTGTGTGTGCCGCTTAGAGCTTAAATTCTTGTCCCGAGCCGGAGCCGGCCCGAAACCGACCCGTCCGCTCTGCTGTCGGGCTGAGTCGGGCTCGGCCCGGGGGGCAGAGGCGCACGCGGTCCGTGAGCAGGGCTCGTGCGGTCCATGAGCGGGGCTCGTGAGCTCCGTGAACTGGACTCGTGAGGTCCGTGAGCGGGGCTCGTGCGGTCCATGAGCGCTCGTGAGCTCCGTGAACTGGACTCGTGAGGTCCGTGAGCGGGGCTCGTGCGGTCCATGAGCGGGGCTCGTGAGCTCCGTGAACTGGACTCGTGAGGTCCGTGAGCGGGGCTCGTGCGGTCCATGAGCGGGGCTCGTGAGCTCCGTGAACTGGACTCGTGCGGTCCGTGAGCGGGGCTCGTGCGGTCCATGAGCGGGGCTCGTGAGCTCCGTGAACTGAACTCGTGAGGTCCGTGAGCGGGGCTCGTGCGGTCCATGAGCGGGGCTCGTGAGCTCCGTGAACTGGACTCGTGAGGTCCGTGAGCGGGGCTCGTGCGGTCAGAGCGAGGCTTGTGCGGTCCGTGAACGGCGCGGTTCGTCATTCAAACCCGCTTCTGCGCTTCAGGTGTTCCGCTCCTCACAGCGCCTTTTGCGTGCGCTCCCTGTCCACATTCTCCAGACAGTTTCACTCAGATGATGGAGAAAAGTCCCACCTGAGGCTGGGCCTCATGGCTCCTGTTGGTCCACGCCTTTTACTCTCTCTTTTCACAAAATCACAGAGCGCTCTGGCTCACTGCCTTGACGAGAAGCGCTCGACCGCTAACTCATCCTAACTAACTCGTCCTAACTACCTTGTGCTAACTAACTTGTCCCAGACAAGGACTGAGATGTGTCCAATACTAACTTTCTCTATAACCTGCGCAGCCTGACCTGCACCTCCAGTTTTATGTACATTTCTAAGCATATTATTTCATGTACAATTTTAAGTGTTTTAGTTTATATACATTGTAAGTGTATAGTTGACATTGGAATCTGTCAGATATAAGGCCATCAGTGAAGTGCAAGTGAAAGTTAGTTTTACTGCTGTACAGTGAGGTAAAGAAAATAAAATCCCACAGTACTTTTTTTTTGTAGAGCATTTGACCCAGTGACCCCTGTATTTTATAAACATAAATACAACATTATTTAGTGTATTATTTAATGTCATAATTATTCAGCGTTTATTTGTTCACTTTGTTCCACTTCTTGTGAATTAAATTCTTGTAGTTCTTACATTGCCAGTTGGTTTTTAGTTGATTTAGTTTGACGGAATGACAAAAACCTTTTGAGGGAGTGTCAATAACTATAGGTCTGCCCAAAATCGGCGTGGGAGTAATGTGGGGTCGCCAGACCTCACAAGATTTTTTTGTGGGGTCCCCAGACAAAAAGTTTAAGAACCACTGATTTAAAAGACGATACTGATGCAAGCCTTATCTCCTCAGGCAGGTCGTTCCAAAGCCGAGGGGCCCGGACCGAAAAGGCTCAATCACCTTTGGTCCGGAGCCGTGACTTTGGAACAGCTACAGCGACCCGCCTGAGGATCCAAGGCTGCGGGGCTCGTAAGGAGTTAAAAGTTCAGCTGTGTAGTTTGGCGCTAGACCTAAACCAGCTTTAAAAGTGCTCAGTAAAATTTTAAAATCAATTCTAAAACGCACAGGGAGCCAGTGAAGGGAGGCTAATTTTTCTCGTACCACCCATTTGCCTTTAATACTGTAGATCTGGGTGGGATTCCTCTGTGTAATCGTCAAACTAAGCATTCCAGACAAAGATCCTCCCTAAAGATCTGGCAGATAATGATCGACTGCTCTAGATCGACTGCTTGTACTGTATTTGATGAATATTGCAAGGCTCAGTGCAGTGACTTTAGATAGAAAAGACATGGAATAAAGCAATATAAAAGTCATTAATATCATGTATGTTTTGGGACTCTGTGAGGTCTATTTTGGTAGCCCTCGCCGTGACCATATGGTGCAATTTTGGTGAGGCTTTGGGCTTGTTCTGGTAGCGGAAACCTATCCCTGGTTTTCTCTGGCAAAAACAAAGCCGTCCATTGCCAGAAACGGCAAATAAATCCCTTCCACAGCAGACATAACAAGGCCGGCTAAATGAACTACTATTGTTACCAGAATCCAATGTGCCGGATGTGCACAGAATGGAGTCCCACGGCCTTGAGTTGAACAAGATGTTATGTAACCCCCTGATAGAGAGGCAGGGAAAAAGTGATGGGGCCCGTATAAAGCATTCTCCTACGCAATGAATATAAATCAAAGGCATTAAAAACTACTGAGGTGTGAGAGATGAATGCGGCTGATAGGATAACTCCAGCTCAGCATTCATAAATAAAACAGAATTATCATCATTACCCACTTTCTTTCCAGTCCTTTTGAATATCATCATAAACATAAAGTAAAAAGGTACGTGTGACGGAGCCCCTCTCTCCGTTACTGAAGGCACGGAGCGCCTTCTCCGCTCCGTTGCGTCACGCAGGAACGCGCGCACCCGCACGTACAGTTCACATAGCGTGGCTGCTAAAGAATTAAGTTGTTCTTACCGTTTTTGCGTTGTTTTCCCGTCCACCAGTTGTGAACCCTTCAAAAAACGTTCTGTAGCAGTTCATCATCCGTGTGCGCCTCCGTGTGCCTCTTCAAACCTTCAACCTCCGCTTCCGCATACGTGGTTCCAGCTGACCGACCGAACCAGGTGCACATACGTGTTTTTTTAATACAATTAAGTGATTTGTAATTTTTTATTCACCTGCTGTTTTCTATGGCTATTTAACGTAAGGGCAACGTCACTAGGAGTTAAAGGTGCATTGCGCAGGTTAAAATGGTCAAATAAACTATATTTCGATCACATACTTTAATCAGAAATTGTCTGACGAGCAGAATGATCATTTCATAATTTCCACAGTTGCCTCTGGAGCCCGGACAGTCACTGAAGGAGAGGGATTCGGGAACGAAACTCCCGCGCAGTTTCAGCGGAAGTGACGCAGAGCGCGCTCTCGCACTCACTTCCTAACGCTCCGCTGAACTGATCTGGGCGGAGTTTTCGGCGATTAACTTTTGTACAAAGTTGTAACCTGCAAATGTGAACAAGAGACTAGCCTCCAGCGCTTCTCAAACATCCGCAGAAAGTCCAGAAAAGAAACAGGACAAGAGTCAACTCTGGAGCCGCATTTGATAAATGTAGAGCCCTCAGAACTGCACTGGGGATAAAACGTGACCCATATGGTTTTCTTTATGATGAAAAGGTAAGACAGCAGTTACAAAATGAACAGCAAGATGTCTCTCTAAATCGGTCTCATGAAAATCTTTTTTTTTTTTTTTTTTTTTTTTTTAAACCTTGCGTTTGTCTTTCGGCTTTCTAGTCAGAATCAATGCAGTTTGGTGAATGAAATAAATTGACGACACACATAATGCATTTCGTTTATTTGCTGTGCATGTAAATAAAAATAACTACCTCGTTAGATGATTAGCATGATGTGTAGACTCATGTACACAGTGCTTTTTACATGGCATAATGCCAAAGTAACAGGTTAGCTCGAAGTGCTTTTAGTTAGACAAATTCACAACTTTACCAACATAATGTCATATAAATAATATAGCTGTAAAGTGCTTAGTGTAACCTGCTGAAATTCTCCAATGTTCTCCAGCTCATGTCACAGATTGTGCTTAACGGCAGGTGGCTGTAGGATGTGGAGAAATTTCTCATATTTCGGTAAAAACATGTTACATTTATATTATGTATTTCTAACTATTTGAATTCTAATATATTGTTTGGTGTTTATTATGTCATGACCCTTACATTACTTTGATGTTCTGTTCCTTGTGCTTTGTTCTGTAGGATCAGCTCACAACTGGAATAATTTCAAAACCACATTTTCATGTTGATGCTGCAAGTGGTTTTCTTTTTCATTTTTTGTGTTTGAGGCAAGAATATTACTTGCAGCCTTGGACTACAATCACCACCGGCTGCTCGTCTGAATAACACAGGCCAAGTGTCGTAAGTGATACTTTATTTCTTTTTTTTTCATAAGTAGCATATATTCGTCCTCTAAAGTAAAATTATTTGCCATTGCCAATTTCAGCCAAAAACAACTGTACAGCAAGAAGTCCCAGTGGTATCGGGTCCAAAGAGGCAGAAGACCACAGCTACGAGAAGCTACAGTCAAACATATTAAGCTTATGTCTTCAGCTGAGGGTCTCCTAAGAGTCAAAGTGCCAGACCAGACGCCCCTCGAGCGCTCGACCTGTGACCCTCTGGTACTGTCCCTCCTCCTGAACTGAACTGGTGCACACAAGTCCAGAGAGAACAGGTCTGTCCGCCTCACGACAACAGCAGTTATTCTGCAATAAGACATGTTCTTAAATTAAGTAAACTCTTGGTACAATTTCTTTTCTTTGCCTGTAAAATCGCTTGTCTCTTTTTTCAATGTCAGCCAAAGTGTTTGCTTTCTTTTTGTTGGCATGACATCTCTTCCTGAGCAGAGGCTCACACAAGTCCAGTGACATGCACATTTGTTTATCAATATCAAACTGAACAATATTTACAACTGTTACTTCTTTATTTGTAAAATTAAAGTTTTTGGAGTGTTAGAGTTTTTCCAGTTGTGATCTGAATGGTGCTTCTTTACAGCCAACATAAACTCCAACAGCATTTATTTTCAATGTCCGTGGGCATCAGTTTGCAGTTGAGGCACGTGTACCAGGCGGAGGACCTCTGTGGAGGTGGTCCAGGTGGAGCTGTGGCTTCATCATGTCCAGGACTACACGAGTGACCACCGTCTGAAGCACTTCTGCTGTCCTCCTGCTCGTGTCCACATGTTCAGAGCTGGAGTCCTAAAATCAAAGGTATTATGCGGTTTATAAAGTGGCATTGAGAGTACATTGATCGCTGCAAGATTTTGAGGAACACATGTCACCTCAAGGTATTTGAGTGCACTCAATGGGCCAAAAGCACAGTACAGTCTGTGTACTGTAAAGTGCAAAAATAAACCAAATGTTTTACTTACAGTAGGCTGTTGCCGAACTAAGAGGACAGAGACAGTGACTGGTATTATATTATAAAATGTATATGCAGGTTATAAGCAGTGTTTTGGGCCAATGAATGAAAACAAGACTGTTTGGACAAAACAGGAAATGGAACACTAAGCATGAACTGTACGCTGCTGAGCAGTGAGTAAACAAACACCGCAGCCTGAGAGATAATGTGCTTTTATTTATGTCACTTATTATAAATATTACCTTCAAATATTTCAGTAATATAAAAATTTTCACCCACAAAAAATCGAGGTACATTTCCCCTCAAATGCAACTTATCTCGAAGTTAGCAATTTTGTCAAATACTATCAAATATAGTTTGTCAAATTCAAAATAACATGTATATAGTGCATTTTACATCTGTAAACATTTTGTCAATGAATGAACTCTGGAGCGGCAGAGGAATCCTCGCTGTTGTTCGTGCTCGTACACGCAATGAACGCGCACCAGACAGGATGCAGTTCCACTTAACGCCAGAGGTGGAAAACTAGTTCAAAAAGTCTGCAACTTGCTCAATGCTCCTTTAAGAGAAGGCAATCATTAATCTTTATTTGTAAATATTTTCTAAATATATATTATCTAGACACTTTTTTTGTAAATAGTGCTGTTTGCGCTTTTGGAAGTTGGGACAGTAAATTGTTATTTTCTTTCTGACTTGGCCATTGTATCCTGAAACGATCCCACAACAATGTGATTTAAAGAAGCATTTACTTGTTTTTCTACATCATAGGGTGTTACACTTGGTCCTGGTTTGTGCCCACTTTAGCCCTGATTTAGTCTTGGTTTGGTCCTGTTCCTGGTTTGGTCCTGTATAGTCCCATTTCAGTCCCGCGTTTACTCCCAGTTTAGTCCAACATTTTGATATGGCGTGTGTGCAGCAAGAAAGTGAGAATACAGTTAATCTTCGTTTTCTCCCGTTACAATTCCCTCTCAAGATATTGCACTTGAGACAAATTAGCCAAGGCCTTGTGCTGTGCTTTTCAGCCATCATGTTGGAGACTCCAGACAGTATTTTCAAAGCATCTATCAAAATGTGATATAAATACCATTGTTCAGGAAATCCACCCCCTGCTGTTTCACTAATGACTTGCACGTGCTCTGTACGGTTAGCACATGGCACTAAGACATTTAACTATATCTTCTCAATTTCTGTCACTTCAGCAAAGATGAAGTTAATTCAACAATACTTACATCTTTAAAATTGTCAGTCTATTTTATCGCTCTGTACTATAGCTGTGTATGAATGTTATAACAGAATATCAGATATAACAGAATGCCCTGTTCATAGGCATGTACAACATTTTTTTCCTATGTTTACATTATCCTTATTATTTTATATTGAAAATAAGGTGTGTATATGTGTATGTTCATATTAATGTATGCATAAAATGAACTCCTAGTCAGTTAATCAAGATACTGAAATGCAGATCATATGTTTAATGTGTATATTAATATGTATGTTTAACGTTCAAACACAACCTCGTGGATTTACAGATTGAGTTGGGGATGGGAGTATAGAAGGATACTTCTTCTCACTCCCTTTCGAGGTGGCTTAAATAGTTTTCTTTATTAATACTGTACATTATTGCAATTGCTAGTGTTTTTTGGGGGAATTGTGCCTGATTTGTATGCAGTGCCACTTTTATGTGATTTTCGAACAGTTCAGGTGGAAGATCTCTCCGAGGGCAGTGCTCGTTCACCCGACCTGTGTGCAGGGCTGTGGGTCAGATGCTGAGAACACACTCTGTATCTGTTTGAGACTGAAAATTTTGTGCAGAAAAGTGCTCACTTCATACAAAATATCTTGCAAGCTTAGGGTGGCCAGATGGGAAGAGGGGGAAAAATGCAAAATGTTTAGCTTGTAACCAGGATTTCTGTTGTTGTTTGAATTTAATGATTGTGACGTGTGAAGTTCATGCTGTGATTGTGAGACATTATGTGTCATAACGCCTCACATTCACGTTGTATAAATCAGGGGGTCTGGGGTCGGTCCCAGGACATTTTTGAAAACTGCTTACAATTTGCTATTGTAATGCGTTTTAGAGACTAGACAGCCACAGCTCCATCGTATAAACTTGCTTAACATAGGTATAATCTGTTCTGGTTTGCGTCGTCAAAACTGAATGTATTTTTCATTTGAGATTTATGAGCGTATCTCCGTAAATATTAGATTTTAATTAATGTATTTTTTAAGTGGTGTAGATTTTGAGACATGCAGTATTCTGGTGTAAAAGAGCAGCGTGTCCTCACTGTCAGGTGTGAAAGCCACAGGAGCGAGGAGGGAAAAGGCAGAGTTTAGATACACGCGGCAGGAGAGGAGCCAGTGATTGCAGCTGAACTGATGAGCAAACATTGTCGCCAAAACTGTGGCCCAAAACAATCAGCTGGTAGAGAGTTAAAACTCAAGATTTTTCGGGGTAATTTGTCATGTCGTACTTTTGACAATTTCACAACTCATATCATTTCCAGAATTCAAATTTCTTTGACTTGAGCAAATTGATAGGTGCTGTATTCATGTGCAACTTCTGCCTGGAAAGTTGTAGTTACAATGAACAAAATCAGCATCAAGATAAGTAAATGAATGCTACGCTAACATGTGCTGTGTTGCTTGGTTATAAAATATTTCCTTGGTAACTGACTGTGAGGCCTGCATATGCCGCTCGATTAGCAATTGACAGCATCTTTGGTAGATAGATCATCTTAGATCATTGGAAATCCTTGCAACTATTTCATCTGTGAGTGTTTATGACAAACTAAATCTCAGATGCACAACTGTGAGTTTATTATATATTGTTATTCCAATAAATTATCCTTGAATTTTAAGTGAACATTCATTCCTTGCCATCTCTTTTTAGTATAAATGAAGTCTTGGAGATAAATTTGAGTCGGCCCTCCCTTATCTCCTCGTACAAAGACACTAACAATAGTTTAATATTACTGTCCCGCTGCTGTACCACTCCCGGCGCTGGAGTGATTTGTTATTCTGGACGTCCGAGCGTGCAGTAAATACAGTATGACAGTGCATTAGTGTTTGAGATGACAAAGTGAGCTTGGCACGCGCTCAGGTTTCACACAAACCTGGGGCCACCTTGAAGCCACACTACACAAAGTTACAGTACAGATACAGATCCTAATAGAGAAGTGTGTGGTCAGGATAGTACTGGACAATGTTTGTAAATGTGTTTCTCTAATAGTTTTAGCTTCGGTGTCCTGTCAGAGGAATGGCAGCTCTTGATCACAGCCGATGTGCACTGATGGGGAGATTTGATAGAAAATGCATCAAGCTGTTAGCACATTCTAAGGAAGATTAAACATGTTTGTGCTAGTTTTATCGATACAGGATGAGTCAAAAACAGATAAGGTAGGGGGAGAAACGCATGTGTATGGATGGATATGTTTAGTTTGAGATTATAGCAATAACTTTCAGCCTTGGAGGGATCATAGGTGTCCAAACGTTTTAAATGGACGGACGCATATTGAAACGCAGACCAAGCAGAGGGCCATGGCTGGAACATTCTCATAATTTCAGCATTCAAAGTATGTCCTCCAAAAGTCTTTATAGATGATGTTTTTACCTTTATGTACACTGATTCACTGCCTCACATGTTCTCTCTGTAACCATGCAGTTTTGTGAAGTGGAAGAAAACATTAACTTTCCGCCAATGAATATACATGTATTGCTGTACTGGTCTGAAAGTCTCCAAACTTGGCAGTGTTTTGCTGATGGTATTTGTACATTTTTTTCTTTTTTTCCCTTTATATAATCTGCCCCATCTGCATCAGTGACTTTGGGGGCAGTGGTGGTTTGTGTCTGATAAAAGCCGTGACCCTAAAGAGAACAGAAAAGCCTCCGAAATAATAGCATCAGTGATCCACCGTTGGGAGGACAGATTATACCTGCTTAACGCCAAACTCGCCCAATACGACTGAAAGAGGTGTCGGAATCAGCCGGATGTATTTCCCCGAAACACAGAGGAGTTAAGAGCTGGCAACAGTCGAACAGTCACAGTTCAGGAGCCGAGCGCCGGTTCACTGGACTTGAGCAGAGTTTTAAAGGGCAAACTGGGCCACATTCATGCTTTACAAGGCCAGAAGAACACACAGCATAATAATAATGAGTATGTTTGCATATTAAAGGTGCACTATGTAACTTTTCTGGTGGAGGGTTTGGTGTTTAAACATTTATCTACATAGAGACTAGCTGTTAGCGCCGAAAAACTGGAAAGAATGCATGTTTTCAAGGTATTTCTTTTTCCATATATAAAAAAAACTCAAAATACCTGCATCTAAATAAAAGCATCTAAGTTTAATGCCATACTGTGAAACCTGCCATGCAAAGCAAAAAGCCAGGGAGACAAGCAAATGGATGGAGAATACCTTTGAAGTTACATGTTTCTTCAACCTTTATTATGTTTAGTATTGCCAATGTGTGTAATCAATTTTGTTGTGAAGTTAATATTGCAATCATTTGTGATTTATTTGATGCAGGCTCGGACGCTTAGCGCAAAGCCAGACAATGGGGAAAGACATAATTATGATGTTAGTATTATTATCATTATTTAAATTATATATATTTTTCATTCAGATCAGTTAGTGAGGTACCTTTTACACAAGTGGACGTACATTTTTACATCATTAGTGTATCATGCAATTCCTGATGAATTTATTTTTGCTATTCAATCATAGAAAAGACATATTAGATACGTCTGAGATATTATTGCTTTGCGTGGAATGTTCCATTGTAGTGAATAAATCTTAAATTGTGCATTTATCTATTTACAGCTTCATTTTCCCCCAACACACTTATGCCACATGACTGGCACTTTGAATTGGTGGCTATGCTAGAAAAAGTTTATTTTTTACAACATATTTTTTTCACAGTTATGGTAAGGTTAGAATCAGGGTTTAGGAACAGATCATTTGGTTAAGTTTAGGGCTTTGGGGCAGGAAAACTAACAGACTCTAATATGCGTTTTAAACCATTAAACCACCAGAGTTCTAAACCATTCATGCAACATTAAAGGCAAAACAACATTCTTTCTTCATGAAGAATAGACATTTTTGGACCCTCCACCAGAAAACTTACATAGTACACCTTAAGTATGTAGCTTAAAATCTGTAAAGTTGTTTAATTATTATGCTCAAGTTTCTATCACACTCTGGGGCCTAGTGGGAATTAATTTGCCTGTTTATAAGAACTTTCACACACTGTTACAAACTTTCACAGAAGCTCAGACTTTCTTTCTCCGGGAATTCCCGTTCGGTGATATGAGAACACAGCTCTGAAATCTAATCCTTCGATCGATGCAGACGTGATGTGATTTGCAATGACATAAAAACTCTTCAATCTTTCATCTCTACTAGTAGTCACAACATCCCTTTTTGTCAATTCTGAATTGAGTTATGGTGCAATAGATACTGTGGGTTTTGGCTAAATGTACATATCTCCTTTTTGTCTTTCAGCCTGTCTAAAGATGATTAATTTGAACCATTATGTCGGCTGTAGGATGACGGCTAAATCCCCATTAAATAGGTCATATGTCTGCTCTCAGTGTTTAACCTGAGAGTAGCTACCTATTGACAGAGCAGAGGTACAATTTGATATCTTCATGCCACTTTTTGTTTGTTTTTTAGAGTCAATATAAACCATGAACCAGGTCAAAACAGCAGCATTTTGACAGATTAAATAGGCAAAAATAATAAAATTCTCACCTGGCTTCCAGACTTCCAAACTATGGGCAGTTTAGAATAGATTTTTTCTCTTGAAATAGGAACTAGAAACTTTGCAACTTGTGCGAAATGATGGTCCCTTGTTTGGATGTGGAGTATGACACAGAAACACTAAAGCAGGCATGTCCAAACTAAGGCCCGGGGGCCAAATGTGGCCCTCAGATCAATTTTTCTCAGCCCTTAGGCTTCCTGGTGGATTGGCCCACATTGTCCTGAGAAGTACTTTTTACAGCAAATTTAAGATTTTCTATCATTCTAACCTAAATAACTAACATTTTGGTTCAATACAAACCTGATATTAAGGCACTGAGACTGAATGTAGATGTGGTGGTGCTTAAAACATCAGATAAATGCAGCTTTTTTGAATGTTTCGTGATTGATTTGTGGCCCTCTGCTTAGTCCATATTTCAATATGTGGCCCTCGATGGAAAAAGTTTGGACACCCCTGCTCTAAAGTATAAAACACAATTTAAAAAGCTTGATTTGAAGCTTTTTTAACTGTTTGACTGGTCATTTACTTATATGAAGATTTTAACTGGTCTTTTAAAATCTTCATACGATTAAATACTCTTATAAATTGTTATGTAGTGCCTTTCCATCTCCATTCGACATTGAATTGGGACTTTACAATGAAGAACCATTCACACACTCACTGTAGTAAGACGCTGAAGGCCACGTAGGTCAAGTACTTTGCCCAAGTGCACAACAACTTTAAGAGCTGTTTTTAGAGCAAGAATAGTAGCGCAGATCTAGCCTGCGAAAAGGAGAAAAAGGTGGCTGAATGCCTGGAGAAATGTTGCAAGAAAATCCAATCTTCACATCATGTAATTTGATGAAAGCTTTTGTCAATTGTAGGTTCACTCACAATTAAGAGTTACTCAAATTCCATTCAAGTAACACTGTTATACTCGTAAAATATAGTAGAAATATTTGAGAATACTATTTCCAATCTTCTTTTTTCACCCGCGCCTGATGTTTTCTGAAGTTGACTTTTATTTTCCTCGCACTTTCTTCTCTTTGCCTGCATGGCTGTGTCACCCTGTGCCTATGCCAGAGTCTGTCTCATCTCCTGTAGGTGTCTCCCACATCTCGAGGTGAACAGAGCAGAATTGTGACAGCGAACAGCGTGTGTGGGCACCTCGGAGTTCAGCCATGGTGCTAGAAGACCACAAACTCCTCTTTCTCCGCCTACGTCACAGCGGACAGACATTTAAAAGTGGCAGGAGCAGAAGACAGAGATAATAATGTGCGATACTAATATGTGTTACAACTGGAAATGATTGATTCTTACACAGGGACCCATCAATAACATTTTAATATATGCTGTAGTAAACTGTCCATGAAATTGAAGTGATACGGTTTATATTCTTGATCCAAAATCATGTGAATGTTAAAAACTCATACATATGGCATCCACAACTGGAAATGGTGAAAACTTTCAAATAAAATAGTAAATATGAGGTGTAAAGCTGCTGCTAGGAATGAAATGACAGACATTATATTGAGCACTTACTGGATCTTGACTATTTCAAAGCTGAAGCAAATAAATATGCTGGAATGCCTATTGTTTGGTTTTATTGTTTTATTAGGATCTCCATTAGCTGCCCATTTAATGGCCGCTAATCTTCCTGGGGTCCCCCTTAAAAATTGCCATTAGATCATTCAAATAAACAATACGTTACCAAATTATCAAAATCATAACTTCATAATACAAGTAACAGTTACATAAACATAATTAATAAAAAGAGAAAATGTACTTCAATGCATATTACAATGAAAAATAGTCTTACTTAGTTCATCTGGTCGTCTGCATTAATTGTAATATCAATGTCGTCTTCAGTTTGTGTTTAATGTCGATGGTTTGGGCGATATAGAAGGCCTGCTAATATTTTGTGAATTTTCGGTTTATTTTATTATTTGTTGGGTTGGAAAATGGTTGATTTGACTGTAAATAAGTGAGTTACAGGCTTGTTTTACATGCCCAGGAGCTTGTTTTCTTGTCGAAAGATAAAAAATGAAGATACATTTGAGAAACAGACGTGTTACATTGCTAAAATATGACAATTTCACTTTATTGGTAAATCTGTTTGTACTGCATTATGGGGGGGTTTCCATAAAGTTATGACATAAAAATAAGCTAGATTTTTTACATTTAGGTATGTCAAAATCCTCTCAAGTTTGCACCAAATACCTTTCCTGACACATTTCTCTCATCTCCATCTGGTCTGGGACACCCTGATGCACAAGATGATGTTCCTGCAATCATGTTTCATTTGTATTACTATTAACTTTTTATTTAATTCTCAAAGCATTTCAAAATCCTGAATGCATTTTTACAACAGTCCCGTCATTGTAACCCACTGGATGCAGAAATGAGCATGTTGTGGGTGCGTCATGGGGAGTGCAGGTGCTCCATACAGGCACATGCCAGACGGACTCAACTCTCCGCTGTGCTCGTTCACCCAAACACATGCAACCTGACACTCTCTCTGTCACGGCCTCCTGCTTTATGCATCACACTCAGATTCAAATGGTAGAATAGGTAGGAATCCAAGGTCATCTTCAGTGCACTATGTCCAATTATCAACCACAAATCATGACAGCGTTGCACTAATCAGACAATATACCCAGTGCAGTTAATTAACTTGAACACTTAAAAGCCCATAATGCTCATTAATGTCGGTTCAAATGGCGGACACCAAATTAACAAAATCAATACATGCATTTCTCGTATGCATTTTCTGACCTGAAGGCTTTAATAGACAGAGGGAGAAAATATAGGGACATGTGGCAAATAGTTTGAGGCCGGGAAGCAAACTCACAAGGCGGGAACCACAAATATGGAACTTCTGTAACTTCTGTAAGAGCAATGCAGGGAGTAACTAGAGGTTTTCACTTGGCTAGCTACAATTATGAACACATTATAATACAAACATTGTTAAAGGACACATATCATGCATACTTTGTTAGCTCTTGAGAACATTTGCTTTGGAATCTCTCTTTGTTTATTATTTTCATTTTTATTAAAAAAATAATGTATGTCATCAAAATGACATTACTTTCTAAAAGTCAGTTGTTTCCTCATTAGTATTTTTGTTTGACTCTATAGCCATCCATCCATCTACTGGCATCAGAAGGAATTGCCATGTGAAAATAAACAAAAGCTAGCTTACCCCGGACATGCTAGGCGTGCAGTCGTAAGGAATGCAATATGAAGGCAGAAGTGCTCAGAACAAGTCTGGTGATTTATATGGACTTAAAAACCTTTCATGTTTGAGTGTTTTCTGAGGCATAGAGATGATGACCTCATAAACAGAATTAATAAAACATGTGACAATAAAAAGTGTGAATGCACCTAAATACAACTCTAGGTATTTTTTTTTTTTTTTTTTTTTTTTTTTTAATGAGGGATGGTTATAACATGCTAGAAGCTTTCAAATTATTTTTATTTATTTTTTGGATAATATGTATCCTTCAAAAATGTTATATATTCAAAAAGTTTACATTAAAGGTGCACTGTGTTTCATTTTGTTTTTTTCTAGAGAGGAGTCTTCAGGAGATGTGGTTTCTCTGCTTGCAGAGTCCTAGTATGGATTTGAATGCATCTATCTGGAGGTCTTTTGTGCCTAAACACTCACTCACGTACCATCCACAGATCTGACCTGTAACTTGGCCTGGTGGCGCCACCTGCTTGTCGCCATGTAAACAGATAGATGTATTGACATACTGTGGGAGTTCAGCCAGTCTACAAGTCTTAGCTTTCCTCTTCAGCCGTGTAAATGACTTGAATCCCAGTTTGAATTGTACGTCAACATATCATGGCCTCATAAATATGCAGCCTGACCTACATCCTTCACGGAGAGCACTGCGGCAGGAGAAACTGCAGTGGTCTGATAGGAGTCTGTTTTGTAAAGCACTGCTGGTTTACTTGGTTTTATGGAGCAGTGGATGTCTGATGAAGCGTCTCTCAATTTCCCTCAAGTTGATTAACCTACGTGCCACAAATAAACACGCGGAGCACAACACAGTTTCAAATCAGTCCCATCCTCGTGCCCGAGAGGCAACAGCAATCAGCCACTGATTACCAGTGTCATTATTTTACTAAGATGCACAATCACAGGTGGAGAGCGTGAGGGAGGTTTACTGGAGTAACCTTTTTCTTAGGGGTTGAATACTATTAGTTTTGTCATGCATTTTACTTTTCATTGTGAGTGGGGATGTCACAATATACATTGTTAATGTTATAATTATTGTGAGAGTGAAATCTAAAAAAGTCTACAAGATTATGATTACTGGAAATCAAACTTTCTGAATGAAACGGTAATAATATTGTCACATAAACCACCAGATAAAAAGTACTTTACATGTAGTTTGACTTGTTTGGAGTGTGGATTGAACTAAAATTCACTGTTGCTGCCTACGTTTGTCACTATTATTATTATTTCTTATTATATTGTGATCTGGAACATCACAATTACTGATCAACCAATTCATCTTGACATTCCTAATTGTGAGTAATACTTTAAGAAGAATAATACAAAGTGAATGGTAAGAGACTGACTTCACTCTTGCACCGCATTCAATTTAAAGTATGACAGGTTTTAACAATTTTCTAATTTAGCTTTTATTTGGTGTATTAATACGAATTGTACATAAAATTATAGTTTTACACCAATCAAGTCACGGTTTGTGGAGAAAAGCTGAAAAATCTGTTTAAAATTACAGGAAGTAATAAACTGATGACATCACACCGGGGAGACTCATTCCATTCAAAGGTTTTGCATAATTTACTGAAAACAAACAACTTATTTTACCCTCAAAACATTAATTCAACAAAATAAATGTGTTCACAAATATTTTGATTTGTCGGACAAAAAAATCTCTGACATTAAGCTGAGTTTTAGCCCAGTGTTCAGAGTAATTTCCTAGTGTGATGTCATCATTTAAAACCAGGAAGTGATATTACAAAACTAAAAAAATTGCTAAAATTGACAAAATGTGTAATTATTTTTAGCAAAACTTTCAATATATTGATCTTACCTGTATTTTAGGTACATGAGTAGTCCAAACTGTCATAGGCACTTTAAGATTAAACTCTGAAAAATGTGGATTAGACCAGAATAGAACATGGACTAGAACGAGACAAATCAAAACTGTGATAATTCATGTCAAAAAGTACAGAGGATGTATGTATGTGTTTATTTTTTACCAAATGTCAATAGACAGCCATAACTATGTGACACTAATTGAAATGTTTTAAGGTTGGCTTCATGTAAGGGTTTCAAATGGTAGTGACAAAAGTTTGTTCATTATAACATTTTAGGCCTCTGCTCTGACCATGTTCAAGTCCAGGCTCAAAATTGATAATGATCATAACTGAATTTTAAACATCCTTATTTTACGAAAAGCACCTTGAAACTTGTCCTCTACAAATTGTGCTCTACACAACAATAGCCTTGCCTTGTTTAACTCAACAACATTTTTGTCCCAGCGTGTGCATTTATTTAAAATGTATTATGTCAGTGTTTAAAGAAAACTATGAGATTATTTCCAGTCCATTCTTGAAGGTGGAACTTGCACTTGAATATATTTTTAGCCCGCTCTGCCCACCTCTGCGTGCGCGTCAGTGAGGAGAGAGCATATTTGAGTTTGTGTTTTCCAAGATATACTGTATGAGTGATGACAGCTCCCAAAGTTGTGTCCTTGTGGGATTGTAAAAGCGCCTTTACTGCTTGTATAGAGTGTTATAAAAATGCAGAGGGGAATTAAGGCTAATGCAGCATAGCACCGAGATGGCTGCTAACACCTGCTTGATTTAAACGCACCTGCCACTCTGCAACACTTACCATAGTCTTACAACTTTCACTGCACACAAGGGCAAATGTAAGGCTTGTTTTACAGTGGAAAGTCAAGGCAATATGGAAAGATAGGAAGCTAGAGTCACATCCAAAGGGCTCCAAGATGTCTATATCTTCTGGCTCTTATATAATAACAATGCAGCGTGCAGGGTGGATAGTGCCATGTTCTTTGGGAAATGATTCAGCCGCCTGCAAACCCTTACCAGACTGCACACAGCAAATGGACTTTTTGAGTACAAAAGTGACACTATAATTACTGCAACACTGTAAGTACTTTTGGTAATACATTACTCTAGCGTACACTTATAAAAACTTTCCTTCCATCCCGCTCTACAATGTGCTGGTCAGCTGCAAGAGCTCGTTCAGCAGCAGACTGTCACTGCCAGCTGTTCCACTGAGAGACACAGCAAATCCTTCCTTCCTGTCGCCATCAAACTGCTCAATCCCATGTTGTAAAATCCCTTCTGTGAAATCCTTGTGCACAGAAACACAACAAAGAATTAAGTTAATTCTTTGTTTTTCTTTTATATGTTTCATTCATTGTTTTATGTTGCACCTCACGCCGAAGCAAGTTCCTGTTTGTGAATTGTGACACTGACAATGGCAATAAACCGATTCTGATTCTAAAGTAAAATGTTAATGTAATGTGTGTGTGTCTGTCTGTGTGTGTGTGTGTGTGTGTGTGTGTGTGTGTGTGTGTGTGTGTGTGTGTGTGTGTGTGTGTGTGTGTGTGTGTGTCTGTCTGTCTGTCTGTCTGTCTGTGTGTGTCTGTGTATGTGTGTGTGTGTGTGTGTGTGTGTGTCTGTGTGTGTGTGTGTGTGTGTCTGTGTGTGTGTCTGTGTGTGTGTGTGTGTGTGTGTGTGTGTTATATCTACTGCATATGTAGTACATCTTGATTCACACTTTTACACCAGTGGAATCTTAATGTATTTATTTATAGAACACATTCCTCAGTGTGAAGAGGAAATTTTCACATAACACATAACAGCAGACAAACAAGAATAACATTAGAATATAGAATAAAACCAAAATGAATTAAAAAAAGGTGTAAATTATTGAAAAGTATAATTCAAAAATTCCAATTGACTGGGAAGGTTTAAAACTAGCTTGCATGTTCCAGCATTCCGTAACTAAAGGCTCTGTGGTCCTAAGATCCTCTCCCCATTGACCTCAGGCTTCTGCTGTAAAGTTGAAGCGGACTGCACCACACAACTGGCACGGCAGATAGATAAGAATACAGACACATGCCTTGGGAGGGATTGGTTGAAGATAAAAGGCTACAATTGTCCAAAAGTAGCAAATAAAAAACACACAACCATCCTCCACGCTGAACTTTCGTCGCAATCTTTTCATATTCTCATCCGTCTCTTTCACACCGAGCACATCCAGGTTATGTAGTGCAATGTTTACCACCAATACGCAGCGCTGACAGTAACATTTGGTTTGATATTTGCTAATTATTCATAACTTCTGAGCTTTGTGTGCGCAGGGGAGGAGGAACGATGGTGGAAAGTTGGCAGATGCGAAATGTCCTTGGGTCAGAGCTGCTGCTGCTGCTGCTGCTGCTGCTGAGCATGTGACCCACTTTGAACAAATCACACTGTTACATAGACGGTCATTACGCACAAGCTTAAATCCATGTTTCTATTTCGTTTATTTAATTTTCTTTATTTACTCTTTTTCTCTCAAGGTAGCATGGAAAAACAAGCAAGGAGCTGTCATTCAAGTGTGGTGTGTGCATGAAGATAGAAGCCAGGGAGAAATAGTGCTCGAGCTAAATGATAGTAGCAGTAATTTATGAGTCATAGTGGGACAGGCAGCCATTTTGTATTTTAGATTATGAACACATAGTTTTTCTCAAACATCCCTGAAGGAGTCCTTGGGAAAAGTTACCCTCCACCAAAGCGAGAGGAGGCATTAGCATACTTACATAAGCGTATTGAAATGGGTACAAAGGACAATGCAAACCCCAGGATACATGAGCCGGTTCAAGATATGTCAAGGGACTTGCAAAAACGCATAATATGACACAACACAATGTCTACGCTTCCTAAATTTAAATAAAAATTTTGGCAGAGGATTCAGCGTTAGCCCAATTCAATCAGTGTCCACTCCCCCTCAAGGTGAACAGAGGAGATCCTTTCATTCCTGACACAATACTATTTTTATAAAGAAATGCTGTTACATGTCTGGTCCAAAAGAGGGGCCACTTGTACTTTTAATCAAATGTGTAAGTAATTAAATAATGATTATGAATGGTGACATGGGCATGTATCTATATTCTGTTTTTACATCAACCTGCCCAGGTTTGTTGTGTATTGTTCCTGTACAATTACATTTACATATCATACTACACTCAGATGCATTTTATACATTTTAATTTTAAATAAAGAAAAAAAAGAAAGCACTTCCCTGATCTTAATTACCACTAGAACTCCCAGAGCAGACATTCTGAAGTCTATTTACTATGCTTAGGTAGATTGTTGGTGTTCCTGATTTTCTGACTTTTCCTGTATCAGTATATATTTAATTTCTATGTTGTGATTTCAAGGTAATTATTAAAGTTAAGTGTAACCATTTTCCATTGCCACCAACATTCTATGGCAGTTACTTCCCTCAGAAATCCACTGGCTTGAATGGGAGTCCTAGTAGTTTCAGAATTCTGCTCGTCCTAGTGTTAAACACTATGTTTGGTTGTCATCGGAAATCCATCACTTCAAATAAATTTGGCTTATTTTAGTTTCTTACATTTATTACTCTGCTACTGTTGGTTGTTGGTTGTTGGTTGAGTGGACAAATCCACCTCCCACAGATGAAAACTGTTGTGTCCTTGGGCAAGACACTTAACTCGCCTTGCCCCAATGTCTGTGTAGTGGTGTATGAATGAATGTGTGAATGGGTGAGTGGTTCAGATATAAAGCGCTTTGAGTGCCTTGAATGTAGAAAAGTGCTTCATAAATGTGACCATTTACCAGCTGCAGTGTACCTTATTATAACATGTTACGTTACTTCAAAAATGTATCTACGAGAGTAAATTCCTTGTCTATTTTTCTCCGGTGTTAAAACTTGCTTCACATTTGAGTGGCACATCCCTCACTGTAGCAGCAGTGCGGTGACAGGAGCTGTCCTTGGTGCTGATTGCTGGTTCCTAAAGCAGAGGAGACTAATTGAGCTGTCCGTGGTGCTGAAAGCGTGACCGTACTGGATTTATGCCTGCGTGTCCCATTTAAAGGAAACTAAATACATTTGTACAAAAGCAGACGCCGCACCTGAAAACCGCTGGTGTAATTATAGAGATGTTTCTGAGCCGGCGCAGAGATGACGAGAGCGGGAGAGGATAGGGTTTTCTGTGTGTGAGGTCACCATGGCAACCATAACATGACGTGGCTCCTTTGGCTCACAACACACTACATTTTTATTTATTTATTCATAGGCTTCAGCTTCCTGCTACATGCCACATTTTCTCCCATTTTCTCCCATTCAAAAGATTTAACATTTTGTTATTGTTAATCACTATGGCAACAGTACTACTGTGTCATCATTCTGAAACCCGGGGAAATGACGTAGAGCTCTTTTTTCATCCATTATTTTATTTATTTATTTATTTATTTATTATATAATGTGTTAATTTATAGGAAAATCTTTGACACTTGAAAATAACTGCACATTAAGTAGCCTTGATAAAGCATGAACAAATTGTTTAATAAGAATGATTCTGGCTGAGTAATTACTTAAGGGGTTAGGTTTAGGGTATCAATTGAGTTAATAAGCTTGAATTAGTCTTAATAAAAACTAATTGTGCATCATAAATAGAGTCTTTGTTCATTATTTTATTAAGAAAACTGTAGTTATTATGAAATTGTTACCGTTTAATCATTATTGCAAACAGGAAAACATGTAGCCTAGTGTGAGATTTAGATTCTGCAAGTGGTTAGCCTTTTGAATTCAATACGACCATTTATTCATTGTTTATTGATAATTGTTGAGAAATTTAACACATTCTATAAAGTGTTCCTGATTCCCTTACAAACTGGGAGACAGTGTTCAGAATATACAAAGATTGGGAATATCTTTTAACTCGCATTTTACCGGGTATTTTTTCCATATAGTAACATTTAATTTATTTTATTCTTAATTTTATGCATGCCCTTTTATATATATATTTATATATTTTGCAAATACTTTAATCATTGTTTTATGTTGCACCTTATGCAAAAGCAAGTTCCTATGTTTGTTAATTTTGATCACTGACAATAGCAATAAACCTATTCTGATTCTGATTTCTAGTATAGTAGAAGTGGACATGTTATGTAAAGATGAACTTCTAACCAAGCAATGTTTGATTCACGTTTGATTCATTTATGCCTCAGAAATGTAGTTTTCACCTACCCCCTATGTCCACCCACTTATTTTAAAGCCGTTTAAGCCAATTATGCAGTTTACAATGAACAAAACATCCACGTGTGCTTATAGTTCAATACTATATGCAAGAGAAAAACAGCTCGGTATGTCTCCTTTAACATGGTCTGATGGCATGTCTGTGATGGCACAACAAAAGTTCCAGTGACCACTCAGCCCCGGATGCCCTGTGCTGTGGCCGTGCTTCCGCTGACTGGAACCACGCATGTGTTGATCCGCGCTGCAGCAACGTGCATCCGTGGCTCCCTGACCCCGCGTTAATCTGCGCTCAGCCTCGAACTCCCGGGCTGCTTTTTATCCTCTCCCTCGCTCCGTCAGACACTAGCTTATTATTACTACAACCATAGCATCTTCCCATTCTCTCTGCGGCCGTAGCTGTGCGTTTGGGCCTCGCTGTTGCGCTGTCTGCTTTGGACGAGGCGACGACAGCAGCAGCGCGAGGGGGGGAAAAGAGCTGCGCGCAACAACACGAGCGATACCAAATCTCGACGTGCGCGCATCGATCCGCGTTGTGGCTGATCGGACTCGGCACACAGGGCGCCCTCGCTCCGCCGCTCTCGGGTCTCGTTGGCACTGGCAGACCCCCGCTGTATAACGTGCGTAATGTTTCGCGAGGAGGGAACGCGCTAAAACAAGAGACGGACATCTGCTGCGAAGAAGAAGGGAAACGAGTCGCTGTCGATGGCTTCTCCAAATTTAGCCCAGTCCAAAGGCTCGACAGCAATGGCGAAGCCTTCTCTTCCACTCAAGCTGCTTCTCTGGGTCTTTATCGCCGCTAATCTTCCGACGAGGTAAGAGCTTAAAGACTGACGTTTGGCGCAGGAATCACGTCTTTATCTCCGTTTCTGTAAAAAACAAAGATGGTTCTTCTCGGGTACGCTTCGTCTGAGTGTGTGTTGCCTCGTTGGGAAAGCTACCGCGAAGATATTTTGAGCAATTGCCACAGCGATAGATTTGGTTTAAAGGGAATACTCGTGTCATTCCTCAATTTACGTTATGATTACGCGTAATGCAATTGTTTGGATTTATTATTGGCCTCTGTAAAAGCCCTCATATTCATATTCGTATTGAGCATTGCCTCCTCAATGAAATATCACTTTGCATATCTTCTACAGCCGCTCTGATGTAGGCCTACCTATTCTTTGATCGTGTCAGGGTATATTATTCAGGTAAATGTCTTTTGTTTGCGCTCTGCTTGGTGAGGTCTGCCCCAATCTGCTCGCTGTTACAAAAAACATAGTGGTGGCACAGGCTAAGTGGAGTGAAGCTAAGGCTACATGGAGACTGCTAAGATGCATGTCTTTGTGAGGCAAGTCTCTTCTCTCAGAGCCTGATTTCTTCATCTCTGGTTGAATTAAAAGTGGTGTGACCTGGTGAAATACGTAATTTGTTGTAAACCTATATTTTAGTTTTATGCTGTAAGGGAATAATAGAAAATCAAAAATGGCAGACAACATGATGTTCAAAAGCAGTCATTCCCAACCTGGTGGTCAGGACACATTTTGGTTCGCCAAATATTCTCAAGCGGTCAGCAAGGGTTCTTAAAACAATACATTTTGTGGAGGGATGACATGTGAATATCTTATGTAAAGTATTTCATAATCATTGCTGTTCAATAACATATTTATTAATCATAAGATACTAATATTTTCCTTAGGTTTAAACAGTAGCTTCTCAGGATAAAGAATGTCAAGGTCTCCAACATACCCGCAGGTAAAATAGAGGTCGATGAGGCAAAAATGATTAGGAACCACTAACACAGAGAGTACCCTATTATCTTTATGTGTGCCATTGCTCTCCAGTTACAAATTGCTTTCCAGGATGTGAAATTCCAGCCTCTCTTCCTGCTTAAGGTTGACAAATAGACTTAAATAAATCAGATTCAATCAATCGGAGTCAGGTTGAAGGCTGCCTCGGGGCTTCATGCCTAACCAAGATGTTGTTGTTAGTAGGTCTCCGCATCACTAATTGTGTGCACAAGTAGAGTACACGACATGCTTGAGTAAACTCTGCACCTGACTGACTTGTAATGGATGTCTATGGGTAGATCCTGTTATGCTCCAGTGAATTTTAACACAATAAGGGACTGAGTGATTGACAGTGAAGGTATGTTGTTTTGTATATAGACCACTCAATCAAGTAAAGCAAACATCAAACAAATCGCAGTCACTGCACTGGACATTGTGTCACAAAGTTGCACCAAGCCTAGATTAATAGTTTGGCAAAAAATGAAATTTCAGTTTCCATTCAGTTTTTTAAATGAAAGGAATGACACACTAGGTTGTTAAGAGATTGAAATATGCCATATATATTGAAAAGGAGATAAAGAAGCTTTCTCCCCATGTGTGGGTGGGACATGTGGAGAAATGTGCACATCATCAACCCAAAACATGCACCAGAGGCACAATCCTTCAGCTGAAGTCCTGACCAAGCCGAGGTCAAGGTCTATGGGTGCTAAACAACAGCTTCTCTCTGGATCAAATCAAACTTTATTTATAAAGTGCTTTGCATACAGAAATTGTAACACAAAGTGCTTTACAATTTACATATTAAGAACAATTCCCAGAACCCACCTACACCCTGTCCCCACATTAAATCTTCTGCTCCTGACAGGTTGCCCTAGTGGCATTGAAGGATGGGTCAAATTGAGAGAATATTATAGAAAGAATACAGAGAATATTATTATAATTAATAAAGTATACCGTCTAAACTTTGTTCAGGCTTTAATACTGTTGACATAAACAGGCATTATGTTCTGGACTCTTCACTCAAATCTGATGAAGAAACCTTGAACCATAAAAAACTGGGGCAAAAAATGACTCAGTGACTAACCCTGATATAAGACAGCAATTGGCATAAATCACTAATGAACTAAAGGTGCACTGTGAAACTTTTTTTTTTTTTTTTTGGTTAATGTTATTGCTTTGCTTGAAATGTTACAGAAACGTGTCTCCATGGAGACATCAGGTGACGCCACATATCAAGTTACTGATCCGATCTGTGGAAAGTGGAGAGAATGCATGCTTGATTGATTCAAAATATAGTACATACATTTCAGTCAAAGCAATAGCTGCTTCATGTCAAAGCCTTTGCCGTTTTGATAAGTGTATATTGCCAATGCTTATGATGGGAACAATGCATTTACAAAGTACTGCCCTACAGAGTCAACAGAGGCACAGGTCTTCTCTGTAGAGGGAGGAAAAGCAGACTGTCTTCAGCTTCCGTTTGAAGTTTGAAGAGTGATTCATGTATGAGACTGTTACATAAGATTTCTCAAGGCCCCTGGCATCCTGCCTGTAAAATATGCCACCGTGAGTCACAGGCAGTTACTATGGGCAGGGACGTCTCAGCGCTCTCCCGTACTGACACGTTATATCATTTACAGCACTATCATTTCTTCTCTCATATATGATGTCTATGTGCTTAGATTGTTTTTACAGAACATAACCTTTGTTGACATTGCTCACTGTTAGAAATATGGCAGGGTTCTTGGTCTATTGATTTTCTGACATGGCTTTGAAGTCATTTTGTTCAAGTCGAGAATAGCTATTAACTGCTGCTAATGCATTGTACGTGAATCCAGCATTGAGCACAATCCTTGGTTTCGTCTGTTTATGTTCATTTGGCTTTTAAAAACACAACACACAGACTTAGCTCTTAGCTTAGCTTGTACACAAATACAATGTGCATGTTCCATTTCATTACAGTAATTGGCAACTAGCTCAATTTTTCCAAGCAGTTTGATTTAAAGTAATGTTTTAGACAATCCCAAACAGGCTTTCAAAGTGTTTCTCTTCAGATCATTTGTTAAACTATTCTTTTGATCAAATGTATTCAGACTAGGAGTGACAATATATAGAAATTATGACATTATTGTGAATGTTGTTTTGAAGATATACAACATTTGAATATCAAGTGAATCAAAAGTAAATAGTTTCAAATAAGTGTATAAAGTGATTTCTCTGCACTATTTCGATTACTTTTACAGATATGTCACAAGTGTCTGATAATTAAACCTCACCTACTATGATTAAAGACAAGTTTTATCACATTTCTGTTGGATATTTATTAATGTCAATATCACACAACCCTGATATTGATTCTTTTTAACTGTTACATATTGCTGAGGCATTACACCAATCACATCACTGGAGAACAAATATTATTAATTTACTTTCAAACATTTTTTTTTACAAGCTGCCCACATTCCTCTCCCACACAGATGTTAATTGCAAACAAAACAAATATTCACATGCTGAGTTTTTAATTAGGACTTCTCTGGCCCCAGTTCTTTCATAGTCATTATCACTTCTTCACCACAAAAACTCGGGGGACGCTACCTCTTTTCAGCTTCTAAAACTTAGCAGAAAACATTTTAATTACAGTGACCTACAGGCAATGTTAACTAGCATTATTCTTCTTTACATTTATATATTTTATGGAATCAATACATCTGGACTGACAACACAATTAATATGGAACAGGTGATTGACAGTAAGCGCTGGTATAATTGGCCCCACGAGCGTCTAGGTTTAGGTCAAAAAGATGATTTTTTCCTCAAAAAGGTGTGAATTAAGTGTGCTTTTCTCTTTTAGTGAGAGTGGGAAAGTTCATACGTGGGAAGAATGAGAAACCATGACCCTATTTTAATAAAACAAGTGGCGTATCTTTTGCCAGTGAAGTTGTGTAAATGTAATATTATGTAATGTTTCTTAGGTATGGATATGATTGAGTTAAGGCTATACTTTGATTTAAACCTTGTACGTTGCAAAAATCACTCACTTACTGAAGAAAATAGCAAATAGTCGTCCATCACTCATACATTTTTGATGGTCCTTTTACACACAAGGTTGTAACTTCCTGCAAAACCAATGGAATATACATACATTATTAAAGCCTTGGGGAGAGACTTGCCATGTTTTTCAATTGTATAGACCTAAAGTATTAGTTCTTATACAGATTGTTTGTGCTTTTTTGTATTAAAATGTTAATAGATTAGTAAAAGCAGCTACTCAGAACAGAAGCTCTTTATTCTGCAGAAATTTGGTGTTTGTTTTGTTCAATGTATTAAAAGGTATTCGCAATTGGACATCAGCTCATTGTTGGCTATTATTGCTTGCACTTTACTTAAGCCAACGATCTTCCTTGGATAAGAAAACAATATTTCATACATATTTAGATCAGTTTGATGTAACTATCTGTTTATTTCTTATTATACAAAGAAATCTCCATTTGGTCTCTTGTTATTAGCAGCATTACATCAGCAGACAGCCACAGCCCAAGTACCAGGGCTGAAAAGGCTGAATTGGTGCTTTTCTGCAGCACATCTTTGGGTTCCCCTCCTACTGGTTGGAGTAGGAGCAGAAATACAGATAGTAGCTGAGTTGGTGGAGACATTTACCTTAGGACTGTGCAATGAATCAATTTTGAGTTACAATTAGGATTATTGAGCGTTCGAGATTATTAAAATGAATGTTTGTTTGTTCAATGTGCTGGTATGTGTTTCCTTGAGTGGAAACATTACTCTCTACTTTACTTTCTACTTTTAGAGTACGATCTAGGGCTGCAACCAATGACTATTTTAGTTGTCAACTAGTTAAACAATTATTTGTATTGTACATTTAGGGTTTTAAACACATTTATAACCTAATCATGGTTGAAATATGCTGACTGAAGACTTGAATAAAGCGTATTACAGATAAAAATATCATCTTTTCACATGGATTTTATAGTCCAAATAACTATTACAATGATCAAAATACAATAATAAGTTCTCCATTTGTATGCTTTTTTTTTACATTGCAGCCCTGTTTACAATAGTCTATTTCTCTGAGATATCTCACTTACTTTCATTTCATCTCTTGGTCCTCTTCTTCTTTAGGTGCGCTAATGCCCCATCTCATCTCCAAACAAAAAATGATTTGAATTGTGATTTCAATTTGTATTTAATAATTATGATTTCTTATTTCTCCCCAAATGGTACAGGATACAAACTATGAGATAGTTTATCACAATTGTCTCGTAAGTCATTAATCAATGGCGATGCATCACACTTTGAGTATTTAGAAAGGTGATACTTTCAGGCACTTTTGTATTAGAAAAGAGTGGTTATAGTAGTTAGTAGTAGCAATTACAACTGGCTTAGTGGTATTAGTATCATTGGCAGTAGTAACAGGAGTATGAGGTTTTAATCCAGATTTAAACAGTGTGTCTGATATTCCAGTCTGTTTTCTTTTGGCTGCGTCTCCATTGTACCTGGTGTGACATTTGTTTTGGTGACTGAGACGTGCGCATGCCAATAGTAGCTAATCTGTGTGATGTGTTTAGCCTGAGTGAAGCCTGTAAATAGACTGTCTGTTTGTGCCAGAGGTCACTGGACAGAATGGGAGCGGGAAGTGTGCAGGTGCTGCTGTCTGAACTGAAGGCTGGGTTTATTAGCATTATTATGGAGCAGCACATAAACCAGGACACCATTTGCATCTCATTTGCATACTGTAATTGGTCATAAATAAAATACAAAAGTAATGGGTCGGTTTTATCTGTTTCTCTCAGTGGTTGTGAAATGAGGTACATGGACTGTTTCTGGTGATATTCTTGTTCTTTCACCATTGTCAGTAAGATCAGCTTGTGTTTAGTAGTTATTTTAGGTGTTTAGTCGAGTTTAGAGCTAGTTTATTGCTGCATTTGTCCAGGTTCAGTTTCATTTATGGCATTGTGTATTTGTATATTTGTAGCTGTTACCAAAATATGGATTTCACCCCACATTTTGGCATGTATTAGCATGGATCTGTCATGTGAGCTGGATAAGACACTACACCTGTATCTGAGTGCCATTTAGATTAGTGGTCATTCCATAGGTACTGCACTTCCTGAAGTGAATTATCTCATGCCATTGTATTTTTATGAAATCAAACTGCCTGTGCTTGGCTCCTACAGCTTTCTCAAAGGTCAGAGTTTTTGAATCTATAATCCTCGAAGTGCTTAGAAGTTAGCGTTGTAAGATTTCATCACGCTGGTCAAGATGAACCACACGGTGAAGAAAAACAAAAGAAGAAAATATATATTTCATCATACACAGCGCTAATGTGCACAGGCCAACACCATCTTTAATTCATACAATACATTGTCAAGTCAAGACAATATTCAGCCTTCTTTTTCTAATGATAACAACAATAATATGTAACAGGAATTTAAATATTAGGGATTGAAATATAACAACATTGTTTCTAAATAAACAAAGAAATAAAAGTGCAAATCATCCACAAAAAAAAAAAAAAAAAAAGTGGATATCGTGGTTTCTTACATTAAAAAACAAGACATCTTATTGGGAAAAGAGAAATTGTGCTCTAGACAAGCCTTGGGGGAAATCAGAATGAGCTCCAGCAGCACGTCTGTGCTGGAGTGGGTTGTGTTGATGCCATAGGTGCAATAATATTGTGCAATTACAAACAGTAGCATCACTGATGAGGTTCCTTTATTAGTCTCAGTTCATGATGTGAAGTGATGAGCGCTCAGTAAAAGATGATGGTGATTGGAGGCTATTTTCATAAACCTGCACTAACGTGTTATTGTTCCTCTCAGTGCATTAGTGTAATAGGAGAGCACTGTACAGTATGGCACAGTTACAGCGATGGCTCACTGTTATTGAAGTGGGTTTTTATGGAGTGCTAGAGACAGGGCTTTACCTTCAGCATGATGTACAGGACGATGGGCATAACACCACTGAGCTTCAAGAGGAATCAGAATAAAAATGAATCTCAATTTGACATCGCAAAGGCTTCAAAAGGTAATATGGTCTCCAGTAGATTTGGGAAGAATATTGGATCATCAGTCATATCGTCAGAAGTAGAGTAACCAAAATTTGAAAGAGTAATGTTTCTTTTAAATGATATTACTCGTGTGTAAGTAAAAAGTAGGAACCAAAATAATTGTGATAGGAAAAAGTATTTGAAACTACTACTTACTTAAATAAAATATATTTTAAATGGGATCTATCAGAATTAAATGACATTAAACAATGCACAGATTCTGGAATGTATTTGGAGTAACATAATGTAGTTTTTTGTTTTGTTTTTTTTCAAACTAAATATTACTTAAGTAGAGTAAACGTATTTTGTTTTTTCAAAAAGTGACTCAACTAAATGAAACTCAGTACTACCCATATTATAGGGAATGTTGTTTTGGAAAAGGGGTTAAAAAACAAGAAAAGAAAAAGAGACGATTCAAGATGAAAATGGAACAAAATTCGTTTGTAATCTTTTCAAAGTATAAAGAGTATAAAGAGGATTTTGTGCACTTGTGTAGGTCATTTTAGTCCTTTCAAATGTGTCTGATATTTCAACTCATTTAAAGAAACATTTTAGCACATTTGTTTAGGATTGTGAAAATATCTTCCAACTATTGTTTTAGATATTTATTTTTGTCAGTGTGAGGTATCTGAGTTATGTACAAAACTATGTAATGCAGTTAGTATAGCAGTTCTTATTTCAGGACTGAACATAATCCCTGCACACTGAATTCTGAAACATCAATACTTCAGAAATAAGCACAATCTGGTACTTATTTCCCAAATGTGTTCAATCATAATACTCTCTTTTCATAACGATAGCACACTGTGTCCATAGACCTTCAGTGTACACGTGCGCATTCTTGTTCTTCTCAATAAGAAGTTTGGCACTATAATTGTCCAACAAATCTCAACTGTCAAGCTAGTACCGTTAAATGCTTACTATTTAACTTACGACTGATTAGATATTGATTTTGCATTTGTCGTGGTCAATTTGTCCTCCCAATCACTTTGCCCTGTGCATTTGGTGGAGTGGCAGGTCTTTACAAACCCATAAAACACTCAAAGAAATGTTTAAATTCTGTTCCTCACATGGAGTTTTAGATTACACTAACTTTATACAAGATAATTTGCAATCAATCAATCGAAATCACAATTTTAATGGTCACATTTATCATAATGTAATGTAAAAAAGTAAATTAATACAAAGATATAGGTAAAACTAAGACCTAAACTGTAAAGTGCAAACATCAAGACTAAAACCTAAAACATGTCACTTTTCTGGTGGGCCACTCGCCTGTCTCCATGGAGAATTAATTGCTTTGCTTTTCCACAGAATCTTGCATCAGTTGTATTTATTGCTAAAATGTCATGTTCATACAATACTGTGGCACATTCCCAGTTAAGTAATAACATCTCCATGGAAACAAGCTGTTTAGTGAATCTCTGCACAATAAAGTGCATAGAGTACTTACCGTAAATAAAGTACTTAACGTGCACTTTTAAGAAGCAAGAATCCCAAAAATGTGTTTATAGATGTCTAATCTACACAAGGTTGTTATGTTTTATACACATATACATAGACTAGAATATTTGTAGCCTTTTGATATTCATTTTGACCATTCAGCAAATTCAGTCCTGTTGGCAGCTTTGACAAACCTGTTTTTGTAGACTTAAAGGCCATATTGTTTAGGCAAAACCTTCTTTTTTGAGCTTTTAACTATGCCATATCCAGTGGCAACAGGGCAAGCTGGGCCTTCTCTGCTCGCCCTGACTTTTCAGAAATACAAAAGTTAACACTTAATTTATTACACAGTGTTAAATCCTCATTTTTATTTTTGTTACATGTGCAATTCTCCCAAACATGAGGCTGAAAGGTTAATGTTTTGTGAACTGTTAGATTTGGTTTCACGTTCAGAAATGTGCTCTCATTCGCAGGGCTTTATGATTTCAAGCTGCGAGCCCCGGCATTAGCACTGACCAGTCAGATTCTCTCTTCACAGTTGATTGACAGGCTGCTGGTTTAGTCCCGCCCCAAGGCTTGCTCTCAGACCAGCGCTGGGCCTGTCCTATAATGATTGGAGCCGCCACCAGTTGGCCCCAGATTGTTGTTTGCCAAGTCTGTTGACACTAGCTTCAACTGTGTTTAACTTCTGGCTTAAAAAGAAGATGTTTTCATTTGGACTTTTCATTTGGAAATAATGGGATCACTATTCAGAAAGGAGCTGTTTATCGTTGTTAGCCAAGTTAGTTGTAATGAAACGTTCAGAAGAGCATTTAAAACCAGCTGCAAATTATTTATTGACATGGACCTGACGGAAGAACAGGAGCACGGAATGAATTAACTGTCAGATAACACTTGGGCTCATGGCTTGCCTACAAGAAGTGCTAAATAAATGACTATTCTGTGAGGCCAGTGAGTGAGACTGAAGTGTTGGTGTGGGTTATATTGTTGTCTAACTAGGATTCTCTTTTATAATGAGAGAACATAAAGGAAAACACAAAGATGATTTATGCATTGAAGCCACACAGTAGTCAGTGTAGCCAACAAAAGCACACAGTATTGTGGAGATCTGCACTGTTCTATATGCATTTAGTCAGCTTGGCACGTGTCTGTATATGGATGTTTTGGCATCTGTAGGCCTATGGATCGTGGAGTTCAAACACAAATCCTGAAGATGGAACACCTGACTGATCAAAAGTCATGTGTGGTTCAATGTATAAATTATTTTAAGTTCTAAAACATGAGATGCCAGGCAGAACTACTCAGAATGTTCAGAGGCCATTGACAGTACAATAAATGCATGATATATGTCCTTAAAATCAACTATATAATACAACCTATTGTGCGATCTGCTTTGAAAACTGTGTATCTTCCCCTGTTTGCATCCACATTCGTTGAAAAGTAGGAGATGGAAACACATTAAAAACAAACGGAAGCTGCACAGGCATTAGCCGGGCCCCAGCGGACCTCAGGTACTGGATAAGCTCAATCGCTCAGATGTGCCTGCGCTAGAGAACACATGGCTCACGCTTTGATCTGCCACTCTTCACAGCATTTCCATATCCAGCCAGCGCTTCTGTGAGAGGAATGTAGATAATTTCACTGCAGCAAATGGAAAAATGCGGTAGTATATCTGCACTATATATCTGCTGGGCCACTCATTTGCCTTAACAAGTTGCAACCTTATTCCTGCATTTGGAAATCTCACACAGCTAATACAAACACAAACAATATTTGGAGTAGAGCTGCAAGGTCAGATGGAATAAAATCCAAACTGTACATTAAGCCGCGTGCAGACCGCAGCGACCAACAAGACCAGTTTATGTGTAAAGTCTAAGGTGGTCGCACGACAAAAGCCTCCTGTGTTTTTGCGGAGCGACTGGGGTGGCGCCAATCCTACGATTTTTGTCGTGCGGCCGGGGCGTCCACCATAGGAGATAAATTCCTGCTAATTTGTGGTTTGACGAGTTCATGATTGTTCAGGGGACATATGCAGGAAGCAGTGGAAGAATCTCAGGGACACTTTTATGAGGGAGAAGAGAAAGAAAAGCGGAGGAGGCAGCAGCAGGGTCAGCGGTCCATTGGTTGCAGTGTTTTTTTTTCTTAAAGTTGTGCGACCAAAGCGACAGTCCTCAAAATGCACAGGCAGCCAACTAGGGGCGCAAATTTGTTGCCGCGGTTTGAACGCAGCTTTAGGAGACAAAATGAACAGCATTTAGACAACACAATGTAGAGTTTCATTGGGTTTCTATGAAAAACCTTCTACTCTTTAGACCTCTACAAACATGTTCTGAAATTCATGTGCTTCTCTGTCAGTTCATATTTCAGCCCCTTCTCAAAAACTAACCATAACATTTGTACATGCACATACACTTTGAGACTACAGTTAACAGTATTGTATTGGTATAGCAAATCTGTAGCAAATCTTATCAAAAAACAAAGTAAAAGTTCCCCAAAGTGCATAAAAAACGTACACACAATAAATATTGAGCCCCAACTATATTACGCTTTCTATCCTTTATCGAAAAATAAGTTCAATATAGAATAGAAGATACAGTAATTATAGTAACAGGTATAGCCAGCGAAAGAAAGGTTAAAGGTGGTAGATGTGACTTGCTGTTGAAATAGGGTTTGTAAACATCTCCAGAAACATTTTAGAGATTGAAACGAAACAAATTGCTATTTCAATTTTGATTGTGAGCCCTATATTGAGGTCAGTGCTCATTCTTCAGTATGTACTCTTTTATAGTGTATATTATTCTGTTATGGCTGCTTATTATGCCTGCGGTCATGTTGTTACACCTCATATGCCTCAATAAATTGCGGCATTTTGAAAACACTGATGACTTTTGCTTTATTCCCCTGTCTGTTCCTTGACCATTCAACAGCCTTTATTCCCACAGCCCATCTCAGTCCCAGTCCAAAATAACCCTGAATAGCACAATGAAGATTTAATGTGTTTGGGTCTGGTGCTATAGTGTTGCAAGATGGCACCTAATGGGCCTTAATGCAGTCCGGGAAAGCTCTCTGTCAAAACACGAGGCTTTGCTACACCAGAATGCTATCTCTGCCCTCCACCACCAAATGCATTTCTGCCCTTCGTCTTTATTATTTCATTGAAGAAGTGTCGGTGCTCGCTGCGGCCTTTACGAAGCGCTCACAGCAATGTTCAAGGTTGCTCCTTTGTGTCGTCGAATTATCTTTGTATCCGATTCCATGGTTACGGGACAATCTGTGCTCTGACGCTTTTGAAATCGTTTGCTCTTATGCATTTTAATGACGCGTGCGTTTGTTTCCTTGTTTGCCACCTTTGTTGTTAGCCTGGTGTAATGAGAAATCTGCATTATTTATCAAACTTATTGAAGTCTTTCCTATGACACGATCTACAAGCAATTACTGAAGTCTCCCCGTGTTTATTGCACATTAAAGGAGAAATAGATTTGTGGTGCATGTAGGGTTGGACGTGATGAACTAAAATCAATATCTCTAATAATTACATTTTCTCTTGATGGGAGTATTCTACTGCTTTTGCCCAAAATAAATTGAACTAGCAGTGGATGCATTGACTTGTGCCCTTAGCTTGAAGTTAGCCGATTTTGAGCAATGAGTGTGGAATAATTAATCAGGACAGAGCAACAACGGTCTGGGATAGTGATGGGCTTTTGTTGTGTCGGGGCAAGAGGGATGGTCAAAGTTATGAAGTTTGGGACAATAACCAAACAACATTAGGATTAGGAAAAAGAAAAGGGTTAGCTTAGGGTTTAGGGTTTGGAAAATTGGTTAATATGTAAGCAACACTGACTGAAAAAAAAAAAATCAAATATTGTGCTTTCCAGCCATAATTCAACTATGAAATAAAACATTCACCAGCCAAAAAATATTAACAGTTTAGACCAGACAGCGAGGCAGGGCATGTTTATTTGTAGCGCATTATTTGTACACAAAGTAATTCTAAGTGATTTACAGAACATGGGAAATATGCATTAACATTATCATGACAGAAACAAGCTAAACTAAACAGAGCCTTTTTTTTTAGCTTAGTTTGATCATTGTGAGAGGAGAGTTGTATACTTATAGCTCTCTTCCAACAAAATGTTCACTATTAGCTGCTTGTAAAAGATAAAATGGAAGAAGGGCATTGTCCTCAAGCAGAAGAAAGACCAACGACTTCAATTGATAACCTAAACCTAAAGTTCTACATCTCTAACCCTAACCAATAATAATAATAACTTGGATTTTTATTGGGTTTTAAAATCTTGACAATCTGGATTGACGCTGCCAAGAACCCATTGTGACACACTAAATCAGAACTCATTATATTTCTGGATGATCTCAATGACAATATCCAGACGATATTGTGGCAATCTATCAGAATTATGCTAAAACATGACTGTAATTGTCTAAGTTGAGATTCAGGTATCGCATGAAACGTGAATGGACTGTGAAAGTACTGGAAATACACAAGTGCAGAGGTATTACTTTACACATGTGCTTGAAAAGTTATTCTTGTATGTTTTATTTTGAATTTTTTTGCAGTAATTACAGTTCCACAAAATACTTGATTTTTAAAATATGCATATCCCCAAAACAGCTATTGCAATATTACCCATGTTTCAATATATCTCTGCAGGCAAAGGACAAAACACCAACATGTACTTACAGAAATTGAACCACCAACCTTCTGATAAGTGGGTGAGCGCTGTTGAGCATCTCCAATGATTCCAGTCAAAATAGAAAGCATCCATCTGAGTGAAGTCTGCTCATTTTCTGTGTGTTAGATTAGTGGAATGGTTGATTACGATCAGTGTGCTCACTTTGCCTGATTGTCCAGCTCTATCTGGATTGATGACAATGAAAAGCTTATGGAAATTATAAGTCAAGTGTTCTTTCAATGGCGTTACTGACGTTCCATTGTGAAACCTCATGAGGCAATAAAGCCAGAGCAATTAATAAAGCCTTTTTTTTTTTAACTTTATATTGTAGTCTATGATAAACTATTTCAATTAAACCTCATATGCACTGAAGTCGGACAACACTGATCACAAAAACAACAATCAAATCATGTTTTCACAATCCATCAGAAATGCCTATAAATCTCTCGACTGAAGATCAGGTCCCAGCTTCCTAATCGGATCCAGTCCCACCATTGAACTGTGCACATACATCTTTAAGGCAGAACCGGCCTTTGATGCGGTAATGAACTGCTGCCATCGGAAATCGCAGGCTAATTAAGCACAGATTGGCGGAATAAATTGAATAAAAGGTGCATATAATTATCTTAGGGGATTCTTAGTGAATGAGTCACAGCTTAGATCGAGTTTAATCCTTTCTGTACTGTTTGAGATCTAATTTAGTCCTGGGTTGGTCTTGTTTTTTGTTTTTTTTCCATAGTTCAGAGGGGATCTGATCTGGAACTTCTGACTTACAGAGCAATTATTGATTTTACAAATGCTGGTTTGAGTCCTGGTTTGGTCCTGCGTTAGTCTGGTTTAGTCCTAGTTTGGATCTCGTCTTTTGTGTCAACTGGGTAAAATCCTGCTATTAATAGTTTGGTTTTGGTTTAATTTCGAAATGCATTCAAGCCCGTATTGAACGCTGTTTTGAATGACAAATACTTATCTATTTAGATCAGGGGTGTCCAAACTTTTTCCATCGAGGGCCACATACTGAAATTTAAACCAAGCGGAGGGCCACAATTAAATCGTGAAAGGTTCAAAAAAGTTGCATTAATCTGATTTTTAAAGCGCCACCACATCTACATTCAGTCTCAGTGCTTTAATATCAGGTCTGTGTCACTCCAAAATGTTAGTTATTTAGGTTGGAATTGTAGAAAATCTGAAATTTGCCGTAAAAAGTATGTCTTAGGACAATGTGGGCCAAATCACCAGGAAGCTTGAGGGCCAAGAAAAATTGGTCTGCGGGCTGCTTTTTGCCCCCGGGCCTTAGTTTGGACATGCCTGATTTAGATGTTCAAATGTCAAATCTAGACTCAAAAATTCTGTTCAGTTGTGCATAGGACTGAAAGGCTTGTGTCTGTATGTTTTGCTTTTAAAATACATTTTACAATGATTATGTTTTAAGGATGTATTGTAAACAAGTTTGAACATTTATTGTGAAAAGAAACATCACAATTTTAAGATTATTGTCTATTGCTGGCGGTGTGATCAAACAGCACTGAAATGTGAAGCAATTTATGAACGAATGAAGGCAGATTTAAAAAAAAAAAACACTTTAAATGTAGTTGCACTTTTTTGGAGTATATTAAACTGAAATTACTCATTATTGCTACGATATTCACAATTATTACTTATTTATTTTGTCTCTCACGATGATATTATAATCTGAATAGCCACGATTACTGATTAACCAAATAATCTTGCTTTCATTGTTCTGTAAAGCACTTTGAATTACTTTTTGTAGACTGAACAAACTGTACTGTAGAAAAAAACCTGCCATTCCTGTATCTTTCTATGCAATCTGAAAAGTTGTTGTATCTCTTAGGAAACGATAAAGCGATGTATACGCATGTAACGTTGTACTCACATTGCAGGCAGCCGTCTGTAGCCACACCACTCCTCCCACCTTGTGCTAATTCTTGGCAGCTTGATGCTAACGGAATATTAATTATGGCTTATGCATAATATTTGGGCCCGTAGCCTTCTGTTTGAATCCTAATGCACACATGATGCACACGTTATGGAAAGCACGTTGCCGCAGTAAATCAGGGAGAAAATGAGCCCTCGTATGTAGAGATGTCTTCAAGCGATGTAAGATTAGAATAACAAGAAGAAAACACTATAGGCTGCAGAGAGATCGGATACTGGTTGTGACTTTTCTGAGAAACATTGCAATTGAAATTAGATTTGTGTTGAGCATTCTGTGCTCAGTTTTACATATTCAGAAGCGTTAACATTTGAGAGAAGACTGGAATGTGAACAGTCAAACTAATAGAAGAATCTCATGAATTTTAGAACATGTTTGTTGAAGATTAAAGTACAGAATAAGTATGTTTTACACAGAATCAGAAGGGATGTTTTGTGGCTTGCAAAGAACTAAAATAATTGCAATCGTTACCAACAGACAGCTAAAAGAAAAACTTGCAAAAGAAAAGGTGTTATCATGATATAGTTCTTCACTTTTGTGGTTAATTTTGCAGTCTGTATAACATTTGAAAACATTTTACAAACAAGACATTTACAGGCATGTTGCTGATGGATTGCAAAACGATCATTGGATTGTCCTCAAAGAGATTCATATGCATACACGATTCTTTAAACAATTTAGTGGCACTTAAGAAACTCGGCGGTGGCTAAATCTGTTCACAACATGTATTTAATCTGACTCCTACGGTTTTAAACGATGCAAAATGACTTACTGGTTTGGACACTTGATTGTGTTTATCATCATTTTGGAGCATTTTTGGAGCCTGAAGAGTTATTTTGACTTTGATAATACTGCAAGTTTGCTCTGTTGGTCATCTGGTCAAGCTGTGGTCATTTGGACAGTGCGCCTGAAGTCGTTTTTGTTGTAGGTGTCAAAGCTGTGAAAGGAACAGTTACACAACAAAGGGCCACGTATGCACTGTTTAAATGTTTTAATAATAATAATACAAAAAGAAGAAGAAAAGATCAGCACATTTATATGTTAGAATTCATGGTACTTACTTCACAATTACATGAAAAAATGAAATAAATGCAGAGATATTGAATCGTTTTCCCCCTCTTTTTTAAAATTAACGCATACGACAATCAATGTAAATGCATAACTGTTGACATGATGACAGCTTGGACCATTAACGGCGTGTGTGGGTGACTGTCCTAAAATACACTCTAACCATAATCCCTTGAGATTACCACACAGGTTACGTCACAACAAGGAGATGTCTGTTAAATTGTTGCACAAAAATTACCCTGGGGAAAAAGGCAAAAGAAAGGAGCTACCAACTTTTATATGATTTCATGTGCATTTGACTTGTCCAATTGTGATGTAAAATTACGCTGTTTTACTGATTACTGCAGAAGCTGGTACTGAAAACATTTATGGTTCTTAAGACTGAATATAACACCTACACCTGTCCTTTAATAAAACATCAACAAATACTTAATTTGCTGTGAACAAATAGATTACAGTGATCCCTCGCTATATCGCGTTTCATCTTTCACGGCTTTGCTGCTTCACGGATTTTTTTTACAGTGCGGATATTTTTACAGTGCATCCACTGAACTTCAGCGCACGCACAAGAACGGGACCCTTTGATGAGTCGTTCGTTGCAGTTCTCAAATATAATCGAAGGTGGCATATCCGTTTATAAAAATCTTCTTGCTCAGGAAAAGAAAGAGCGCCAACAACTACTCATAACAATGTTCTTCTCTCGGAGAAAGACTCGTGCGCCTTCAGTAGAAACAGAAGCTACAGCGGAGCGGAGTCAGGACCAAGAGGCACAGACTGTGAAATACACCAGTGACAATCTTTACAACCTTGTATTACTATATTAAAATGATTGTTTTAAACACATTTTGGGCTTTAAAACAGGTTTTGATTTTTGGTTTCATTCCATAGTTCAGTATTGCATTGTAAAATAATAAAAAATAAAGCTGTGACTACTTCACGGATTTCACTTTTCGCGTGTTATTTTTGGAACGCAACTCCCGCGATAAACGAGGGATCACTGTATTAAGAATGATTCAGGCTAAACCCTGTGTTCTTTTGAATTAAGTGTTTGTTCATGCTTTACGAAGGCATGAATAAGTGTAGTTGTTATAAAGTGATACCCTGGATTCGATAAATTTCTTGTATATTTTAGGACTACAGTCGATTAAATACATTTTTGATCGACTGAAGAAAGCTCTCAGAACTACTTAGTATCTCTATGATCTGAAACCAGTGTGTGTATGAGTAAAAAAGCAGATTAAACTCATGATTCTCTCCTTTCACTCAAGCTTGGATGCAGAAGTTTATTGGCGAACGAGAACAACGATAAAATGCATGAGAGTAGATGATAAATGCAGTTTTAGGGCTTCTAGCGATGAGGGCAGCAGGCTCCCGGGCCTCGATACCCCCCGACTAAAGGATAAGACAGAATAACGAATGCTGGTGTGTGTGACCGGGAAGCTTAAATAGAGTAGTCAGAAGGGGCGTGGATGAGGTGTGGTCCTGCTCCCGAACTTCAGATAACAGACTTTATTTTGCTCAAATGGTCTTTTATGAAAGTGGTGGTTATTTCTAATCTGTTTTATGGTTCTAGATTAGCATAATTAGCTTGAAATAAAAGGATCTTCCAGGTAGAGGTGGGCGATACTGACAAAAATGAAGATAATTAGAGAATATTATGTCAATTTGTCAGAAATGTGCTAAAACGTGGCTGTAAATGTGGTGAAAAGTTAATGAACTGTAATAAATTTCACTTTATCCCTATCAGAAATACTAAACTTCTTTTATTTGTATTCACCTCACTCGCAATCTTTTTCTTTATTCATTAATTTTGTTCTTGTGATGTTATTGTAAACCACATATAGTGTATATGCATTTAGTTTCAATTAAATTCCATTGTTGTGCCTCTAAACAACTATAAAATGCAAATGGGTGACAACATACATGGGCCGTGATGCAAATTGTTCCCTCACAGTTGTGTCTGCGGTGCTCAGCTGGTGTGGCAGTGAACATTAACATGCCTGATGTAAACTCAGATGAAAAATAGATTTACATGTACAGGCCTGTCACCTGCGTAATCTCATTTATGCCATCTGTAATGTTTACATGTGCGGTTTTATGCTCCAAATAGGAACAAATTAGCAGTATTCAGATTTTTTCTAGCCCCTGGAGACTAAAATGATATCATGGTGTGTCCAACGAACGCAACGATTGATGGTCTTCAGTGTAAACAGCTCTTTGACTCTGGATATAAAATGTGATTTGAAACTTGCGTGCTACATAAATGTCATGTTCAGCGTTTCAATTTGCGTTCAAAATGATTGCAAATAACAAAATAACAAAAAACTGAGCGTTGAGTAAAATGTTTATAAAAGAAGGGTCACAGAAAAGGACATTTTATAATAAGCAAACAGCCCAGTATTAGCTTAGGATTTGTCGTATGAATTCAAACAGTAGGAGGGTGAAACTAAATATCTTTTCTTGGGCCTTTTCTGAAGATAATGTAGAGCTTCTTTCCATTCTATTTTGGATGATAATGTGAGTTATGAACTTGATATGAGGTTTGAGATGTATAGACTAGGGCTGTGATTAGTCGGCAATAAAAAATATGATCAGAGTTGTATTTTGTTTATCATCATCTGCTCTATACAGACTCTGTATAAAATAATGACAAAAACAGTGACATAACTAAATCAAAATGTCAAAAAAGTAAACAAAGTATTATTTATAATGATCAATAATACACTTTAGTCTTACATTTTCTTGATATAGAAGTCTTCCATCACAATATTTCAACCTTTAATGATATTTAAAAGTCTTAATGTTTTCAGTGCAATTCATTTGTTGGCAGAAAGCAGATTAAAAATGTTCAAGAGAATGTCCCAGAGCATTCCTGTCCTTGACCCTCCTTCTCGTACAATTAAAATAATTGTTTGGCTAGTCAACTCATTTTAAAAATAATTGAGATAATTGTTATTTTCTATTGTAGTACAAAAGTAGTACATTAAAGTTACATGAAGACACAGTCCTATAAAATATTCACACAATAAGACTTTGGTACGCCATCAACATATGAAAGAAAAGACAATCAACTGGACTTTTTCTACTTGAGTAATAATAATGCAAAAATGTACTTCGATTCCAGGCATATTTTTCATCTCTGTTTAATTTCTCCTCCTCGTCTCTCTGTGCAGCTCCTTCCAGAACGATGACGATGATGAGGTCTCCAACAAAACATGGGTGCTGACTCCCAAAGTGTACGAGAGCGATGTCACCCACATCCTGAACGGTCTGCTGGACGGATACGACAACAAACTGCGGCCCGACATTGGAGGTGGGTGTCACTTTAGCACAGAAAAAGAATGCTGCGGATGATAAAACGATGCAGCTTATAGTCATTAGGAGAATAGAAATAGTACTCTACAAGGCCTAATAGTTTTAAGGGTAAATAAAAATGTCTCCAAAATATACAAATGTTATTGCTTTGCCTGAAATGTTTCACAGTAGCCAGCGAAATTAAACTGATTTCACTGGCATTCATTCAGGTAAGTTACATATTAGTTACAGGTGTTATTGAACAAAAATAGCACGAAAAACATGCACTGATGGATACATTTATTGCCATATATGGAACATTGTATCTTCCATTTCGGCTGCACAGTTAATCGAAATTGAATTGAAACTGCAATTTTAATGGACACAATTAGAAAATCGCAAAGGCTGCAATTTTGGAAGCACGTAGTCAGTTCTTATCTCACACTTTTTGTCTCCTGGACGAGTTTTAAATGAGAACTTTGAACAGAATCCTATTATTAAAACATAAATAGCAAATCTAATCGCAACAATTTTTGTTTATTTTGTATATTTAAGGATCCCCATTAGTCTCTACAGCAGCAGAGACTATTCTTCCTGGGGTCCAATTTCACAATTTAAAACACTACAAGACAGTACATATTAAAATTTGAGCATTAACAATCAAAACAGAACACTACATTTGAGTTTAAACATAAGGTATTATGATAAAACACAAAGATGGTACAGTTTGTCTTAAACATTGAGCATGATTACATTTTCCAACATTGATTTCTTTAAGCTTCTTTTAAAAACATGATGGTTCTCTGTTATAATCAGCTTTTGCGGCAGCACATTCCAGTAAGAAATGGCTCTGTATAGAAATGTTTTTTTCAGTGTTAGTTCTAGGTTTAGAGTGAAAGTGTGTGAGGCTCGTCTTGTATTAAAGCCATGTCTGTTACAGGTGGGCAGTAAATGTGAAAACAGACTCAAAGGTTTGTGTGTTGTCCATATTTTATGCAAAGACAACATCAGACTGCAACAATGATCAGAAAAATCGCAATTCGTTACCAAATTGTGCCCCATGAAGACAAGCACATGGCAGATCCTCAACCAGAAAAGCTGCATAGGGTTCCTTTAATAATACTTTCAGTGAACAACGTTTTCTTTTCATGCCTGACGCCGACACCGATTGTTTAGAATTCAGAGAAACTGGTGATATTTTTGGGCCAGTTTTGATCATTTCAGCTAAGTCATGTAATTTAAAGGTGCTGTACCTGATTTTTACTGTTTTGAACGTGAAAAACAGAACTAGTTTGTTTAAAACTTTTTACAGCAGTCCTAACAGATTTTACCAAACAAGAACAAGTTTTAAAACAGTACAAATCAGACACAACCCCTTTAAATTCACTACAAATTCAGCCACAACCACAAACCTATAGGAGAGCGGCGTAGTCCCAGTGCAGCTTTATGTGTAACAACCAGAAATGTTTTTCTTTTTCACATGCCCTGAAGAAGACTTCTGTTGAAATGCGTTGGCGTTAATCTAATAAAACTGTTTACCAGCATACATCGCCGGATCTCTTTTTCTCCCCCAGTAAAGCTTCGCGTGGATTATTTTTGGCAGCATGTCGGCCAAAACGAAATATTGTCCTGTGCTGGAGAATGAAATTTCTACTAAACTGAACCTTGTAGTCACAGTAAATTGATCCTTCGATAAAGCAACCAAGCCGAAGTTTCTTGACAATTTGTAACATTATTAAAACACTCCACTCTCACGCTCGGTGTCAGAACCGATCTATGGAACAGTTTTCAGCGCAACAACAGTTTGCAGGAGCGTCTGTTGCCCTTAAGATCACTTTAATCAAACAAAACACATAGAATTACTCAGCGATATGACAGGAAAGCAGTGCACAGTCGTTCTTCATACACATGTAAATGCTGGAATGTGCGGTGTCAGTCATTTGTACAGAGACCAAAGAGAAGGCTCAGTGCTCTGTGCCCATGTTTAGACAAGAGAGAGAAGAACAGCTGCCACCAAAAACACAGACATATTTAATCTGTATTCAAGCTCAAATCTGTTGTCACTGCTCCTTTTGCTTTTGGTGGACGCATTCACAAATCTTTATCCTCGGCGCTCTGTTGGAAATGTAAATATATGACAATAGTATATAGATTTGATCTCTTAAAGTAAATTACAGCAAATATCTACCGCTTTGAGATTATAATGTGCTTTTCACCCATAATATCACAGTCTTTGTTTACTATCTTTGAGATTTGAATGTTTTAGTGGTTTTGCTGGCTCCGAATATTATTATCCAACCAACCAAGTAGCATTGAAGCGCAAACTTAATCAGAATAATGTGTTTGGAAGAGAAGGAAGAGGAGGACAAGTCCGCCGACTGATGTCACATACACCAATAGATGGAGATAAGACGTTATCTGAAGTTCGGGAGCAGGACCACACCTCATCCACGCCCCTCCGGTGACTACTCTATTTAAGCTTCCCGGTCACACACACCATTGTTCGTTATTTCGTGCCCCTCCCTCCCACCCTCTTCTAATTATTCTGTTATCCTTTAGTCGGGGGGTATCGAGGCCCGGGAGCCTGCTGCCCTCATCGCTAGAAGCCCCAAAACGGCATTTATCATCTACTCTCATGCATTTTATGCTTCTTGTTCGCCAATAAACTTCTGCATCCAAGCTTGAGGTTGTGGTCCTTGCTAGTGAATTCATTATAAGCGTTTTTAAAGCTAAAAAAAAAAAAAAAAAACATCTTTAAAAACATGGAATCTTACTGGTTTGGACTTGTAACTTGAGCACATGCTTTCCTTTATGGAGATGTACATTTCAACACTATATTGTATGAAATTTCAAAGCAAAGCAATAAGATCTCCATGAGAACAAGCAGTTTCATCCCGTCTGTCATAGGGACACTTAATCAAGCTCTGGACTGAATATACTGTTTGTCTTTAATGTTTTATCTGTTTGTAATTATGACACAGATGATGCGATATTGAAAATTGGAACAGTGATATATGATATGGTACTGCTATAACAATAATATGGCACTATTTGAATGCACTTATTGGCACAATATTTTCAGTTACATTAAAATGAATATGTTTATCATCCCTTAATGTAATAGTCATGGTCAAAGTCAAACTTGACAGAGGGAAAACCGAGACTCAAGGCTAATCTAGACGGAAACGACAGAAAAAATCATTACTAAAACGAGTATCTTTTTTTAAAAAGTTAATAAAAAACGGTACATTTCTGTCAGATAAAGGTTATTAAATAAATATTTAGTTAGTTTTTTTATATTGATTGTTGCAGCACATGATGATTATTTTAGAAGTCGACTTGTCAGCGATCACTATTTCCATTAGTCGACAAGTCAAATGATTATTTCTATTGTACATTGATTTTTTTTAAATACATGATCAATCAAATAAAAAAATAAGTGACTGAAGGCTTCTAGACAGAGACCATTTACGAATAAAGTGTATTATTGATGAAAAGCTTTAATAATGCTCTTATAAAAAAGACATGTCGATCATTGTGGCTCGAGCGTACTTTTGCAATGTATTGTGCAGCCCCAGTGCTAGCTTCCTTTTCAATGCTGTACTGAAAACAAACGTGGTCATTTATAACGCCTCTGATTCCGGTTGTGTTAGACAGCGCAGCTTTAAGATGACAGAAATAGCCCACAAAAAACAGCGCGCTTTCATCCAACTTTTAGATTGTTGCTTACCCGCATTATCATCATCTCACAAACGGCATGTAGCATCACACGACATGAGTAACCCTGACCCGCTGGCCCCGCTGACGTGTGTGAGGATTGATGGGTGAATGAGTGTCGACACACGGCAGATCTCTGGCTCTCTCTCCGTCTGCCTCGCGGCCGGTCCGTCACGGTGCCCGAGGAGCTCTAAACAGACAGGAGTCCACTTGGCTTCAGCCTGACGGACAGCTGAGCGGAGCTAGTGCATCCTCCTCGTGCATATATCTCTATCCTGACATCCATCTGCAAGAGGGAAAGGACAGGTGCTTAGAGTCCATGAATGCTTGATTTACGGGCCAGTATTTCTGCAGAAAACCGGTTTTATGGACGAGCCTGTCACATATAGTCGGAAGGGGAAAGATGTATTGCGCCATATACTGAATGGGCTTTTCATGGAGTTCTCAAAGCTGAATTTCCACCTAGAAAAAGTAGGATATAGATACAGTTCATAGGATACCAGCCGATTGCCTTGCCACATTTTCTACAACCATCTCGCCATATTTCACCCCATCCTGTTCGAGACATTGATTCTTTGACTTGAGAAGCAATTTATTTCTGATGAAAACTGCTTGAATTGATCTTTTGATTCATTCCACCTCCTTACACATCATCGTTTTTTACTTTACTAAGCATGCACGGGTAACTTTTTCTGGTGGATGGTCAAGAAAAATTGATATGTGAAAAGGAATTTGAGAAGCACCTTTATTCCAGTTTGAATTAATTATTTGCAGTGACTAATAGATATCCTTTGTCATTTTGATTGGTCAATTCATTCTTTATGATTTGTCGATCAAGGATTTCTGTGGTTGAATACAGTTCTAATAACTATTTGCTCTTCATTATATCTTGCTGATCGTCCTTCTACTATTCTAAAACAGATTATTTGAACTATGCCACTTCAAAATCCATTTAAGTTCATTATTACATCTGTCATGAAATCCAGAGTAACACTTTTGGGATGTTTTAAGGGTTGCACATCATAACTTTGTATATAAAAAATATTATCAGGACAGAGATACTCACATATCTTTTTGATTGATTTTTGGCTACAACAAAAAGATAAACATTAACGCGTTTCGGCGTAAAGCCTTCTTCAGAGCGCTCTGAAGAAGTCTTTACGCCGAAAATCAATAAAAAGATATGTGAGTATCTCTGTCCTGATAATATTTTTTTATATACAAAGTTATGATGTGCAACCCTTAAAACATCCCAAAATTGTTTTTATTTTTGGGCTTAGCAGAAGTTTTGAGGACGCGTAACTTTCACCAATTGCCAGAGTAACACTTATTGTTGGCATTTTATGTCTGTTAAATGAGTCTAAAATAAATGTCACCAGCGCTACAACTAACAATTAACTTATTTTAGAAGTCGACAAGGAATTCATGCTCTGATATTCAGTCATGTGATTACCTCTGCATGTACATTCTTCAAATCCATGTTTTTATGAGTTTGCAATGTACAGAAAAGAGTTCTTTATTTTTTCTAGTTTTTATATAAAAGTTGGGAGACAAAACAACAAGTGTTCAGTCAGTCAAATCAATCAGTCAGTCGAACCATTGCAAAGTGGGAGTTTTAAAATACATTTTAACAAGTTAAAGATAAAACCCTTCTAAAAGCTAAATAACAATCATCTTCTAATTATATTTGATTTAATAATGAAGCTATAATTCATGTCCCCTCATTATAAAGTGTTACCAATGTCTTTTAGCATTTGTTTTTACTGTCCAGCTTTCGACTAACTACATAAAAATTTCAACAATTCAGATTAATTATACTCTCACCCCTCAAATGAACAAAATTCATTGCAAATCCACATTTTATGTTGTATTCATGGATACAGTATATTTCTCTCAATCTACACCAGTTAGACATATATATCAGCCTGAAACTATACTACTGCCGTGAAGAGAAATACAACTATAACTAGTCCCTCTGGTGGTTATCAAATTTCAAATCTGTAAAAAAAACACCATAATGATCTGTCATGAGCTCGGAAACCAATCAAAAGTGCTTGGACAACCCTTCATGTTAGCGGACCATTGGATTTGCTAATGAGCTGAAGAGAAGAGACAGCCCCACATTAAAGACTTGATTGAAATGCAGCCTTTTAAGCTCCATCTCAAAGACCCCATCGATATTCTTTACTATGTTCCCGTACATCTCTCGTGAGGGCATTGCATTGGCTCCTATGATGCTAGGAGAGGGTTAGCAGCAGCAGCAGCAGCGTCTTTTAAATTGGAGGGTTGTGCTTTGAGGATGTGATGTAGCCAACACTGCAAAGCTAGCTGCTGCAGACTTAGCCACCATCTTCAAATAGCCTATGATCTTGTGTCTTCTGCACTGCCAAGCTACCGAGCCACACTGGAGTTATAATTAGACGGCGATGCACTGTCATCACAGCCATATCGACCAATCAAGCCAAACAGTCGCCACAGTGCGGTTAGTGCGGCCGATTTCTCTGTCAAACGCCAAGGATTTAGATCGTACGCAGATTGTGGCATGTGTTTGAAGTCCGTTGTGGTGCTGCTCATTTAGTTTTAATGCCCCTGGGTTTGCTGGAGTTGTGTACGCATGTGTGAAAAGAGGAGAAAATGAGGCAGAAAGAAAGACAAGAGAGGAGAGAAGAGGGTGAGAGAAGTTGTAATTTATGATAATCCATGGCATACATCAAGGTCGTTGCCCTGTGAAAATGGAAAAAAGTATTATTTCAATTCTCAAAGGAATATTAATGACGTTTCTTATACAACGTTGCAGTTTTTTTTCTGTATTCTGACTGTTATGTAATTGAACCAAGCAGAAGGATATTGTGGGTGCACTGGCAAAGCATTCCAACAACTTAAAGGTTTATATAAAATTTACATAGGGCAGAAACTGATGTATAACAACTTCTTTCTTTATTTTTTGCCATTTTTTATGTATTATATTTTATCGCAGGCTCCCTTTGGTTAAATTGTGGGTCTTGGCTTCGAAGTAAAGTGTTGACAGATGGCTCTTCAATATGGTAACTTGATGAATTCAGCTACATTCTCTTGAGCAAATGAATTAATAATAAATACTATGTTACGCACTAGGTGTTGTAGGCATTGTATATGTTGTATAATGTGGATAAAACTTTAGGTTTTTAGTCACTTTGGCAATTATTTGGTTGACGATGTCATAGTTGACCAACATTTTTATTGGTTGACTTAATTTACTGGGATTTTAAGGATTTGGGAGTACACTGGGAGTTTATTCTACACATGAAAAGTGTAGTTTACTAGTCATAATTTTGTACAAATAGTTGTGTGCAGTTTAGGTCAGATTTTTGGTTAGATGATAGAGCTTTTGCCAGCACCACAGCCTGGCCCATTTTAGTTGATTAACCAATGCACAGAGCATGTCGACCGAGCATGTCTTTACAGCCCTAGTGGATACTCTATATTGATTTAACTTTGAAATTGAAAGTGGCTTACCATACAGAAATTACCTGTTAAAAAGGAAAGGGAAGTCAAAATGTTATATCTAGTAGATGCATATTTTTCTTGTTATTTTTCTTGTAATAATAATAATAATAATGCCTTACACTTAATGCGCTTTCCAGACTTGTTGAAGTCTCTCAAAGTGCTACGCTGTTGACATTATTTTTTCATTCCACACTCAGTGATGGTAAGCCACTTATGTAGCCACATATGCCCTGAGACAGACTGACTGAAGCGAGGCTGCCAGTTTGCACCGTCGGCTCCTCCAACAACCACCAATCATTCACGCACCACATTCATACTCGGCAATGTGGGTGAAGTGACACAGTGACATTTCCTCCAGCGCCCTCCTGTGGCTCCTGATGTTCAAGCCGTCTCCCATCCAAGTACTGACCAGGCCCTGACCTGCTTAGCCTCCGTGATCTGATGAGTTTGGACATTGGCAAGACCAGTAACTTGTCCCGGTCACGCCACATCCTATTCTCCAGGAATACGTTTAATGTCTTACTGTTGAAGATTCCAGGCTGAACAAAACAAAGAAAATTCTTATTTTTTTCCCATGTGGATCGATCATACTTTTTTATTCAATTTTATTTTGTCTCAATAAAACGTATACAATAGCCTTCCACATTTTTTCCGGAATGTTAAAAAGACAGATCTCCAATAATTGCCATTTAACATAAACAGTGAAATTTCCTCCTCCTAAGTCTGAACTCTGCTCTAAACCGCACGCATGCTTTTGCTGACAGAAGATTGGCTATTCACCTTATTCCGGAAGTTGCCGTACGCGCCGCTGTCTTGTTTCCGTTGTATTAGTTTACATGGAGCAGACGAGCTCAACAGAAAATAAGTTCTACATGGACTAAAAGGCCGTTTTCAGACTGACCAGGAAATCGTTGCGTTGTTGACGTGTTGTTGCTCGTGTTCATTAAACATTTTACACAAATCAACCTACTTTATTTAACATTTTAGCGGCGAGACTTTTCCCTCGTTCGCCATTAGCTTTAACGTAGTTCTCGTCAAACGGAAGTGCGTTTACAACAAAAGTGCAAAAAACTGCAAAAGTGGGCGGGGCAGAATAAGGTCAATACACGTCTCGATTAAAAAGACCCAAGCTGATCATTGACAAAAACAAATGCATCTCAGTCTTGATGAAAATGTGACTAATTGCACAGCCCCCCTCATCAGAACATGCAGTACTGTCCTTAAATACCATCTCTACTCCTGACTTGCCACCGTCTGCTCTGTCTTGGGGTTTTTACGTTCTGAAAAAAGGACATCTCTCTAAACCAGTCCCCCAACTCCAGCCTGTGCTCAAGCCCACATCTCCACTGCACTTAAATGTGCTTAAAAGCCGAGGGTAATCGTGGGAACATCATGTGAGCTGGAGTGTGAGAGCAATGTTGTTACGTGTGTGAATATTTGTGAATCTGTGATCGCATGGCCGCTCATGGTCCCTATAGTCATACATGTACACAGCGTTTTGCAGTGCGGCCCCGAGGGGATAAAATCAACTCTGCCTCTCTCTGCCACTGACATGAAAAATCTAAAGCTTCCCATTCACTGTGTTTCTGTGCTTCTAAATTTAGAGCTGTTAGGGAAGGGATTATGCCATTAACAATTTTCAGATTATACTTCTGTAAGACGTCCTAAAAATATGGGGAAAAATCGTGTAATTGTACTGTGTTGGTTGAGACTTAAGTGACACACACATTTGAAAGGAGTGTACATTAAATCACAGGGATAACATACTCTTTTGAAAGACACAAGGCACATTCCAGATGATTTTGCAATTTGTTGGTAGAATTTTATTGTAGTTGATGTTGGGTTATTTGATAAATTTACTCCACTAGTTGATAATTTAGAACAGAAAGAAATACATTTTAAAGGGCCTATACCTGACTTTTACTGTTTTGAAATGTGAAAAACAAAACTAGTCAATTTTTCAGCATGTATTAAAGTAAAATCTGTCTTGTCCCAGAGCAGATGTATTGTAAAATCATATAAGTAAAAATGAGACCATAGCGCTTTTTCTGCATCTGTCTATAGGGTTTTATTCTATGAGAAGCAGGGAGTGTGGTATTGGCATGCAAATGTTTATTAGCTCCACAGTGACTGCGAAACTCGTTCAGAGGCTCATTGCGGTGAATATTTCAGATGCTGAGACTGCATTAGGTAAGTGAGCGACACATGTGGCGCTGTAAACACAATGCCATTATAAGTGTAGGTGGTCAAAAGTATGTGGAAATTCTGGGAAAAACCAAGTGTACTTTTAAATGTCAATTACTACACTCTTTTTCTTTAAGAGAGATCCAAAATCAGCAACAAATTGTAATTGTAATTACTATATAAAGTCTGAATTGATCCTACATGTAAGGTTACACGCTGTGCTTAAAAGACAGTGAAAAGATTTATTTATTTGTCCTAAAATGAGGTAATTCCATTGTTGCAATGCAGGGTGCAAGATCTGTAGGAGAATATAGAGAAATAACTGCTAAAAGGACTTCAATCTAACAATTTAACTAGATTATTAGAATGTATTACAGTACAAAAAGGTGCAATAGAGCACAAATACACTGTACAAGGCTGCCAAACTCTTGTGTACAATAAGTGGCTAAGAACAAATGTGCAAATACCTAATGTACAAATGCTGTCTTTATTTTCATTTAATACTCCAAATCAAATCAAATGTTTGTCAAGCGTGAAAATTAGATGTCCAAAAATAGTATCTTCAAAATAATAATTTCTACATTATCTTGAGTAGACAAGCTCCCCTCTTGCTCTTTCTCGTTGTTTCTCTCCCTCCGCCGTCGTTCATAAGTGCACAGACACATGTTAGACGGAGCAGAAAAGATGGTGATGACTCAGAGGAGATGACAGAGTGTTGACATGGCTTTGACCTGAGGCTTGACCACTTTAGCCCGACATCATGTGTGCGCCGGGTCTGGTGTGTGTCACCGAGGGCAACTGTCTGTGAGCTGTAACACACACAGGTGCACGACGAGGTGAAGCACAGGAAAAGACCACACGAATACAGGAGGAATATACTAATGTTATATGGTTTACTAATGTTGGCCCAAAACTAGAGAGTTTATGGTGCATTGGGCACAGACAGATGATGCAGATGTGACCTTTACTGTCCAATTTTGGCTCAGCGGGCAAGCAATATAAGCAATAACCGGCTACGATTCATGTGTAATCTGTTCATCCATGTATTATTGAGTAAAGATAATTACACATTTTCAACATAAAATATTTTATCCTCTTGGACACTACCTTAAACCTGGGGTACCTGACTTTTTTCTGTAAATTAGTCAAATTTGATGGCAATTCAAATAGAGGCCTTTTATTATACTTTCTCAGTCGACTTAACTCAAATGTATTGTTTTCCTCCAAAAAGTATATTGTAAAAGCTGTAAATAAGAGCTCTGGTTGGCTGTGCTTGGGGCAGTAGCGCAAGTTTCACTTAGCTGTCTGTAAGAAGCCGTTATAAAGCTGAGACTACACCTGAAAATTAATCCTTGTCGATGTGCCAAAAGGTTTTGATTTACACACATTTGAATACCAATTTCCAATTTTGCTGTGTGAAAATGAGGTACCCCAGCTTTAAATCCTCACGACAAAATGACCATAAAGTATATTCCCTGGTTAACTGTCAATTTAGCTCAAGTATAAACTGAATCTAGAGCCAGTTATCCACTTTAATACTAACAAATATAATTGCCCCTACATTCAAGATCAATTCACAAGACAATTTAAGACAATTGTCACTTTTTTCAATCAAGTACAATACCCGACAGACAATGATATGTGTTTGCCTTATAGTAGTTTGGCTACTACTGCTATTACACACCCCTTTCCACTGAGACGCATTAAACTTGCTTTGTAAAAATATTTATGAGCTCGGAGTAACCTTAGAATAGGCCTGTGTGTGATCTTTGGAGCAGAGCCAGCCGTTTTCAAACAGAGAAAAGAGAGAAAGGGGCTGTAGTGAGGAGAGGATGGAGAGGCTCGGAGGCCACAGTGGGATTTTGGTAAATGGACCAGGACTTGGGACATAAATACTCACCAGCTGTGTGGGTTGTGACACTGGCAGAGCTGGACTGAACAGGGACTTGACCTTACAAAACTCAGGTGTATCGTCTCCGACTGAAGGCAGAAAAGAGCAAAAAGTTCGTTTTTTCACATTAGTGTTACTGTTACCTGCAGCGTTATGTATTCATTTTTGCACCTTTACTGATAAGGGATTATAGAGTTATTCTTACCATAATAATATATTTTGCAATCCATCAGAAATGTGGTAAAACACGCTTGTATGTGTCTAGAGGTTAAAGTATATCATCCAAAACTTCAAAATGAACCACACAAGTGCATAAATTACCGTATCATCTTGTTCATCTTATGTTTACTTTTAACTAGGTATTCTGTTTTTATTTTTTCAACAGCGTGCCACTTCATAATAACCACACCTTAATTAGCCTTAATAAAGCACAGGATAAATGACGTTTTTCCGATCACTTATCCAAGAATCTTCTGCTGTTTTCACTGGAACGATCACTGGAACTACTTGTCTGATCTCAATAGCATGTTTTATTGTCTTATAACAATACAAGAAAAGCATAATAGTTTTCCTTTAAGACCACAATACATAAATGACTCTATGTTTTCTGTTCTTCTTTGCAGTCAAACCCACGGTGATCCACACTGACATGTTCGTCAACAGCATTGGGCCGGTCAATGCCATCAACATGGTGAGTACCACTAAAACAAACACATCCTGCCAGACTGACGGTGCAGGGCGGAACCAGACGTACGTCGCATACAGCTCTAGAAAAGGACCGATTCAAGTGAACATCAGGACTAAACTGGACTTACATCAGGACCAAACCAGGAAAAGTGAACTCACCCATCTAAACCATTACTAAACCTGCACCACGACTAAAGAAAAGGGGTGTTTCCATTAGCGCGGGACGGTCCGAGGCGTTTCCACTGAACAAAAGTGAACCGTACCGCCCCGTTTGAGGGGTCCGAAGGGGTCCATGAGAGGTACTAGCTCCCAGAGGGTGCCAGCTCGCTTTAGCGCGGACTGGTTTATGATTTGACGAGAGAGAACAAAAGAGAACGCAGACGCAGGTGTGAACGAAGTGGCAAAAAGCAGATATAAAGACAAAATAATCATTCCTCACCAAACGCTGACTTGATCTTGTGAAAAAACAGCGTGTTTCCAGAGACTTTGTTTGTTGAGCCGACAGAGTTAGCCACACTAGGCTAGCATCAGCTGTTTCCTGTTTACGACCCACATCACTCACATTTAGACCCAAAGTGATATTTTTTCCGTGCATAAGGCAGCCAACTCTATCTAAACCCAAATCATTTCATATAGACATATTAAAACGTGGCATAGCGGCGCAGAAAAGTGAAAATTAAGCAGAAAAGGATGGTGGAGATCGGACACATGAAGAAAAAGTGTAATTCAGGTGCAGTTTAGATTTTATCCATCCATCCATTTTTTTCCGCTTATCCTGGGCCGGGTCGCGGGGGCAGCAGTCTATGCAGGGAGGCCCAGACTTCCCTGTCCACGCACACTTCCTCCAGCTCTTCCGGTGGGATCCCAAGGAGAAAATATAGTCACTTTTGGGTGACGTCAGCTGCTCACGTAGCGGGCCCCTGCGAGCTGGACCTCCGAACAGTCCGCCAGTAGCAGAAGTGGCCCAAGCCGGCCCCAAATGAATCGGTCCAGGTTTAGTGGAAACATGGCTCAAGACTAAATATGTATTAGAATGATGACTCTCAGTGTTTTAAAAGATCTGTACTGAGTTGAGTCTGACAGGGAAATGCATTATGTCACCTTTTGTGTTTAATGAATGTGTAGATATCTCAAATATTTTTCTTTGGACCAACATAAAATAAATAAAAGAGTTTATTCAAGGTCAACATTTCATTTCTAAACCTATGAACGTGGCTAGAGTAGTTTGTTCTCCACATATCATTTCGTCCTCTGTGGACTTGGCACAGACTCTGATCCTTCAGTCTTGCAGATGCTGGCTGTCGTGGAGGATTGGTTTGTTGTTCTAATCGCTGCACTGGCCCCTGCTCCTCTGCTGTAGTGGCACAATGCAGCGTCAATCACATCTTAACAGCCGCTCTGCCCTCTGCTCTGTGGTGCTTAAAGGTTTTCTGTTTAATGCATCTGCTTGTACCCAGAGCCAACTCATCTTTAGAAACAAGTGTATTAGCAGCTAAAGTGCCCTGTAAACAAAGACTGGTCATCTGTTAGTATGAAATATTTTTGCTGGTTGGTTGCAGAATCTTCAGAGCTTTTTACATTGAACTCAGTCAATATTTTGTCCCAATAAATCACTATTTTGGTTCATGATGAGCATAAAAACATCAAAACATCAGCTTTCTTTTTATTAAATTGTCTTTAAGCCACTTGGAAAGGGTTTCAGCAGTATGTATTTGTGTACTTTTGAAGTGTTTTCCATTTAAATGTTCTTCAGAACCACAATCTGCGGCTTTTATACAGTGCAAATGTGCACCGATGCCAGGATGCGTTGGAGATCTTATTTTCACTCCCCCACAGTTTTCATATTAATGATATTTCTGTTATTAAATATAGTGCTGTTGCAGTAAGTGCGATACTGCCATACTTTGACCAATCAAACTGCACAAAGGCTCGTGGTAACATCATTTTGCATTTTAATAAGGCTCTTTGCACATGCCCTGTATATTTTAACTGTTTAACGTGAACTATTTTGTTTCTGTGCCTCAGTGTAGCGGAGACACTGGGACAATGTGACGAAGGATAGTGGTGAGAGAGGAAGGGGCATCTCTGCTCCTTTAAGAAAACTTACAGTCATGTTGGAGCTAAAGTTAACTGCTAACGTGACCCTTCTGTCAGAGCAGCCAACTATGGATGTATGGCTTTACGCTTTCCTTACTGGAGCAGCCAAATCCACTCACTGAGCAGCGCCCCAACCTCTTGAAGTTTTGCCTAACACTCCATAACCTGCTCTGCCTGCCGTGTCAACAACTATACACCAACATGAGCTCAGTGCAGCGTGGAGAGCGTTAGCCTCGTAGTAGCTTGTCTCTAAAACCACATTAGATAGTTCAACCCTAATTTATACTATGATTATGGGTCTATGGGCTACTGTATACACTCTGCGGAGCCAAGGCACATAAACTTACCGCAAGGGAAATTCTTTAACCGCGACAGCATGATTAAATATATTGATTTAAAATGTATGTGTATTTAGTCTGACATTTAAGCATGCGGCCACAGCTGCAGAGATCCTGCTTTTGTGTTTTTTAGTCGGGACAATGCATGTTAATGAACATTTCCATCCTTTGTTCTGCACTCACTTTTACACACACACACATATATTCACATATATATACACTTGTGTACACCAACACACAATGAAAGGTGGGTATCCAAGGACACCACAGACTGAGACTGCACTAGTGCCACTGCTGCCCAAATGTGTCCCCTGGTGTTCCCAGCGGTCTCCCATCCAAGGACTAACCAGGCTTAACCAGTTTAGCTTCCCACGAGATCAGACTTTCTAAAAGAGGTGTGGTCATTAAGATTGTGGGTTGGAATCCTTGGCAAATTAAAACACAAACTCTTGAATGATTTTTCATTGTCCTCCTCATTCCTTAGTTCTAACACCCCATGTATAATAACTTATGTTTATTTTTTTATTTTCTTTCAGTTGTATTGGAATTGGTATCCACTCTCCAGCTTTTTCATTAGAATCAAAATTAAGTTAGAAATAAGGCCCATTGTTGATTTGATCAAATCCACCAAGAATTCCTTTGATTTGAATTTAAAATTAAACGGATGCACAGTTTGGTGTTGATAATTTGATGAATTGTTGCTGGTAATTGTATTGCTTGCTAATTGTTACCTTTACTTTAGGGTAGTTCTCCCTCAGGTTGTTCATGCGATAAGGTAGAATCAATTCTTATACCTGTACTGTATCGCATTAGTATTTCTTTGTAATTGTTGCAGTCTGAAGGGAGGTAGCTGTCAGAATAATGGTAAAGTCACTTCAGGTTGGCACCTGAAGTGTTTTGTGTCACTGTTTTGTGTTTGGGGTCCCGCTGGGAGCCCACTCGTATTGTAATTCCTCTGAACAGAACTCTACACCGAGGCACTGTTCCATTTGAGTTAGTCTTAGCTCAAACACCCACTGCTAAAAACCCCGCTCACACAGAGGCTGAGAGAGAGGCCTGGAGGAGGGAGCAGGAAATGTGTGCCTGTGGTTTATAGAGCTGCAACAAGTTTACACATTAATGGCAAATAATCAATTCGAATTGTCAACTTTTCTATATACATAGGTTCCAAAACATGCCATGAGCTGCAAGAAGAATGTTTATGTCTCAAATTGAGCAAAACTGTGTGCATTTTGTGTGTGCACTTCAGGGGGTGTGTGTGCTGCTCGACACGGCTCGGACGAGGCTCCTGCAACAAACTTCATCCTCCGTTTGTGAGGGCTTCTCTGGGCGCGGGGCGGAGACTCACACGCACGCACGCACACACACACACACACACACACACACACACACACACACACACACACACACACACACACACACTTTATTTATTCACCTTATTCCGGAAGTTGCCTTACGCGCCGCCGTCTTGTTTCCGTTGTATTAGTTTACACGGGGCAGACGAGCTCAACAGAAAGTAAGTTCTACATGGACTAAAAAGACGTTTTCAGACTGACCAGGAAAAGGTTGCGTTGTTGACTTGTTGTTGCTCGTGTTCATTAAACATTTTACACAAATCAATCTACTTTATGTAACATTTTAGCGGCAAGACTTTTCCCTTGTTCGTCATTAGCTTTAACGGAGTTCTCGTCAAACGGAAGTGCGTTTACAACAAAAGTGCAAAAAACGGCAAAAGTGGGCGGGGCAGAATAAGGTCAATAACTAACTAAATTCTATTGCCTAGAAAAAGCTATTATCATTATCTTATTACAATATATCAAGCCCTTTACTCATTATCGGAATTGAGTTTGAGATTTTAGTATCATGACAACACAGGCCTGTATTGATCTGGCTGCTGCAGCATCTCACCACAAATGTGTTACGACTACCTGTGACCCATGTGCTACAGAAATCTGATTAGGATTTTGCATGGCAGAGGTATTTAAGTTTTGCCTTAATATCACCAAATAAACTCGCCATCAGGCATTTATTACAACACAACTGCAAGGACAAAATAACTGCCCCAAAGACGCCATTTTGTCCAGGCCATTCTTCATAAACTGAAGTGAACTGTCATACTTTCTGGAGTGAATAGGCACATTAAACTTCTGCCTCTTCCATATTTCTTTCTTGATATTATTGAAGCCGTATGTGTGGGTGGCAGTGGCATTTGGTGGGCATGAAAGGTTGACTGATTGCTGTTCATTCATTTATAATCAGGATGCTCGGGCCACTCTCTGTGACATGATGAATGTGGGGACAGTCTGAGGTTTTCTTCGAGAACTCTTAAATATGCATTGAGAAAAGAAAAAAAAAAGTTTGTTTCCGCTTAGTCATTCAATTGAAGGAAAAGGTGAAGGATCGTAGCTAAAGCAATTATTCAAACCAATAGATTTTGACTTGAAAATGTATACAGTTCAATAAAATATAGTGTAGTTAGACAATCATTAGGGAACCAAGTGCATTAGTTCAAGTAATATCATTTGGAGTCAAGGTGTGATAAAACGAGAATAAAAGTGTTAATGTTATGGTAATTGCAGTGTCTAACATTATTGTAGCTGTCTGGTTGTGCTTGTCCCGAGTTGTCCCAAGTTATTTTATGAGGAAAATACTGTAGAACAAGAAAGAACTTGATTCAGTGAGTCACTGTTAGGGGTGGGTGATATTGACATAAATCAATATTTCAGTATTTTGTCACCAAATGAGAATAAATTAATCACTAAGAAGCCGAAATATCACTTACTACACTCTCGTTTGGGAGATCACTTTAGACGTGTCAGCATCTTTTTGAGCTAATTTTTAAACGTTACACTGGATATTATAATTTAGATTTTCTTTTTTTTACACAATTACAATTCAAAAAGCCCAGAGTCTGGATTTGAACCAGCAATTCTAGGTTTCAAAGGCTTTCGGTGTCTCTGTTATACTACCACACCCAAAATCCTGGCTTCAAGTTGGTTTCTCTTATCTATCTATCTTATCAGTCTATCTATCTTAGTCTATTTTATTCTTAATCTTATGCATGCCTCTTTTATATATTTTATTATATTTTATTCATTGTTTTATGTTGCACCATATGCCGAAGCAAGTTCCTATTTTTGATCACTGACAATGGCAATAAACCGTTTTCTGATTCTGATTCTGATTATTCTTTAACTTATGTAAGCCGTGAAGGACATGGCATGCTGGGTAATAACACCTGGGACAGTTCCAAACAGGATTCGAACCCCTGTCTTCAGCGTGTAATGCCTTAGCAATTAAGCATCAGAGCTAAGACATTGCTTTGAACTAAAAATTAAGGAGCAAATCAACCAGTTACTTGAAATGTTTTGTGACACCGCGGGTTTCTTTTTATATATCTGCTCAAACAATGACTTGGGAGGAGCCTGAAAAATGCTTTAGAAGGTGAATGGATGAAAGGGCAAAAAAACAACAACACGGTTTTCCCAAATTCTCATCAAAAGCCTCAAGATCTCCCACGTGTTTCATTTTGCTACTTATCATTTACTTCAAAGTCTTTAGTCTCTGTGGCAAGAAAACTCTTAAAGGCTGTTGGGCGGTAATGTTGTTTTCAAGTCTTCGGCATGGATTTGGGCTTTATTGTGTCCTCAGCTTTGTCACAGAGTTAATGCCTCTATGCCCTCCTGCACACAAATCCCCACATTTCTCCTTTCTGTCTCCTTCCATCTCTGTTCTTTACTTTGAAACCTAGCGGCTCGGGCTTCCACACAGAATAAACCAGCGCTCTCGTTCCATCTCTGTTCTTTACTTTGAAACCTGGAGGCTCGGGTTTCCACGCAGAATAAACCAGAGCCCTCAATAACTCCTCTTTATTTCCACATTGGACTGCAGCTGTTATTCTCGATTCATTCCATTACCCAGAACCTCATACGACGGTTTCAATGGGAGACACTGTTGAGGTTTTGTCTGTGTGTGGACAAGGCGATGCAAGCCAGAGGGTTATGAGGTTAGATAATCCCGGAGCCAAACAAACGAGGGGATTATTAATTGGCCCGGTGAACATTTAATTTTCAGGTTGAGAGAGTCAAGATGGGCTTTTTCAACACCGTACTCAGAGGGACAAAAGGACTCCACCGCCTGAAGAGGTGCCATCTTGTCTGAGGAGATGCACGAAGAACGAGTGGAAGAATAAGATCCCCATTTGCATAAAAAGCTTACAGGCGTAGAGTTTGATTATGCAGTTAGAGGAGATTATATATGTATTAGCACTTATTCAAACTGAAATAATAATAAGCTCATATAATATGAAAAATTAAGAGAGTGTGTGCAACATGAAACCTATGGCTAGTCTTAAAAGAATGGTTTCAAGCTCCTATAGATTACTTAAAGGAAAAAAGGGTATTAAAGGACACAGGACTCAAAAGACTTTTTGAGCTTTTAATCAGGTTGAATTTAATTCCGTGGCTCAGAGAATCTGTAAATCCATAGATTTTTTTAAAAGTCCAACAATCCGTCAAACAATCATTTCAACTCAACAATTACAACTAGCATCTCCCGGAGAACTTTCCGTTGTTTCATTTTAACTTCTGTAATTCATAAGACTCAGTTAGTGACAGCAGTGATACAAAGGTAATTTAGCTTTTTACAAAAAAAAAAAGAAGCTAATAACGACACAAATTATGCATAATATTTGTCCTTTAAACTAAAAGATTTCAGTCTTCAAACAATATTTATTTATTCATTTTTTTAATAAATGGCAATTTATTCCACCTGTTTTTGTGTTTCAAGTTTTTGTTGATTGGAACATTAAAGGAGAAATAATTCAAAATTTTAACTCGTAGGAGTACATTAAAATTAATTCCAGTTTAACCAGTTTTGTCAAACCTCTCCCTCTGTCTTCAGGAGTACACCATTGACATCTTCTTCGCTCAGACCTGGTATGACCGGAGGTTAAAGTTCAACAGCACGATGAAGGTCCTGCGGCTCAACAGTAACATGGTGGGCAAGATCTGGATCCCGGACACGTTCTTCCGAAACTCCAAAAAGGCCGACGCCCACTGGATCACCACGCCCAATCGGATGCTCCGGATCTGGAACGATGGACGGATACTCTACACACTCAGGTAACGACTTCATTCAGCTGCATTATCAGGTTTGAACGACAGTCTTTCTAAATCGGATTATACTGAAAGTGTGAAAGCATTACACAGGAAGCTTTCAATGTTTTAGCTCGTCAACTGATTCAAGAATGTTAAATGTGCAGTTAAGTGTTCTAGGCATTTTCTCTTTTTTTTAGGGACTATACCATTACTGACCAGATCAGAATACCAATTAAACTGAGCTTTCTCCTTGAATGTCACAACATTTTTCAAGGATTTTAAACATAACAATCAGTGTCTTAAACATTGACTTTCTTAGCTGGTTAAATCATTGGCTCGAGGGATGCTAAAAGCAATTACAAAAGCCCACAATTTACAACCCATCTACATAAAAGATTCACTGTATTGATTAACTTAACCAGGCCCCAGGCACTGTTAAAAATCTCCTTTAAATATTTGCCATTAGACAGGTTTTTGGGCACTAAAACATAGACTGTCATGATAAAGGGCTGAACATTTTCATCTTTAATTTGTTCTTGTAGTTCCTTTTTTGAGATTGTCTGGCATTCTTGAGGAACCATTGACCCTTTATTTTAGCATAGTTTTGTATAATCATGGCAAAAATGGAATACATATGTAAGGTTAGTGCGCTCAGTTTAAACCTGCACATACTCAACTCCCTACATGAAGCCTAGCTGAAGTGTCTTGCCCAAAGACAGAACAGCGACGCTGAGTTGGGACCACCAACCTGAGCCACCACTGGTCCGACCCATATTGAGTTAAGGCTAGATATCTGCAGTCACTAAAACACGTCCAAAGTCATTCACTAACACACGGTATGTCAGAAAAGGTCAGTTTTTCAATTAATAGGAAAACAACTCTTGATAACAACTATGAAACGTCTTTTATAGTTTGTGAAAATGAAATGAAAATGTATTACAATACAATTCGGGACATAAATCTGAAAACTGAAAGAGCCCAGTTTAAAATTCTTGCTTCATATATTACATATTAGAAATGAAAAATAAATAAATACAGATGGGATTTGGATCTTATTTAGTCTTTGAGTAAACTAGATCTGCCTGAAGATCTAGATCTGCCTGAAGATCTAGAGGAAGAGAACGTTTTTGAAGGTAAAACTTAAATTAATCATGGGAAGATCAGCAAATCCTTCTGTACATCCGTCAAAATTGTGTACAAGAGTGTAAACTGAGGTGTACTTTAAAGGCTCGTCTTTATGTCCGTATAAATATGTGAGAAAACAGCCTTTGAAGTTAAAGTCCCATATTCTATTTAATGCAGATTGATTAAATTGAATTTTAAACAAATTTTCACGTGAAAATTGATATATTGAGAGAGAAACTGGGGAAAAAAGGACCAATCGTCTTAATTCATGTATGCACAATATTAACGAATACGTAGAAAAATAAACAGACTTTAAAATGAAGCCCTGACCGTTATTCAAAAGTGTTGCCCCCATACGCCTGTGTAGTCTCTGGCACTTGTCCATGGAGCCAGCTGCACTCCCGTTGCGTAGAATATGTAGCACTAAGCAAAATGTCAAGCGCTATAAGGAGGCTTGATTAGAGTGAAATAATGCAGCTTATTATCATGTACCTTGCCATCATAAACACAGCGGATAGTGAACTGACAAAGCAATATCTCAGGCGCGGTAACAAGGAAAGCGAGCGGACTCTTTCTGGACTCAATGCAGCGTTGATGGATGCTCCTCTGTGCACAAAACTACTTCTCCTACCTCATTAATGCGTTAAAGAAATCTGGGTTTAACTTGTGTGTAATTAGGATGACCCAGGACAATGATATATGACGAGAGTGCGTGGACGGGTAAAGTCAGTTGAGGTCATTTGTTCATTAAAAGAGAAGGGTAATGACGAGGGCTCAGAGTGAATGGGAGCGCCATTGGAAACCATCACTTTTAATTTGGTAGATTCAATGAATAATGTTGATGCTGATGAGGTTAATGCCAGCTTTAAATCGACAATTTTCAAAGTAACTAACAAGCTAATAAAAGGATATAAAAAAGGTTGTAACTAGAGGTGGGTGATATTGACAAAAAATTATATATTTTTTTTATTTTATGGGGTATGCCGTTAATTATAGTCAGACGATAATCATAAATCCAACAGAAATGTGATGAAACATGTCTTTAAATGTATGAGTTGAAGTTAAATATCAGAAAAATACAAATGAATCATGTAAAATTAAGTACAAAAGTGCAGGCATATCACCTTATACCATATAAAAAAAGATTATACTTGATAATTAATTGTGCATATCTTCAAAACAACTTTCACAATATTATATACATTTTGATCTATAACTCCTCTAGTTACAGCATGATTCATACAGGTATTGGACAGCATAGTTAACACTCTGGAGGTGGCAAAGTGTTATGATTTCCCATAGTTCAGGTTCTTAGGGGCCCAGGAAATTGTGTTTTAAAAATTCATCGAAGATCACAGAAATCACTATTTATTCATTTGCAAACTCCACGGGGAATATTTCGATTCGCCAGAGAGAGCCATAATTATTGACGCTGCCTTTACGCAATCTGTAGATATTTATCGAAATACTGACATGTTCATTCACTAGATTAATTGTAGGTAACATGGATTGTTTTGTTCATTGCTTGTCTACACAGTTTCTATTTGAACTGTCCCTAAAAGAAGAAAAAGGAATTAGGGATTAGATGTGAGGATACGCAACATTTTTTCATAGAGCATTTTAGAGCAGCCAACTAAAATTAAACTGACTTGTTATTGTTGAAATATTTTGGTTATTTGTTGTCTATATCATTTAACCTGTGCAGGACTAGACAACTGCTCCCTTGCTATTGGCAATTTATGGTAGTATTTACAATAACTACATTTTATTTACTGGAATCAATATAAAAGACAATATTTCGTCAAAGCTTATTCTTATTTCATCATTACGGGTTTGCTTATGTTTAAGGATGTGTTCTGTTTATCAGGGCTGGGAGTCATATTGTCCCAACTCGATTCACAAGACGACAATATCACAATTTTGAGATACATGCGATAATTGATACACATAATTATGGATGGAACCAACAATCATTTTGCAAATCGATTAGTCCAGCGATTGTTCCTAAGATAAATCGATGCGTTGTTTTGCAATTTCACTAAATTGTTGAGTGTTTAATATACTCAAGTTTACACATTTTCTACATCATTTTTATGCCCTTACTGTAAAATTTTAGTCATAAAACCTCTTTTCTCAACTCATGGCATGTATAAATGTGTTGACAATTATTCCAGTATAGATTAGTTTGTTGCAGTCCTACACAAACCTACCTGCACAAACTTAACATGTAATTGTAAACTTTAATAATAAAAAGGTGACATTTGTAACGTGTTGCAGAAACAAGTTGCCTTTCTCTAAACAGGCAACAAAAGCACTAGAACTGCAGAACTAGTCGAAGAGCACATGGTAATATTAAAGAACGTACCAGTATTTACTGTAGGAAACGACAGTCCATATGTGCAGTGGTTTTCCTTTACTCAGGCTGCGTTGGTTAAACATCATTCTTGTGTTGTCGCTCTTCACATTAACTACAGCGACAGAGGCAGATCGCGTGGTTCTAAATATTGTGTCTCCACAGGTTGACGATCGACGCAGAGTGCCAGCTTAAACTGAACAACTTCCCGATGGATGAGCACTCGTGTCCCCTGGAGTTTTCGAGCTGTAAGTTTGGCCATATGCTCCGGAAACCCAACTGTGACTATCCCTCTTCTCTCTCTCTCTTCTCCTCTTTATAATGCACATACACAAGCGTTATCTCCGAGAGGAACATTTGAGGGCAATGGAGACACGGGGGAATGATATGCACAAGCTATTCATTCTGTTAAGCAATTCGGCACAATAAAATCAAAGTAAGCAATTTACTCTATTTGGGGAAACATTAACTTAATGTTGTGGCATCTGGATTTATTAACAAACACTAAGTATCACATTTTAAATCAGGACCAACTCAGAGGTAAACCAAGTTGTAATGTAGATTTAAACCTGGACTATGCTCGCTCTAAAAATAAATCCAAGACTGAACAACTAATGTTGGCATTAAACCAAGACTAAACAAGTCTTAACAAGAACTACACCAGGACTGTCTCAAGTCAGAAAAATCTAACCACCGCAAAATCAAAACCAACAAAGACTTAAGCTAAACCAGGACTAAACCAGGTCTGAACAAGAAATAAACCAGGAATAAGCTTGATCTGAAAGAAGAGTAAACTGGGACTAAGCCAACGGTGAACTAAACCAGGTCTTACCAAACATTAAACAAGGACTATACCAGGTCTAAAAGTAAACGAAACCAGGACAAAACCAGATCTAAATGAGAACCAGGTCTAACAAAGAATTAACCCAGGTCTAAATCAGGACTAAACCAGGTCTGATTGTGATACATGTAAAATATGTTAAAAAAAACTAAGATTTGAATGAAAACTAAACCAGGTATTAACAGGAACTAAACCAGGAGTAAACCATATTTAACAGAGAACAAAATGCGGTGTAAAAGTAAACCAAACCAGGACTAAACCAGGTCTGAATTAGACCTAAATCAAGTTTGAATGGGAACTAAACCCGTAGGAAACCAGATCTAAATGAGAACCAGGTCTAACAGTGAACTAAACCAGGTCTAAAAGTAAACTAAATCAGGACTAAACCAGGTTTGAACCAAGTCAGACCACATTTCTTCCGTTTTTCCTCACTCCTCTAGCTTTATTTTCAGGAACAACTATGAGCTGAGTATCACAGGGGAATGTTTCACTGCCTGTTCATGCACACACTGTTCATTTTACTTTGGCAGTTTGGCATAATAAAGTGAAAGTAGTCCATTTATCTGAGAAAAATGGTTAGGTTTAGATTTTCCAAAATTGTTATGAGAAATACACGCGCACAAAATATTCAACTTCCATAGTATATTCTGTGAAACACTAGAACCTTGACTAAGGTTCAATCTGTATTTAAAGGGGTTGAGGCTGATTTCTTTTCAGATAAGTAAGTAAAAGGGTCTACCGCTGTGTGCCACCATATAATCATGAAGTGTGCAGACTAAAGTAGACAGACAAAAACATAACCTACCATTTTGCACCAATCAAACTTTCACTTATTTAAAGTTACGGCTGTGCTTACTGCAAGCTGTTTGTATCTTTATAACATACTTGAAAGACAATTTACAATGGGTTATGTCAAATAGTATTTTTTTATTAGAGGTCACAGTCCACGCTTGCCCACTCACTCCTATTTTATTTTTAAAAGGCCTTGGTAACATTACTCACTGGATAGATTTTGTAATAAAAGTAGCTTCCCGTCCCAAGACAGGATTGATCTACTGCTTTTGATCAATATTTTTCTGAAGGCATTTCAGAGAGTGACCCAAGTCCAAGTGGTTCACTGGCAACACATTTGCAATGGACGGAGGCAAAGTTATGCTAATAAGGTTACTATAGATCCACAGAGAGATGCATCATGGGAGATTCCCTTGAGAAACTGCCTCCTTAATGTTTGCAGGGAAACAAGAAAAAGACGAAGTGTGTGGGTAGTAGTAAAAAACAGAACATAAGCATTCATTTAAATTTGATGAAAATGCGTGAATATTTGTCAGAAGTTTGGGCGCTTGATGTGGCCCACAGAAGCTCTGAGGCTGCGGCAGGAGGAGCGGAGCCATTGGTGCCGATCACGAGGCATAAATTCTCAACACGTGCCGCGAAAAGAAACCCAACGTGGCACTACAAACTGAGCGCACTCCTGTTTTTGATGTGGCGAGATAAGATTAGCAGCACAGCTCATGGTTGTGTTTGCAATGCTAATTAGGAAGAATGTAAATTTGCAGTGTGGCAGAAACGTCATTGATTATAAAGCAGTTCTGGGCGACACATGTACTACATCCACCGTCTGCAGGCGACTCTGAACATTAGATTAGATTAGAAATGTGCAACAAATAATAGTTAATGAAAATATGAATAGAATGATACTATGTTAATGTTACATTGTGTATGTTTCTGGGGGGCAGGCCATCGGCTTGTCTCCATGGAGATGTTATTGTCTGGAATGTTCCACAGTATGGCATTAAACAGTAACTTTCTTTTTTTTTCTTCTTTTTTTTCAGTTTTTACAGTAATAATTTTTGTTGAGAAGGAAAATAAAACATAAATGTGAGCTTTAAATCTTATCACAACTGACTTTTAAAGCAGAACTAAGTTTTATCTCTTTGTAAGTCCGTGTGGTGGTTTCAAATGTATTTTCAGGCGTTTGAAGCCCCCGTTATCGCCCCCTGCTGTCTCTGCATGGAAAACCATCCTTGCAACATTTCCTGATGCCAACCCGAAGACAACTCTCCGAGAAACCATTGCTCTCTTTTTTATATTTGGCGACATCAAATATTTGATTGTACTTCCTTATTTTAATACATTTGGAAAGGAAAAGGAAGAGGAAAATAGAAGAAGAAAAAAAGAAAGCATCTTTTCACTGGCAGTATTTTCACAAGAGAGCTCTGTCGATGATGTTACTTAGTTCTGCTTTAAGTTGTCCTGCTGGCAGTTTTAAATCCCTATAGTGGGACAGGCAAATGCCTCCAGTATCTCCCGTGTTACATAGTGCACCTCTACAGCTAATGCTGGAGTTTGACAAAGTATTTTCAGAGGATAAATTAGGTGTAATGTCCGTGATTTGTCTGTAATTGTCAAGTATCATTCACGGTTCATGTAAATCAGGGATATGCTTTGGTTGATAGTGTCCAATATCTTAACACGTGAGTAAATATAATCTGTTTAACGCATGCGAAATTACGTCATAACAGGAATAAGGTGTTGCACTTGGTGGTTGCAACCTCAGTATCTGAAAAAAAAACACAAAAAAACAGTTATACCGTGAAATTGGGAGAGTTTGTGGAGACATCTGCAAACGGTCAAGGCCAGACAGCAAACCCACATATAACAACCACCACACCACACTACACCACACCACACCTCACCACACCACACACTGTATGTTGAGCAGTGGGTCAGAAAATCTTTAAAATTCTACATGCACTTTAAATACAAAAGTTTCTTTAAAAATAAATACATACAATATATATTATTATTATACATTTAGCAACTTGTTTACAATTGTGTTTGGTTGGCATTTGTATAACACAATATTGTGTATAGTTTGTTTAACCTGTTACATGCAGTCCTTATGAAGAATCTCTGAATGAAGAGTACAATCTCATTAGTTGCATAATATTTTCACTAACAATATAATAAGTGAACTACTGCTTTCCATTGTACAGTATTTATGGGAGATTTTTGGACCCATGACAAGAGAAGATGATGCCAGCCAAGCTTCCAGAAGTGATTTTCCTGTTAGTGGGCCAGAGAAGCTCAGATCGTTCCCATAAGAACAAAGTGAATCAATAATTTGCTGCCAGTGAAGAGCCAAGCTGCAGACGGGCTGTACATAATGTGGTAGATGGTTAGATGCCGGCACTATGAGGCTTTAAGGGCCCTGGTGCAGAGTTTGTGGATGGAAGAATGTGCATTATTTAAGCTCCTCCCTTTTATCTCCATGGTTATGGAGGAGCAAGAAGTAATGGCAAATGTAGGAGCAAAATTGGCAACATGACTTTCAACAACAAGGCTGGTCCAACACTGTAGAGGTATTAACTGTTACTACAATTACAATGATGCAAAAGAAAAAAAGGTCAATTAAAAATAAATTCTGAATAATGGGCTATTTCTGTGCCAATATATCCCATGCATATAATTGTAAGTAGGTTTCGAAAACAAAAACAAAACTGGGACTTAACTAGGAACTAAACCTGGACTAGACCGGGACTAATAGGACTAAACTAATTCTAGATTAGCAGTGCATTCACACTTGTCCTTTTTGGTCATAATACTTTAGCCCAGTTTGAGTCCAGATTAGTTTGCATCTGTTCTAGTCTAGACCAAGTTTAGTTCCGGGTTTAGTCCCTGGTTAATCCCAGTTTCTACGTGGTCATTGTGCAAGTGTGAACGCACCCTGGGCCCAAACCAGGACCAAACCAGTACAAAAACACACCTTAAATGTAGTCTCTCTCTGTAGGTTAAGTCGTTTTACAGTTACGCTCATTTCAAATAACTGTGATTTAGGCGTTTTTTTCTTTTTTCATCCAAACTCATACAAACTATGATTAATTTAAAGTACAAGTATTACAAGTCCAATTTATTTCCACAGATCTTTCGGAAAACCTATCTGTGTTGAGTATCTTCGTGGTCAAGTGGCCTCAGATTGCTCACTTTTATTTTTACAAATTGTCTTTTTCAAGTATAAAATAGTCTACTTGGACTTTTTCATATTGTGTGTTTCTGCGTCCGCACAGTTTCTCTAAAAACAAGTTTGCTCCTCACAGATGGGAAGAAGACTTTTTTCATTCATTCATTCATTTTCTACCGCTTATTCCCGTTAGGGGTCGCGGGTGACTGGAGCCTATCCCAGTGACTTTGGGCCTTAGGCGGGGTACACCCTGGACAGTGGCCAACTCGTCGCAGAAAACACAGAGACAGAGACAAGGACAGACAACCATTCACTCTCACATTCATTCACTAGGGACAATTTAGAGTTCTCAATTAACCTACACAGTCATGTCTTTGGACGGTGGGAGGAAGCCGGAGAACCCGGAGAGAACCCACGGTAACACGGGGAGGACATGCAGACTCCACCCAGAGAGATCGTGTGATGTTATGGTGGTTCGGAATTCGAGACCACGATGTTGGGGTGGTGCGGGATTCGAACCCACGATCTCCTTATTGAGAGGCAGAAGCTCTAGCCGCTCTGCCACCGTGCACCCCTGGGAAGAAGACTTGGTCGATAAATTTAGTTATGTAACAGTTCCTCCATGAAAGAAACTTGCTGCGCTTCAGGCTGTGAGCATTGACTTCTACAAAAAACACAAGTCCAGTGTGGTACAATATTGACAATGGCAATATTAGCATTTTAAAGAACATTATATGAGACAATAACCTACATTAAGACCATTGAGACTCTCTGTATAAGAAGCTTGTGTAGTGGACCTAATCAAAATATTGATATCATTGTGAATTCTGCTTTTAGGACTGGAATATTTCATAAAATACATATACCATAAATGAGCTTGAAGACCACTTAATTCTATTGATATTATACGTCTACTACGGAGTGTACATTCATAAAACATGCACTGAAATCAATAAATTCTAAAAACAAACACAATATAAAAGTAACTTGATGTTATTGATATGAAAATGATTTGACTCCATACTGCTCTAATGTCAATATGCACAAAGAAAGAAAGAAAAAACAAACTGCCAGTGCAAAAAAATAAAAAACTGGAAAAATAGATACGGTTACCTCAGAGTATTTTGTTCCTTGTGAGGGAAAAAAGATATTTCCAACAATTTTAACCTTCACAGCACATCATTTTCTATCTACCTCATGCAGAGTAGAATCTCTAAGCATAATACAGTGTCCCTCCTTTGCTCGCCCCGTTGTCCTTGTCTGTCTCCTGACCCTCCATCGCTCTGCTCACAGACGGATACCCCAGAGACGAGATCGTGTACAAGTGGAAGAGGAGCTCCGTGGAGGTGGGGGACATCCGCTCCTGGAGGCTCTACCAGTTCTCCTTCGTGGGCCTGAGGAACACCACCGAGGTTGTCAGGACTGTGTCAGGTACGGCACAGGCTGCTTCTTTCACATGGGGGAAAAAGCTGGTAGTTCTTTATTTGATGCCATAAAAAATCACAAATGTCAGACTTTATTTCTGAGATGCTACGTCCTCACTTGGGAGGGACGCTCTCCTCCTCGTCAGCAGGCTGGTGGTCCGATCCTGTGTTGCCTGCAGTGTATTGTGGATTGGTACTTTTATGTAGAGTGCTTAGAGTGTCCAATGGAGCAAGAAATTTGCTGGGAGATTTTGTCATTTATATTAATCCATTGGAATGAGACAAGTCACAATTCCCACTAAACGAGACACAAGATTTGGTCCGTGATGAGACAAAACGTGATTTTGACATAAACCAAACTGTTGTGGTATAGTTAGCGCCTCCCTTCAGACAGATATAAAGCAGTTACTTACCAAGACCTTATTAAATGAACTGAAGAAGCTACTTGGATGAGTGGTGAAATTTATTCACATTTTAAAACTTTTGTCCTCTGTTGACAGTGACACTACTTTTTACTTTGTCCGACACAAATCGAAACACACTGGAAAAAGATAATTTATCACATCCGTGCACAAACATTTTTTGCAATTTTATCTCACAAGAACAAGTAGCACGAGATTTTGTTACGTCCCTATTAGTCTGTGATCTTGCTATATTTATCCAACCACATCTATTATTTTGATTATCTTTCTTTTTTACCAGTATAGTTCCACTGGGATTTGGAATTTCATTTTAGGGGATTCTTGGCCCTGATTGCAGAATGGCATGATATACTCTAGAAATACACAGTGATCATCAGCTGTGGTTTTAAAGAAGAGCTGACGGAACATTCTGAAACACTTTTGGGGTTATTTCTGGCAGAACGAGGCTGCAGGTGCGAGATGGGGACATACTGTCTATAGGAGTTTGCATAAAATGCTGTGTATAATCTCATAGATGGATGTGTACTGTATATAGTACACTTCCATGTCTTATCAGCAAATATTAACTCTGCACTCACCTAATTCTGATTAAGGCAAGTCACTGCAGGTGATTAGGGGAAAATGTAGAGAGTTTGAAACATCTTTTGTACTTTATTTAGATGAATGTAAGAAAAAACAAATATTACAAGTTTTGTCATGTTTTCATAGAACCATTATGTGTAAACTTGCCATAAAATGCACATATTGGGGACAGATTAAACACATTCATGCCTGCACCCTGTTAAGCATGAATTTGTTTGCTTTGAATCCATTATATTGGCCTCATAAACATTCAAAAAAGCACATTTGCAATGATAGACAAGACCAAGATAAGATATTAAACTAAAGGAAACAACAACAAATCATATTTTCAATTCATAGACACCATTTCCTTCGAGTCATCACGGTAGAACTGAATGACCATGCCTTCCCGGTTGCCATGGTTACGGGGCTTTCAGGCGAATGCAACGTGTTTCAATCTCCTTCAGATGTGGTCAAACCCTCGAGGACTGGTTTGTCTTATTTCCCCTGTGACAAGGAAACATTTTTTTCAGTAAGAAGTCAGTTCATAGACGTTTGGGGTCTTTGTACTGTGACGTGTAATGCAACAGTCCTCATGCTGTGTTTTACTTTGAGTTGTTCAGTTACTCATGCCGACTAGTGGCATAAAATCTCATTGCAATCATCTTCATTTTTTCAAAAGCAACATTTTCGATATTATGACGAATCGGAATGTATGAAATGTTTGGTACTGCAAAGGGAATTTCTCAAGAATTTTTACAAGATCAATGATGCTCAATCTTAAAGTGCGTATGACGGGTTTTTATGATTTTATAATTTTGACTTTATTCAGTGTATTAATACCACGTGTAAATACAAATTATAGTTTTACACCAATCAAGTAGCTATTTGTGGAGAAAAGTTGAAAAATCTGTTGACAATTACAGGAAGTAAATAAACTGGTTATGCATAATTTACACAAAATAAACAACTTTTTTTGATCCTTTAAACTTTGAGTCAACAAAATAAAGGTGTTCACATGTGTTTTTCTTTGCCAAATGAAATAAATCTGTGACATTAGAGGAGTTTGGCCAATGTACAGTGTGGTCGCTATGGTGATTTCCTAGTGTGATGTCATACTTTACAACCAGGGAGTAAAATTTAAAACCTAAAAAACAGCTAAACTGGGGTTAAATTTGTAAAGATTTTTGTAGAAATTTGAATATATTTCTCTTAACTGCATTTTAGTTAAATGTGTATTTCAACCTGTCATAGGCCCTTTAACCTTAAAATGTAGTTTAAATTAAAACCTGGGTAACTGGATAAGAAACAAAAAAACATCCTTGAGACAGACTGAAAAAACCTTCCGCAATATTTTGCTTATTTGCATTTGAATAACATAATTGAATTCAAAACACAAAACAGTTTTCCCAACATTCTTGTCAATAATCAGCCCTTATAAATGATTCCACCGTCGGCAATGTGTGCTATTCATTTTCCAATGTGTGCTATCCATTTCCAGCAATGTGTGCTATTCATTTCCACGCTGGAAGTATGAATGCTGCATTGTAAGCCTTGGTTGCGTTCAATTTGTGGAAAAAAAAACTGCAAGAATTTGAATATTAGCTTGGGGACATATAGCTGCTTGCAGTGGACAACACTCTCTATGAATGTTTGTGCACAGGCCACAATGATAACAAAACGTAATATATGCACCAACTGTGACTCAATGACAATCTTATTTATGCTTGTCTGCGCGGTGTAGATTGCAAAAGCCGTTTATCCTCATTAAATCACATTCGGTAGACTCGGCTGAATTAAAACAAGATTGTAATCGCTGTAAGTAAAAGCATGTTTCCATTTGCAAACCATATCATTAAAACGGAATGCGCACGATTTGATTTCAGGTTGACAAATTAAAATTGAAGGCAAAGGTAATGTTGCCAACACAAATGCGCCTGTATTTCTTGCTGCCGCTTATGGGAAATCCTCTGTTTATGAGATATTCGATGCAGCTGGTTCATTCGGTTAATAGTCCCATTGATCAGAAGAAGAAAGATGTTTGTTGGCTCCATTTGAGGAGAAAAGAGGTCTAGAAAGATGGCTCAGACTTTATTGTATATTGGCTTGACTCATTTTTTGAACATTATCATTTAAAGTTTAAGCAGGTTATATTATTTGACATTGCTCCCTCATCCTGAACAGATCTTGAGTTGTATTAATCTTGATTCATACTCATTATTCCTGTTTATGAGGTTGTCTTAGCTGCTCCTTCTCTGAACCTCACAAAGACACTCAGTGGCGTCTTATGTCCTTAGTTTTGTGATGTCATTTTTTGGTCGTCTGTTGGTGTACTGTCTTGAAATCCATAAATCAACGTGAGACATTTCAGCCATCAAATTGTGTTCATTACAGCTGCGTGCCTGTATTAACTGGTTTGTTTCCTTATGGTAATTCCCTCTGCTGCCAGTAGATGGAGTGCTAACACCAATCCTGGTTAGAAAATGGCTTATTGGTTGAAATTCGTGTGTGTGTGTGTGTGTGTTTTTTTTTTTTTTATATTACATACACTATTTCAAGTTCTCAAGAGCACGTTTAAAAACAGAATGACAGACTACGAAACATTTAAACTAAACAATATAAAGTGTACAAAGTGGCAAGTACTTTCTATGATTGATAGCGCTTTTATTTGTCTCACCATCGTGGACATATATTCATCTTTACACGATCAATAATGAAGGATTGCGTGTTGATTTCACAGTTTGTCACAAAATACTGACTGGAGATGGATGGTCCAGTCTCTGTGGGAGGTGTGGCTCTGTGATGTCGATGGGTCCAGTCCAATGTATAAGGTGCAGGGAACAGATTAAGCCTGTTTAAATCTCAATTTCCTGATACATGGCAGGACGGATATGGATGTCTCAGGGGCGGCGCAGCGTGACCACAGTGTGTAATATTGCACCATCTGTTCTTATAGAAATGTGTCCATGCTTAAGGTAAACTATGAGGTAGACGATTTTGTGCTGTTAAATTTAGTTTTTGAAGCTTGATATTGTGAAAAAATTAAGGTTCACGAGAGTAACTAAAATAAATATGTGTATTATTACCTATGCATGTTTTATTCTGCTACTTTTGCTCTTTCTTTTGAAAAATACCTGCACAAAACTTGCTTGCTGATTAGAGTTTGCAAAAAGACACCCTAATAATTGATACTAAACTATATACTATTTAAAAAAAGTATCAATAAAGTTAATAATAACATAAATGGGACAACTTTGGACCTTTCTTGATTTGTTTTTAGCATGGTTTTATATAGACAGCTGATTTTATATTCTATTGTAAAAAACAAAACAAAAAAAAACATTATCCTTGTGGTATTGAGTGTATACTTCATCAGTACTGAAATTGAGAATTTAAATTTGAGTTACATGACAACACTATTTCTGACTGCGAATTGATTAGTTTTAGCTATTGAACAAAAACAGCAATTTTTGTGTCACTGTCTTTTGTTATGATAAACCACTTTTGCACGCCGACTGAGGTAAACAAAACATGATTTGAATACAATAGAGCAATTCCAACACTCAAAAGCAAGGTTAAAAAAACAACAACAACCTGCAACAGAAAAATACCTGTATATAAAAACATCGAACAGAAACAATGGCATACAATAATCGATTTCAGTTCAGGACACATGCTCTCCAAATGTACTGTGGAAAGTTAATTTAGTCTTGTTTGTAAAACTTGCAAATTTCATTCTTTTGTCTTATGGCCTGAGACTGCTGGGTTTTTCTCTGGATTAGATGTCTGGCATAACAAACAACAGTGTTCCTGTGTTAGCAAACAAACAGAGCTCACCCCGTCTTCTGAGTTTATCCAGTCATGCCTTAATTCTACACAGTTCAGCAGAGTGTCACCACAGCACCACTGCCAGCCTTAATTTCCCCATAATCTAGTAGCAGCTTCAGTTCTGTGTGTGACCAAATCTCTAAGATCCGTTTGAGCATGTTAAGAGCACGAAAATATTTTTAATCAAGGCGTTTCTGGACTTGAGAAAGGCTAAATGTATGTAGGAGGCTGGACTGTAGCAGAGGATTGGTTTGTTCTGCTCTCGAACAGCCATCTGGAGCCTTGTCAGTGCAGGATCCTTGAGTGTGCGCGCGATGGCCCTTGTCTCATTTAGCAGTCAGCCTGAGTCTCTGACCCGCTCCTGCATTCATGAACACAACAGCTGTCGCCCCAGCCCAGACAGCACCGGGAGGACTGCAGACAGAGCAAATTATAAGGAGAAAGTCACTGAATAACTGTTTGTAATATTTCATAAAATGCACTTATATTTAAAAGTGTCATGTGTTTTCCCCTGATGATTGTGTGAACAGGCCTAAGGTAAGTTCAGTTTGGAACAAGGCTCCAAACAAAGGTCAGAGTTTCCCAAAGTCAGGTTTGGCCCCCTCTGGAGGAGGTAATAGTACTACAGAAAGCTTCCAAAGTTTGTGCACACATAAAAGCCATAAAAAGTTGATATTGCGCTGTGCGCTGCATGTATCAATCAATATCACTTTATTTGTCTCTGAAGGGCAATTCAAGCACGTTGAGTAGTTAAAATAAAAACTGACATGAGAAGAGTAGAAGCCAAAAATGTCCCTCTACTGTGTCCTTCAGCCCAGACATCACAGCCAGCGTCCCGGAGGAGTCAGACGAACTCTGGAGACATGATAGTAAAGCCTCACTTTAACTCTGCTGTTGTTTCAGTTTGGTGATGAGATCAGCCTTTTTCTCCAAGTATTTCAACTGGAAAGTTTTCTGCCCATATGATGCAAAAAGTCAGTTGTGGTATTTGTATTCAGATCTAGCTATAGCTATCACAGCTAGGATTGTCAAAGATAAAACAAAAAGCTTTATTCACACAATTCAACAGTCCTTAACTTATGTCCCTTCAACTGCACTAGCTGCACATGTTCATTTTCTAATTAATGGAGCATAAAAAGAAAAGAAAAGTTATAATATATATATATATATGGAATTATTATGGAAACCGTAGTCTTAATCTAGATGGGGACTGGAAATGGTCTTACAACTATCCCATTACATCCTTTAGAGAGCACCTTGTCATCAAACTGCTTAATGCCAGAAGTGCTAACTACTCTGCCACTCAAACACAGCTCTGGTGAACAACTTGTGAAGACGTTTAAGATTAAGCTCCCAGTCTGTGATCTGCTGTTACATTTTTCAAATTTACTCGAGAACGCAAAATACTTTGTGACCAATCCACTGTCTCAGGCACTGCAGTATTTTCTTCGAATCGCAGTTTATTCATCTGTCAGAGAAAGCATTACGTAAGTGCTATTCCACCTTCATGAGCCACTTCACCAAAGCAGTTTACCATAACAAAGGCTGGCTGAAACACAAGGTCCGCCTGTTCAAAGTGGGCTGTTTTGAAGCCGCAGTGTCCCACAGTGTTTTTGTTCCATTGATTTGGCAATGACTAGACAAAATATAAAAATAACAGTGACATTGTTATATCAGTAATGTTTTGGAAAATATATTGAAGTGCACATGGTACTGCGTAAATGCACTGTTTTGCTGCAGCAGTAGAGGACATTTTATCCACTAATTGTCCCTCAATGCAGAGCAATACGCAAATATCAGGATAAGGTATTGAAATGTATTAATTTTCATGCAATAATATCAATACTTAAAGGACACGCATTATGCCAAAGCTGGAAAATTTGGAGCGTAGTCAGGTTTTTTTTTAGATTCAGAGCGAAGAAGACTTACTAAATAATATTAATGAAACAAGCGTGAATGAAGCTAAATACAACACCAGGTATGTTTTTGATGAAGCATCAACAACGTTTTTATTCCATATTTAGTACATTTTTGAAATACTTAAGTTTAGATTAACTTTAGAAATATATGAGTTTGTCTGGACATATTTTTTCCAATCAATTCAAGCTGGGTTGGAGAGAAAACAATGACAGCCAAGGTTAAATTCTTTCAAATAAAAATGTAATTTGCTGCAAAGTTCAGACAGAGTACATTTGACTTTTTTTTTTGTTTGTCCCAAAATTATCACCCAACTCTAGCACAAGAGAAAAAGTTACATTTCAACAATACTGTAAACCTTATAAATATTGTACCATGAGAGGAATCTGTGATAATATTGTACTTGACATAAATACTGTAACAAACATGTGACTGACCACTATCTCCAGTCTTTGTCCCACTTTGGCCTGAGCTGCACTTTGACCATCTGGCCTTTTGACCACGTCTACATCAAATGCCCTGCTCAGATTGAATCTTTTAATCCGTCTATAACAGCGGAGTTAAACAGTGCCATCTCTGCGTGCGCCACTGTCTCAGCTGTCCAAACTCTTTGCATCTCTTTCCTCTGTCCTTGTGTCGCTTTCAAGGGCTTGTCATTTTTTCCCTCTTTTCTTCTGGAGGCTGGAGTGAGGCTGGCGTGCATGCAAATGGCTGCTTGTCTGTTTGTAAATGCAGGTGTAGTCTTGCAGGCACCGCGAGCCGGGCTGATGTGAAGTGACATGTGGAGAGCGCGAGCCTGTGGACACCAACTCCCAGACAGAAAGGGAACTCAACGTAAAGCGACACAGAGCTTACTGCAAGACATTCGCATAACATGAAATACATATACAGTGCTTCATCTCCATCGTTCAGTCAATCTTGGTCCAATAAATAAAAACTCAAAACCACACTATTCTTACCTCCTTCATGTTCATATTATTTTTTGCGGAGCTAAAACACCACGGCGTAGGAGGAGCAGATGGCAGGCCACAAACCCAGCCCCCGCCAATTCATAATATCACTCAATCTTTCTTTAATCACACACCACTTTTCATCATCCATTTTTCAGCTCCAAAAATAAGTGCAGGAGCTATAGTCGGAGAGTGGCAAGCTAAGCACTTAGGGAGCCTCGGCTTTTTTTGTTTTTTTTGTACTAAAAGAGCATTGTTTAAGTCCACCTGCCTCTGTGGTTGTTCAAAACTCCCCAGATACTAATCGATACTAAAGCTAACATTGAAACTTATTTGCTTAATACTGAGGAAAAATACTTCTCTCTATCAGAACTACTCTTAAACTGCATTTTACCATTAAAGATTCGACATGTCTAAATCAAAGGGGGACAAACATGCGGCCCTTTTGGCATTTTGATCCGGCCAGCGAAGCATTTAATAAAAAAAAAAAGTATCAGTTAAGTATGGTGCATTTGTCATTTTATAGTGAGATTTAAATGAGATTTAAGATCAGTTTTGAGTTTTTCCACCACTAGAATGACATCAAACAATGATGCATTGGCTAAAAGGAGTGACCACCGGCACCGTTCCTAATAAAATAAATAAAGGCAATTGATTTTTGCTTTTCTGTTGTTGTTTTTATATATTTTAGGCATTAAGTTTATGTATAATAGAAGAGTTCATTTGCAAAAACAGATAAATGCCATTAGATACATTTTTTGAAGATTTACAATTTACTCTTTGTCTAGTCCAGAAGTGGTTTCAAAAGCCATATTTTAGTGCAATAAAATAATATCCCATCGCTTTCTGAGCAAATCCTCTCATCTATACTGTTATTAATAATATGTGTAGAAGATGGGATCAAAAATAAACTAACTTTCTGACAAATTTTCAAACTGGAGATATCTGTTTTTGCAAATGAACTCTTGTATGTGTGTAATATACTGTGGTTAACGACATCCAAACTGTAAATGGTCCGGCCCACGGGCAAGTGTAAAAATCCAATGTGCCCCTGGAGTCAAAACATTTGCCCGCACTTGGTCTAAATATTTGTGTTTTTCATGAACGGTATCAATGTTGGTATCTCATAACGTTTTCCTTAGTGTCGTATCGTAGTGTGGTTTGAATTTCTAGCCCTCGCTGATTGTTGAAGACCACATCCGACATGATTGACGCTGTTACACTGGTCGCAGACTTTTCACCCTGTAATGTTGACGTTTTACAGCACAGTCATGAACTGTGAATGGATGTGAATGAACATGAATGGATGGCTCTTCAGCAGTAGATTCTCATTTGAACCATGGTTGAGGACAGCTGTAGTGAGGGCAGAAGAAGGAGTGTGGGGTTGTTAAGTGATGATGTTATCGCTTTTACTTTGGCTCCTTCTGGTCTCAATGGAATTCCAGCCTCGCTCACTGTTATGGTATTCGGTGATTTTAACCTGCTCCAGAGTTTTAAAAACTGCACAAAAACAATCAGTAAAGTCTGGTCTTTCTCTAGAGATAAATGCCAGGCATAAATGATCAAACTTTCCCTTTATAATCAGTAAAAAAGTTTCACCCACTTATATTTACTGCATCAGTAGACTCAGAAGTTCTCGTTTCTGCTGTTTGTGTCGATGGAACTCTGAACTTTTTGACCCAAACTCTTATAATGTCACATTAAACAATCTTATAGTTGCACCAGTTATACAAGTTATAATTACAATAAAAGTTAATAATTTTGCTGTACATGAGAATTACTAAAAACATTGTTCTTCTGATGCTAGTTTATACATACTTCAATCAGAAAAAAATAGTATATTTCAAAAAAGAACAATACAATTATTTAACAAAGTTGGTGTACAAGACCATACCAGCCAGCTTTTTATTATTTAAAAAATATAAAACTTGAGGTTAAGATTAGCTTCCAGATTGCACAAATGATGTAAAAGGCAATGAATAAACTCCCAAAATATTCAGAAAGGGAAAGTATAGTTTAAAATGGCCCGAGTTCAATCAACTGTGACAAGTGTTGTGTTTCTGTTCATAATATAAAGATAAAGAAGCAGCTAAAGACACTCTTATTCAAAAAAGCTTTTAGTTGACTGGGTTGTTATTTCTCTGTATTTTATCCTATTTTTATGTGAAGCACTTTGTGATTTTTATCTGTGAAAAGCGCTATACAAATAAAATGTACTTACTTACTTACTAATATGGAACTGTATGGATGAAGATGTCCAGATAGGAAATGGTTTAAACTAAAGTATAAAAAAAGACAGAAAATAGCAATGTATCTAAAGAAAAAGTATATAGAAAATTGTTACCATATTGCTGTCTACTGATAGTACAGTACCTTGGGAATGCAGATACTTAGTAGTATTTGTGGTATTTGTAGTAGTAGTAGTAGTAGTAGTAGTAGTAGTAGTAGTAGTAGTAGTAGTAGTAGTAGTAGTAGTTGTTGTTGTTGTTGTTGCAGTCATGTTTCCTGGTCTAACCTCAACAAGTTTCACATAAGACAACTTTTCCTGGCTTGAACCTTTTGACGTGCACACTTTAAAATAAGGTCATGTCTGGAGATAACCCCAGAGAGGGTGCGTTGCTCATGAGCACGTCAGAAGACACACAGCGGCAGATGTTGAGATAAAGGGTCAAGTCGGGGTCATGTTGTTTGAAGGACGGTGCATTGGCTCCCCACTCGACGGTTTATGGTCGCCCGCCGTCACACCAGCTGCACCCACAACTGTCGAGCTGTAATTATGTCATTTTATACCGGCATCACAAAGTTACTTTGTGCGAAAGGGTAATATAAAAGTCAATGATTATAGTTCTAATTTTGAGCTAGCAAATAAAGAGTCGTGCCCTCTAGAGGTGAAAAAAACAACACACTTTGCATAAGCAGAAGCAGTTTATTTAAAGTTTAAAGGTGCGCAGCGTCACTTTTCTGGTGAAGGGGATGCTTTTCTCCTCGGAAATGTTAGTGCTTTGCTTGGAATGTTCCAGAATATGACATTAAACGTATATATAGCCATAGACAAAAGCAGGTTCTGCCACCACGTAAGTTACAGCTCAGCTCTGTGGGGAGATGAGCCCGCTCTCAGTAAGAATGTATGTTTTTCAGTTGATTTTGAGCAATAAAACCACCTGTAATAAAATAAATGCTGTGTTTATTGCGCTGTGCAAATAAGTGTCAAGCATTGATACCAGTTTTAGTATCGATTAGTATCTGTGTATTGATTTTTTTGACAACGCTACAGTGAAATATTATCCGCAAAGCAATAACATCTTAAAAGAGGGAAGAAAAGTACCACAGTGTGCCTTTAAAGTAAGCCATGCCGAACCTTTACAATATGGTCAATTATTAGGGGCTATATACTCAAATTAAAGCTAATGAGAAAAGCCTAAATACTCTTTGTATATAATTTGTAGTATTCAGATGCTAATTTAACTGTTATCTTGTTCCTTTGTAAAAGAACAGGAGCAGCTGGATTTATTTTTTGCTTGGATGTGCGAGTAAACAAATACCATTTAAACATGAGACTAAATTGTCTGTCATCCATCTGGCACTGCAGACAGTTTGACTTTCCCCCCTTTCCTGATGCCTCGCGGTTGTCAAAGTGGGCAAAGAGATTTGAACTGGCAATCCCCTGGAGTATGGCTGAATGCACAAACCACTGCACCACTGATATACAATGAAATGACATGGTGTAAAAGTATTTAATGTTTACTATAATTACAGTTTCATTTTGAGTTCTTTTTCAGTGGCAAAATATCTTTTACTTTGCAGTTGGTGGCGTATTTCCACATCCTTGGAACTGGCACAAATAGTTTGGTGTGTAACTCCAAACTGCTTACAATGCAACGGGCTGAGATCTCTGCTGGCTGCCATCTTGTTACAGCACATTAGTGGGATAAACAAGTCCAAGTGGCTTCACCTGGAGCGTTAAAAGCCTTTTCTCTCAAGTATAAAACAAATCAATACAATCCTCTGTGTTTAGGCCTTGTTCTGCATTCCCTCTGTGTTGAATGATAAGGATGTTTAGGCAGGCTGTGAGCTGGTTCATTTGTCTTTCTAATAACAAATGTATCCCTGTTCATTTTGATGACATACTTTACCCGAGCAATTTCGTTTTTGTCAAAATGTACTCAAATAGCCTGATCAGTTAGTCAAGGAAAAGTCATGACTAAATCAATACTCAAGACTAAATAATACTTGTAGGTCCACACTTGCACTCAAACCAAATCAAAACCCAGGACTAAATCTGGACCAGAACAAAGACAAGAACTAAATCTTAGTCATAGAATCATTTACATCTCCACGGGTCCAAAACATAAGGCTTGTTTCTTGGGCGCTCAGTTTACGTTTCATTTTATTATTGTTGTTTTTTTCATACAGACAGATGTGTTTCTCTTTTTGCTTCATCTTCTCATCAATCACGCCCGACTTTGTGGCAGAAAAGCTGGGTTCCAGATACATCTTTGTACAGAAGTTGAAATTGAAGTGACCGTTATTGACAAAGTTTCCATATTTCTGGCAGCAGTGCTAAATGTCCATAAAAATGAAGCCAAAACCATATAAAAAGTAATGAAAGCTTGGTGGAATTACCCCACCTGGGTCTCTAGTGGAAATACATTTATTCCCCTAGTGCCTGAATACTTTTGAATGAACGTCGTAAAATCTACTGATTTAACTTTAAGCTAACTGAAATCTGATGATGAACGGAATTTTTATTGAGCACTGTTTCATATTCTCTTGTCACGACCTATAAAATGCGTTTTGGTTTTTTGTTTTTTTTGCTTGTGTAAGCGTCATTTTACAAGAACTGTGACTAAAAATAGCCTTTCTAGTCAACAGAATTAACCCTGGCACAAATTCGCGATTACCCTTTCAAATTCAAAGTGTTCCATGAATCAATGCATGTTTTATGTGTCCATTTGCTTGCGTGCCGTCCACGAGTATATCCAAGCATGATTTTTTTTTATTTTTCATTATTGAAGTCTATTCTTAGAGTGACCTTCGCTGAGCTGTGCCGAGCTGCCCTGTTGTCTGTGTGCGGCAGGCTGTGTGATGCGCTTTGAGTGGAGAAAGCCCAGGGACACATCACTGGACTGCTTCACGTTCTGGACGCTTCACAGTTTTGCACATGAATCCTCTGATGGGCCCAATCTGGAAGGCACTGTGGTAGAAAAGGGAAAATGGTCAGTCCAGTGTTAAAAAAAAAAAAAAAAAAAAGTCAAGTCTAATTTAAATATACTACATGTAAACCCTCACGTAAAGCTCTTAGCTGGAGTATTCCCTTTATAGCTGCCCAAAGTGCGGAGGAGCTCTATCTTAAGCATTTTAGTGCTTGAGCGGTGACCTCGGCATCAGTGGGCTAACAGCTTATAACGGCGATAAAAGGAACCCTTAGGTGAAATAAAGATTTACTATATAGGACTCTAAACGCTGGAGATGGAGATTTAGTGTATGGGATGTTTTGTTTTGATCGCGAGCCAAAATCAAAGTAGTGTATAAAGTATGTAGCTTCCATGGCATATCTAGTGACACAGTAGTGTAGTGTTGCTGTGTGAGAGCTTCCCACTGTCTAAAAAATGTATAAAGCCAGTATCAATATAGTAGATGATTTTGCATCCCCCTCCTGAAGCAGGAGCAATAAGGGTCTGCTTGGGTGTTAAAGGCTGAGTTGAGGTTGTATCTCAGACTCCAATTCCTGTTTAAAGAAGGACTTTTTTTTTTTTTTTTTTTTTTTTTACTTCTCTATCTCAAATGTGTGATTTGTGGCTTTTTGCACGATGCACAGCTGATTGTAAACCAGAACTCGAGTGTCTTCTGCACAAAAACAACATCATATCAACACAGAAGGCACTTGAATTATGGTTTACAACCGTTTCTGCTTTAACTCTTTCATTCGGGCAGTACTATTATGTGCTCAGGAGAATATAAATGCTAGCTGCTCAAAAAACATTTGCATCAGATTGAAAAATACTTTCAGATGAGAGTCAAAACATCTTGAACAAACAGTTTCCAGATAATTCATCAGTCCGTCCTTGTTCATGGGATTTGTTCTACCAGAATAATATTTTCAGTCTAGCAGAGTTCTTGAATGCCAAAAATCTTTGCATGAAGGTTTAAAAGTACAAATGTGTTTAAAGAACCCTTCATGCATGAAATTGAACTTTTGTCTGAACAGCGCACTATTGCACAACCCACAATTTGAACCTGCTCCAAAATTGACAAATAATGTATACACCAAATCTTTGCATATTGAAATACTTATGAATTGTATTAGTTTTTCATTTACAACTTGGTGAACAGAACACGAGCTGCACCACTCTCAAATATTTGCTAGTGTAATTCCCTGTCTCACCAAGAAGCTGCTACTTTAAGAAAATCCACTTAAATGTGATACGGGACGAGCATTTGGCATTATTGTTTTGGCACCCGGAGGCTTCAGAAATCCCCCGCTGTAATCGTCACGCCCAATACGGTTTAAGGAGCAGAAATCTAAAACAAATTATGTGCAAAGCCTTATGAAACTCCACCAGAATAAAAAAGATGGAGCTGGGTGCACGTCGTCGGCTGCTTGGTTTAATCAAGGGAACTCGGAGAGGCAAAAACGCAATAAAACCCAAATGCCAATAGGGAGACATTACACCCACATCAAATAAAACACCTGTGAATGCACCAGGATTATTGTACCACATGATTTGAGTTTTCAATTCTGAAATCGCTCAGGGGCACGGTTTCAGAATAATTCATGAAGATAAAATACAATACTCCAGGATATTATTTTAGATTTGTAGCTGTATGTTTTTATTCGGATACTTTTTTTTTATCACCAGGGGTCGCCACAGCACAGTAGCACGGGGATTTGGCAGATTTTTTTGAAAAACTAGGATAGTGTCATAGTGTCTCATACACATTTACAGTTCGTAATCAGAAAAACACATGTATATTAGGGCTGAAAGGTTTTGGATGAATATATAAATGTGATTTTTCTGTTTTGTATTGCCTCATGACATAATTGCAAAAGTCACTTTTATGGAGATAAGTCTGTTATCTAAAGTTCGGGGGCAGGACCACACCTCATCCACGCCCCTTCCGGTGACTACTCTATTTAAGCTTCCCGGTCACACACACCAGTGTTCGTTATTTCGTGCCCCTCCCTCCCACCCTCTTCTGATTGTTCTGTCTTATCCTTTAGTCGGGGGTATCGAGGCCCGGGAGCCTGCTGCCCTCATCGCTAGAAGCCCCAAAACGGCATTGATCATCTACTCTCATGCATTTTATCGTTCTTGATCGCCAATAAACTTCTGCATCCAAGCTTGAGGTTGTGGTCTTTGCTAGTGAAAAAGGTTTTCAGGAATATGTGGGGAAAAAAAACAAAAAAACATGGTGAGTTATTTCTGAGTTGTCAAAAACTTACAGCCAGAAAAAATGACAGCCATAACTTTTTGGTGACTTTTACCTCGAGTTCTGTACAGCTCAGGTTGTTACATCAGCACTAATCACGTCTCCAAGTCAAATGTTAGTTTTAATAATATTGAGAGAATAAACATTGTGACTTTTTTTGATTGCCACTATTATTATACCGTGACTTGTCCCAGTTACTGGTGTGGGCTGATATGTGGGATAACAGAAGAGCCCTGCCAATATCTGACTGATGGTGCTATTAAAAACATGCCATTTACAGCTGCCCTCAATAACAGATATCTTTTAAAGCCGAGGAAAGACAGGATAAGATTTTTTTCTTTGTATAGTCCAGTATTACGAGTTTCCTCACATTATGCTTAAATAGTGGTGTTAATCATTACTTAAAAATAGGTCCTATTCCAAATCTGATTAAGGTTAAGGAGATTAAATAAGACATATTATGCCACATTAACTTTAATGATCCTTTAACCATGATACAAATATGTTTCTTCATTATTAGTTTAGTCAACGTTGTATTTTGATTGATCCCTGCAAGTTTGAATTATTGTTTAAGGCTCGAGGGCACAGAAAAGTCCTGTTTTCACCTACCCCTAGACCCTCCCTCATTCCTAGTAATTATTTGAAAAATTTGGACTTTGAGTGATGCACAGGCTCTAAAATATCACATATGCCTCTTTTAAAAATAAAAACAAATGCTACCCCGCTGCTTGTTACAGTTAATGTAAGTTATGTCACAATGAAGAGGCGGGGCTTATCAGTTTGGCAGTTTTGAAGAGGAAGTCAGTGAAACTTTTTATATTACTAAGCTATTTTTGATCAATATTGTGGTTTACAGTGAACAAAATGTAAAATGATGATTTACTTATGTTGTAGTTCAATATAACCTGCATTTGACCCAGCCTTTAATGCTGCTGGAGCAACCTGTCTGGAGCAGTGGGCGACTCAGTGCAACGCTTGAGGACCCATCTCCAGATCTCGAGCTAGTCCTGGTCAGAACCTTAGCTGGAGGATTTTACTTTTTGTGCATGTTTTGGGAATTCCAGGTGAAAATTTGCTGATTATTGTTCTTTACTCTTAACCCCCATTTCACACTTAATTCTGTCCTGTCCGATAAAGCTGGGCACAAAATACATAAAAAAATGTCAGCAAATTTTCTTTTTTCTTTTTTTTCACACTGCTCATAAAGCTTGGACCACCATTTTGTGCTGTGTCCTACTTTTTAACCCCACGTCTTTTCTTCTCCCTCTTTGCTCCGCTTCTTTGACAGCCTAATGAGCAGCTTATTAACACCTGAAAGCATGGACTAGTGAAAGGCTGAAGAGAAAGAGTCTGCTTTGGAAAATAAAGCTGTTTTTCCCCCGTCTATGGGCACCTGCATAATAAACATCGCCCGTGGTCTGCATAGTAAGGGAGGTGCACAACTGGGAAAAGGATTACTTCCTGTTGTGTGCGTGTTTTTTTATCCTTCTTATTGTTGTCATGGAGATATTTGCTGAGGACAGACCACCAAGAGGGTGAGCCGACTGCTGTAAACTAGGGCACAGCAGAATACATTGAGAGGAAAGTTTGCAAGACTGAAAAAGCTGCTAATAAACGGCAGTTCATTATTTTTTAAGGCACGGAACATGGACTTGTGAACAGAGGCGTGAATAAACAAACAAACAAACAAACAAACAAACAAAGACGTGTTATTTGCCGAGTGATTATCCCTCTTGTGTCTTATAAAGAAGGTAAGTTTGATTCTGAGAGTATTGAGAGTAGTATTTTGAGTTTACACAGGCTTCAAAGCTTTCCCTGGGATCCAGAATACACACTTCTTCAATTCTTGACGAAGACAGTCTGGTCATCCCGCCCTCCGTCACACTTTGAGTCAAGCTCAACACAATCAGATTTGTTTATTTCTGTGACGCATGTGAAACAAACAAATTCATCTGTCATTAACATCAGATTTGTAAGAATAACAAAATCTAACTATTGCTTTTCCCTGACTTTTTTCCTCATAAGCAACATCTATGTTTTGATACGGACTTCGCATGTCACTGATTGGCTGATCCACCTGTCAATCATGTCCATCTGAACTTGCGGAGATGAAAACAGTGACCAGACTAATATTGGTCTTTTGAAAAAAATAATTTGATGTTAAAATAGTTTTATTGTCCACTGTTACAATCCCTTTAAAATGAACAAAGGATAAACAAAAGTGTACACCTTGGTAGCCGATGAAAATGAATATTGGTGGATGAGGCTGTGCAATTTTTAATCAGATTTATAATCGTGATTTCAATTATTGTTCTATTCAATTACATAATATGTTACAATTGAACTTGGAACAAAGTCACAACAAATTCACAAAACATTATCCACAAAATATCTTAAGTCTGTTCTTTCTCTAATTTAATTTGGACAGTATAGGACTAATTTCTATCATTAGAAATAATCGTGATTTGAATGTTTCGAGCAGCCACATTGGTGTGTAGATGTTTTCTGGTCTAGGTTCTGCCAACAGCGCCATGAACATGTTATTGCTTTGGTTGAGATTCCACAGAATCTCAACAAACACCAGATCTGTGGAGAGGTGACTCTGCTCACACTTAGAATCAATGTGTTCAAGGATTTTTTGAGCAATTAAATGAACTGAAATCAAATAAATGCACGATATATGATATTTTTAATACCTTTGGAAACTTCCAGACAAAGCAATGACTTCCTCCATAGAGACAAGCAGCAATGAACAAATGTTTGAATTTTTAGGTATTCATCGTAAAAGAGCAATGGCAATGCTTACTGAACTCCAAAATCTTATTATTATCTGATGTTCTGGACATTTAAAATTGCTTAAAGATCTTGCAAATGGCATTTTTTCTTCAACATTCTAATAATCTGATCAGATGATAGTCTAGTGCAGTGTAGCATCATCCACTGCAGTTGATCAGGGGCAGTTGTTTATTTGAAGTTGTTGCCCCTCCATTTAGAGCAGTTTCACCTTGGCTCAGATTGGACTTTTCAATGAACTAGTAATGCATTCATGTCCTCGGCGCCCTCGGCACGTAGGTTATTGGCCCTGTGTAATATTGTGCGGCTTTCAAAGTAATTAACTACAAGGAATAATGAGAACACTGTGTCTCGCTGCTCAACATGTTGCTCAAATCATTCATTTAGCAAGTTCGTATTTCACACACTGCACTGCATTAAGAGTAGCAAAGTTTTACATCCAAGTTAACACTTAAATATAATAAGAGTTAAAACAAAAAGCTGCAACAAAAGTAATGACAAGTTTAGCTTTAAATATTACTATTATTTGAGTTGACTAAACTACTAAACCACTTACATTTTGCCCTCAGTACAAATAATAAAAATGCGTACGGACTCTGGACCTATACATTGTCTTAATAATTCATGCAACATTTTTCATTTCATGGCAATTTATTCTTGATTAATTAAACACATGAATGGACAGATGATGAATTCAGAGCATGCACAGGCATTTAAATTGTTAAAGTTTGAGGCAATCATTTCACGAGTCACGTTAATTATATTTTAAATGCTTAGAGCCATGGCCTTCAATCATAGGATACAGCTGAATGCAGATTCTGTATATTCATTGTATTCATTATGAGCGAGTTAATTAGTTTCACTTTACATGTAGCTACCGTGCCTTTGTTTTGATCAGAGATTTAACATAAGGCTATATAGTGCAAGCGTGAGTTACAGTTCTTATACGTGACCTGCTCTTGTTTTGGCATGGGAGGCACGTGCTATTCATTTCCATTTGAAATCCTGCCTTGTCTTCGATTCGCGTCAGTCCCAAGGCGTGATAAGTTGTAAGAGCATCTGGTAATAACCTTGAGAAGAAAAAGAAAATAATATAATGATGTCAGATGCTCAGTTTTCCTCGTAGATTGCAGGGTATTTTCACTGGAAAGAGCCAAAAGGAAAACCCACAAATGTTAGACCTTGTATTGTAGTAATTAAGGCGTTGTATTTGCTCTATTACAATACAAATCTGTGTGCATTAGCTGTGGGTGTGAAGCTAACTAGAGCCTGAAGCTGGACTTTAAAGTCAAGGTCAAGGTCATCTTTATTTATAAAGCACCTTATACAATAATAAGACATTATCCCAAAGTGCTGGACAACAACAATAAAACAACACAATATTAAAAACACAAAGATTCCCGGACACAATGTTTGGAAAACACAAGCATTTATACAATATATAAAAGTGCTCAGGTCAATTTGAATTAAAAGCCAGCGCAAAGAGGTTGAAAGAGATGTTTTTAAAAGCGATTTAAAGCTCAGAATCGAGTTGGCCGCTCTTATATTATATGGAAGAGCATTCCACAGCCTGGGGCCGGCGACTGAAAAGGCTCTGTCGCCCCTGGACTTCAGTCTGGACATGGGACAGTCCAGGAGCAGCTTATCAGCGGACCTTAGTGCTTGCAATATTAATAAATCACTCAAATACGAAGGTGCCAAGCCGTTTAAGGACTTATAGACATAAAGCAAGGTCTTAAAGTGCGTATGACAGGTTTTTAACATTTTCTAATTTTAACTTTATTCGGTGTATTAATACCTGTTGTAAATATAAATGATAGTTTTACATCAATCAAGTAGCTGTTTGTAGAGAAAATGGAAAAATATGTTAAAAATCACAGGAAGTAAACAAATTGATGACATCACACTAGGGAGACAAGGTTATGCATAATGTTCGTAAAACAGACTACTTTTTTGACCCTTTAAACATTAATTAAACGAAATAAAGGCGTTCATGTGTATTTTTATTTGTCAAATTAAAAAAATCTCTAACATTAGATCAGGTGTTGCCCAATGTACTTTCTAATTTCCTAGTGTGATGTCATCATTCACAACCAGGAAGTGAAATTAAAACCTGAAAAATTGCTTAATTGGGATAAAATTTGAACAGCATTTTAGCAAACATTGAAATATATTTATCTTAACTACATTTTAGTCAAATGTGTCGTCCAACCTGTCATAGGCACTTTAATTTAGTTAGGACTAGGGCTGCATGATTTGGTAAAAATATCTAATGGTGATTTTCCTGACAAGATTCTTTTTTGTATGTTTTAAAATGGGATTCTGGGTTAATCTGGAAAGGCTCTCACTGAAAGCAATTGCGACGTAAAAAAACCAACCCAAAAACAATCACGCTGAGTGGTCAAAGCACCACACGCCGGAAGAAACAGAAAAATCAGGCGTTAAATCCAGTTGAGAGAAACGCCCAGACATCTCCCCAGTCCACAAATGCACAAAGCACCTCTATGTGCACGCTTTTGAAAAACAAAATAGTCTATATTTCTCCCAAAAGATTTTATTTGTAAAGCACAAATCCTACACAAAGCAATTCTAAGTGCTTTACACAACAGAATACATGCACTAAAACGACAAAACAGATTAAATATGTAAGTAATCCTTAGAAATATATATATTTTAGTGCAGAACAAATCCTTTCAGTCAAATGCAATCGTCTTACAGCTTCAGGAAGTCAACAGTCTGTCTGTCGGTGCCACCATGTTTGTTTTGGTTCATTTGTTTTGGTTTCCGCTTTGTCTCTGCACCACTGGTAGTTCGAGCCCAGTCACAATCTAACACAACAGCTGGATTCTGGCAAAAGGGTTCGGATTCTGTTAAACGCGTCCAGGAGAATTGACAAAAAGACTGAAATAGGCCAAAATGAACTGACAAACTAATAGACGAATCACGTGTATTTCAGAACATGTTTAAAACCCAGTCATTTCAGCTGATTTCGTGCGTCTTGTCGTCCTGCGGTAAAACGATGGCCACCCTGCCGTCTGCTTTAGCTGCAGGCGTCGATCTGAGACAGTCAGAGACGCCAGTCATGTTATTATTATTGTCCATCCATTCATGTGTTGTTTTAGTTGGAGGAATCACAGTCCCGACACAAAGACTGTGTTAGTATCAGGGTACACAAAACACTGTAGGCACAAGGTAGATTGTTTTTTAGTAACGAACAGCAAAAGTGTTTTATTCTTGTGCACTGTTTAACTTTTTCGCTGGAGATCTGATTGCTTTGCCGGAAATGTCACACAGTATGGTATGCAACTTTCAGATGGAAAAATAAGGTGGAATTGAATAGAATTTGACTATGAAATGTTCTGTGTAGTACATTTTACATTAATAATAATGCAAACAATGTCTGTCGGATCATTTTGACACGAATATCATTACCAGACATGGGTAAAGTTACCAAAAAGAGTTAAGTTCTTTCAAAATAATATTAGTCAAGTAGAAGTACAAAGTGGTCCAAGAAGCTGGGGGAGCTTTCTCTACACTGGGTGGACTGCTCCTCGTCCGCCTGGAGGAACTCTTTAAAGCCACCTCCCTCTTGAGTGGTTCTGGCTCCACAGTCCAAGTGGATGCGTCAGTCCTAGTTCATCTGCAGCCTGTCCGTCCGTGGGAGTAGGATCTCTCCTTCACTGTGGTTCTCCCCGAGGTTTCTACTTTTTCCCATGGGGTTTTTTGTAGTTTTTCCTCGCCGCGAAGGAGGGTCAAAGGACAGGGGCATTCTGGGACAGTTATCTGAACTGCTTTTACCTGTGGCCCATCGAGGCAACTGTTGTTATGATTTTGGGCATTATAAAAATAAATTGATTTGATTTGATTTGAAGTAAGAGAACTGTAGAAGCAACTGTCTGGACGTTACATCTGATTTACAATTTGAAGTTCATTTAATTTGAAGGACAAAACCTTAAATAATAACACAAATCTTTACCCCATTTCATATTGTGAGCATAAAGCTTTTGTCGTTTGGTAGACTCATAGTGGGAAGAGGAACAAAAACCTTTTATTCAAGTAAAGTTTTAATTGCTAGTTTTAATTGGCAATATGACGAAAGAAACAACTGTACATGATATGAGGGGAACGACCTAGAAGATTGACTAAACTGAACTATTTATTATAAAGCAGTCCTGTTAGCACTGTGACTTTATTCTGAACTCTTTGGCTGTGTCCGACACATACTGTTAGAGATCAATTGACTTTTTGTTTCACCTGTTCACCTGACGATACATAACACCTGCAAAGTAAAAGGCGACTAGAACTTCGGGCTTATATAACAGTGAAAATCACATCTCGGAAAAGTGTGAATAAGAAATAATGAATCCATTTTTAGACAAGGTGAGGCAGGGCTTAGATAAGCAGAGAAACAGGCGAGAAGAACGGATCGAAGACGGTGCTGTGCTGCTGAGTTATATTAAGAATTTTTTATTTTTATGTCCACAGTGGGTTGAAGAAGTGACGGAATCCTGCAAGAAAAAAACAGATTCTGTGTGTCTCTATTCTACTCCTACACAGGAACAAAGAAAAACATTTTGTGCACGTCTCTCAACCTGTCGTCGATCTCATAAACAGCACTAGCTCTGGATAATTTGTGAACTGTTGGCGTTTCTTAGAGGTGGATAATCGCCATCCCTGTCAAAGTTAACACAATGTTAACAACGCAGCAGACTTGGAGATCGGACACGCTGGAGGTTGCCACGGTTACTGATGATGACGATGCCGTGACTGTTTTGCGTGACGTCATCTCCTCATCGCAAATGCAGAGAGAGAGGTGCTGAAATAACTATATATTATCCAAAATAAAAGTACTAACAATTAGAACAGTCTGTGGTGTAGAATTTTGTTTAGTCCAGCTGCTTGTATTTTTGTGTCAGGCATTTGAATTTACACACTCACAAGAGAAGGCAATTATTTGGTAAGCTGCCATTTTTTAGATTATTTGAGATGTTTACAGCGTTGACGTTGGGCCTAGAACATTGAAGCAAACAGGAGCACAGCCTAAAAGTTTGTATTGTATGGCTGAAGATGGTTTTTGGACCATTGGGGCAAATTGCCAAAGACTGCGCACCTCCGACCACCAATCACTCACACCCCATTTACAAAGGCAATCGTGAAGTGTGTGTATATAGTTAGATCAAAACAGACAAATTGATCGTCAGGAAAATCTGCTTGGTAGCGGTGTAGTTGACTTAAAAGGGCCTATGACAGGTTGGACTACTCACTTGACTAAAATCATGTTAAGATCAATAAATAAATTAAGATAAATGTTTGCTAAAATGCTGTTCAAATTTTATCCCAATGAAGCAATTTTTCAGGTTTTTAATTGCACTTCCTGGTTGTGAATGATGACATCACACTAGGAAATTAGAATGTACATTGGGCAAAAACTGATCTAATGTTACAGATTTTTTAATTTGAAAAATAAAAATACACATGAACGCCTTTATTTTGTTGAATTAATGTTTAAAGGGTAAAAAAATGTTGTCTCTTTTACGTAAATTATGCATAACCTTGTCTCCCTAGTGTGATGTCGTCAATTTGTTTACTTGCTGTAATTTTCAACAGATTTTTCCATTTTTCTCTACAAACAGCCACTTGATTGATGTAAAACTATCATTTATATTTACAACAGATATTAATACACCAAATAAAGTTAAAATTAGAAAATGTTAAAAACCTGTCATACGCACTTTAAGTGATTCTTGGTCGACTAAAGACAAGCTCTGTGCACCAGGTAGTCGACTAAAAGTGTTGCGCTGGCAAAAGGTCACAAATCTTTTAAGTATATCAATGATTGGACCATATATCTGTGCCAAAAGTGCACTGACCATGAGGTTACAGGAGGTCACACTATAAGAATCATTTAGTCACTACAAAACTGTGAATTTATCTGCAAAACAGCAAATTAAACTCACAATTCACTCCCAAATCTCAAGATAAATTATTCCTTTCTGTTGTTGTAAATATAAATCCTCTAAAATCTCCCCAAATGTATTTGCCGAGTAACAACAAATACACCACTAAACTTCTAAATGTCGACAGCTCTACTGCCTAGACACAGTAGCTCCCAAATTCAAATGATAAACTGGTAATACAAAATAAATAAAGTAGAAAGTTATTTGTGTCAAATACGGCTGTAGTTGTTTAGTTGATTAATTGGTCAATGGAGTCCACAGCAGAATGGAGAAAGGATGGAGTGAGTTAGCTGGAGTTTTGGGAGAAACTGGGCCGTTTTCGCTGCCTTTCCACTTATGAAGATGCTGTTTACCAGAACGTCTGTGTTTTTTCATGAGATCCTAACCATTTTGAAAGACTTTTAGTTAATAAATCGATACACAGGGGATGCCTTCAGTCAACCAAGATCTTTGTGGACTTCAGCCCTTCAAATAAGGTACAAATATGCAAGTACAATCAAATAATATATAAATAAAGTAAATATAAAAATATGTCTATCCTAAAGATACATCAGAAATTCAACCATTTATAATAAAATACAACCACTTCACTTCACTTCACTTCACTTCAGTCCTGCTGGATGTGACTGCCAGGTTTGTCAAACAGCTTCCAGTCATGTTATGGGACACTTCGAGCTCACATTTTTCTGTAGAACCTGTTTATCTGACAAATTTCTTCTCATTACTAAAAACTTCCTCCACTCTAATGTCTCCTGTTGCCCCTGACACTGACAGCGCCTGACAGGAGAAGACGACGTCAGCAGGCCTGTCTGCTCCTCCTCAGAACGACACATGCCCGCGGTCTCTCTGTGCTCTGCTTCCATTCGCTCCAATTTACACCGCACTGCCGGACAATGGCACTCGAGTGACAGGATATTTCCTCCTTTGGTCAGCAAT
>CM033637.1:18004793-18024793 GCA_019453435.1 Rhinogobius similis
TGCTGTTTCATTGTTAAAAGCATTTACATAATACACTTCATTATGCTTATGCAACCTTTTTGTTTACAGGAATTGTCTGGTAAAAAGGTCGTCGCATCACTAAATGATCAAACACAGATATTAAATTGAACTTTTACATTTACCTAAAACCACATTAGGCCTGTTCCTGTCTCTCGTAGCAGGTATTTAAATCAAATCAAATCAAATCAATTTATTTTTATAATGCCCAAAATCACAACAACAGTTGCCTCGATGGGCCACAGGTAAAAGCAGTTCAGATAACTGTCCCAGAATGCCCCTGTCCTTTGACCCTCCTTCGCGGCGAGGAAAAACTACAAAAAACCCCACAGGAAAAAGTAGAAACCTCGGGGAGAACCACAGTGAAGGAGAGATCCTACTCCCACGGACGGACAGGCTGCAGATGAACTAGGACTGACATCCACTTGGACTGAACCAGAACCACTCAAGAGGGAGGTGGCTTTAAAGAGTTCCTCCAGGCGGACGAGGAGCAGTCCACCAGTGTAGAGAGATCCTCCAGCAGGAGATGAGGAACAGTTAATCTAAGCAGATGGAGTTTGTCCAAGCAGACGAGGTGTGGCTAATCCAGGGTTGAGGGAGTTCCTCCAGGCGGGTGGCGCATAGATCGTCCAGTGTAGAGATCGATCCTCCAGACAGATGGGGGTGGGGGGGTCGTCACTGGAGCAGCCGCCGCAGTGCCTGAAACAGTCTCCACTCCCGGGGGAAGTGGAGAGAAAGAGAAAACATGTGAACAGCAATGAACAGACTACAGTTGAAGTAATATTAAATATTGTTGATAGGTAAAGTAGAAGAACCAGAGGATAGTGTTCAAGCTGCCATACTTCCCCCAGCAGAATTGCTTCAAGGGCAGCGTAGCTAAAACTGTAGGTTTTTATTTCTGTTCCTAACTGGCCTGACCATAAGCTATTTCAAAGAGGAACGTTTTGAGCCTGGTCTTAAATGTAGAGACTGTGTCGGCCTCTTTTACATGAACAGGGAGCTGGTTCCATAACATAGGAGCTTGGTAGCTAAATGCTCGACCTCCTACTGTGCTTTTAGAGACTCTGGGGACTAACAATAGTCCAGCATTTTGAGAACGAAGAGCTCTGTTTGGATGAATGTACGCCTTTACTATTGCATCTTTGAGGTAGGATGGGGCCATATTGTTTAAAGCTTTATAAGTCAGGAGGAGGATTTTAAATGTGATTCTAAACTCAACAGGAAGCCACTGAAGAGACTCCAACACTGGTGAAATATGATCTCTTTTTCTAGTACCTGTTAATAATCTTGCTGCTGCATTTTGAACCAGTTGAAAGCTTCTTATAGAGCTTTTAGGACACGCTGTAAGCAGGGCGTTACAATAGTCTAATCTGGATGTGACAAATGCATGGATGAGTTTTTCAGCATCATCTCTGGGCAGGATTTTTCTAATTTTGGTTATGTTACGCAAATGAAAGTAGGCTGTTTTACAGGCTTGATTTATATGTGCTTTGAACGAGAGATCTTGGTCAAATAGGACCCCAAGGTTTCTTACAGTAGAGCTGGGGGCTACAGTGATATTGTCCAGAGAAACTATCTGGTCAGATAAAGAGTCTCGCAGGTGCTTAGGGCCCAGCAGAATGACCTCGGTTTTTTCAGGGTTAAGGAGCAGATAATTAAGAGTCATCCAAGTTTTTATGTCTTTCACGCAGGCACTAAGTCTGTCTACTTGATGGGTCTGATCAGGTTTCATTGATAAATAAAGCTGAGTGTCATCTGCATAGCAGTGGGAAGTTAATGCCATGCTTTCTGGATGATCATACCTAAGGGCAGCATATAAAGTGTGAACAGAACTGGACCGAGTACTGAACCCTGCGGCACACCGTAGGTTACTTTAGAACATGGGGAAGATCTCTGGTTTACATTAACAAACTGGTACCTATCAGATAGATAGGATTTAAACCAGCTAAGGGCGGTTCCACTGACACCTATATCACATTCTAACCTCTGCAGTAGAATGTTGTGGTCGATGGTATCAAACGCTGCGCTGAGGTCCAACAGAACCAGGATTGAGACCTGTCCATCATCAGCAGCTAATAACAGATCATTTGTGACTTTAACTAGTGCAGTTTCAGTGCTGTGGTACGCACGGAACCCTGACTGAAAAACTTCAAATAAATTATTGTCCTGCAGGTGGCGACAAAGCTGTTTAATCACAATTCTTTCAAGGATTTTAGAGACAAAGGGCAGATTAGAAATAGGTCTATAGTTTGCCAGTATGTCGGGTCTAGATTAGGCTTTTTCAAAAGTGGTTTAACCACTGCATATTTGAAGGACTGAGGGACATAACCGCTTTCTAGTGAAGTATTTATTATATTAAGAATGGGATTTATAATTAGGGGAGAATTTCTTTGAGGAGTCTACTTGGGATTGGGTCTAAAAATACAAGTTGATGTTTTGGAGGACATAATGACTGAAGTTATCTCTGCCTGATCAACAGCAGTGAACCTATCTAGTATTACTGAAGGATTTGTATGGGACACTAGCTTTGCAGTCTGGGCTTGCTCGGTACTAATAGTGGGAGTCATTGTATTTAGTTTATCTCTAATAGTTGTGATTTTGCTGCTAAAGAATAGAAGAAAGTCATTGCAGCTTAGAGTAACTGGTATTGAGGGTTCTACTGCGCTGTGACAGTTTGTCAGCCTGGCTACAGTGCTGAAGAGAAATCTAGAGTTATTTTTATTTACTTCTATTAAATTTGAATAATATCTGGTTTGAGCCTTACGCAGAGCCTGCTTATAAGACAGAAGGCAAGTTTTCCATTCTTTTAGGGATTCTTCTGTGTGGGAGCGGCGTAAGGATCTCTCTAGTTTTCTTACCCTTTGTTTGTGAGAACGTAGTTCTTCATTGTACCAGGGGGAGGCTCGTTTTGGCCTGATTACTTTCTGTTTAAGTGGAGCTGCAACATCAAGAGCAGCTTTTAGAGAGTTGACCATTGAGTCAACAGAGTTATCAATAGCACTGGGACTGGCGCTGTTAACGACAGGATCACATGACGTAATATTAAATATTGGTTCTATTATTTCTCTGAACTTTAAAATAGATTTTTCAGATATTGTCCTTTTCATTATAGTTTTAGTCTGAGGAGCTGGATAGTCCTTAAGAATAAACTGAAAGGTAATTAGGAAGTGATCTGACATTATTGGGTTTTGGGGGAAGACATTTAGGTCACTAATCTCTATTCCATAAGTTAGAACCAGGTCCAGAGTGTGCTGGTGACTGTGGGTTGGTTCATTTACATTTTGAGTGAAACCAATGCTGTCTAATAAAGCGCTAAAGGCATTACTGAGGCAATTATTTTCATTCACATGAATGTTGAAATCCCCAACCACCACAATATTTTCCCAGTCTAATACTAAATTTGATAGGAAGTCAAAGAATTCTGTTAAGAACAGCGAGTAAGGACCGGGAGGTCGATAGATTATTACGAGCAAAACAGCTTAAAGTGTCACTAAACACTAAATCAACGTTTTTTTGCAACTACATGGCTTTGAAGTGGCATTCTCTACAGTGCCAAGTTCGTTTTTCACATTTTAGTGCAAACCAAGTTAATTTGCCGGTCTAAAACAGTGGAAAAAAAGTGTGTGCTGCCTCTTATGGTTAAACTCCGCCACTGCATTCAGGGCGGGGTGTGCAGGAGGCCTGTCAAAAGTATCAAAAAAATAAATACTCAACACTAAAGCTAGATACGCATTTGAATAAGGATCAATACTGAAAATATCACCTATATAAGAGAAAATATGATCTTTCCTGAATAGTTTTAGAGTTAATGGTAACATAATGAAACTACTATCATTTTGTGTTGAAATGTACATTTTATTGTCTAAAAATCAGCTTATTTATTGTCATTGTGGTTTCAAAATTGGCATTGAGTATCAAGCCTTTTTTCTTATTATCAAAATTGGGTTTGAAATGAAAGGTGGCTAAAAGATTTGGGAAAAATACCTAATTTCGATTTTATTGACAAGAATTACAATTACATTTAGGTTTGCCATTTGTGTTTTGGTAATAGGATTCTGTTCAAAGATGTTCACATTTCTCTCACAAAGAGACTTGACAAAAAGAATCAGAATCAGAAAACGGTTTATTGCCATTGTCAGTGATCAAAAATTCACAAATATAGGAACTTGCTTTGGCGTAAGGTGCAACATAAAGCAATGAATAAAATATAAAAAAATATAAAAAAGGCATGCATAAAATTAAGAATGAGATGAGAATGAATACACTATGTATTTTGGAAGACATACAGATCTAAACTACATATGCAGAATAAGGCAAGGTATTTATGGTACTTCAAATTGCAGCCTTTGCGATTCACTTATTGCGTGCGTTTGTATTTCGATTGATCTTACCGCCCTGGTTTGCACTGCGGTTGTGGGCAAAGGTTAGGTGTTTAGTCCCACTTTAAGATTGCCAAATACATGGTTACTTACATTAACATCAGTATTATTTCCTAAGTTAGTCTCAGCTATGGCTATTTGTACATCACAATCAGCATATTAACACATTGGAATATTGTGGAAGTAACAAACTAAAGTCACAAACTAAAGGGAAGAAAAGATGAAAAATGTCCAAATACCCAAGGACACAACAGCACACCTCTTTTTCCTGTGACTGAACCAGCTCCTTTCAGGTTTAACTTCAATAATTTCACCTTCAAAACCATCCACAATATTCTCATTTTTGAACAATTCAAACTATCATTATGAGTTTACAGGGTTCGACGTGTTACAAAATCAACAAGAGACTGCCAATCAGTAAATTAGGTATGCCTTACTTCTACTTTTTTGTTTCCTGGCTTTTGCAAACACATCACTTTGAATGTAAAATACTTCTCAAAATGTCCAGTGTCAAGAAGCTGGGCTAACGTCATTATCTACTGCATTATTTTTATTATTTATTTTGTTTTCCTCCTCAAATGCTCTGGACGTTGCTTGAAGAGACCGGAAAATGTGTCCAACTTCAACTGAACATAAAGGCAACCATGAATATTTAAATACCATTCCATCAATATATGTAAATCACCGTGCATATGTACATACAAAAGAATATGGAAAAAAATACTCTTGTTAAAGCTGTAACCCTTTGAGACTTTTATAAAAGGGTATATATTTTGTAATTTCCGCATTGTTAAAGTATCGCATCTTATTAGTTGATAATTGTATAATGCTAGACTCAAAACAAGGGCAAAAGGGTATTTATTTACTTATTTATTGATGGTATATTTATTTTTGTTGAGAGAAACTTGTACTTATGTTCACTTAAGTATAGCCCCTGATTTAAAAATAATAAATACTCACCGAATGCTGTCACTATCATCAATGAGAAAACTTGTGTCAATGGCGCTTGAACTTATTTATCTTGTGTTTTATGTTGTTGTCAATGTACACTAACTACTACTGCTTTCACTATACTGTTAGTTCTGTCTGAGTTTAGCAAGTTAGTCTATGTTCAAAGTAGTTCGCTTTATAGACATACTTTTTCAGGGACAAAAAACAGAAGAACAATAACTTCGTGAACGCTAGTTACAATCGTTTTCGTTTCTCTTTTTTTTTTTCTTTTGTAACTGGCTTCTTTTTTTTTTTTACTGAGCTCTACTGGGTCCCGTTGCAAAGCGTTGTTAGTCTAACCCTGTCTGAAGTATTCACAAATAGTATCCCTGGATGTATGTAACTGTGTGTACACTTAGATTGGTCATCATCTGTGTAGTAGCTTAAAGAAGTGTATCGAGAGTCGGTGAAAGTGCCAAAAAATATCAAACATGCAATGGTTAATGCCACTATAACACCATTTTTGAGTATTAAATGGAATAATATGGACAAAACATCAACATGCTGGCATACTAGACTCTTATTTTGAAAAGTGTTTGGGACGCCATGCTTTTCTGTGGCGTCAGAGTAAATATACAGAGGGTAAGACTTTTAGTGTCATATTGATGGTATTGTAAAGGTGTGTTCACATTTTATTGAGCTTTCTGGGATCAAGTTGGTATTGCTTTGCCTGGGATATTCCACAGCGTGGCATTAAACTTGTCTATCTTGAATTTTGCACAATTACAGGTGTTTTTATTGCAAAAATACCTTGAAAGACATGCATTCTTCCTGTGAGCGGGGTCACCTCTCCACAGATCTGACTTGAAATTTATCCTGGTAGAACAGCTGCTTGACGAACAAATGTGAAATGTCGCGGTAACACTTTATAATGACTAATGAACAAAGACTTAATACAATAATTCAGGCTTTGTAACTACGTAATTAATACCGCTTTCAAACCGCTTAATTAAATAGTTACTAAGCCTGAATAATTCTTAATAAATGGTTTGTTGAGTATGATTTCAGTCCTTGTTCATGCTTTATTAAGGCTTATTGAGGTGCAGTTATGATAAAGTCATACCAAAGTTACTGGTGCACATGTGATATCTTATTTAGACAAAATTTTAGCTGAAAAAATGGAATTTGCCAGAGAGAGCGATAAAAACACTATTCTAAAAATTCCTATTGTTTACTATATTTACTGATTACTATTGTATTATTAAATTTGTAGAAAGCTTCTTTCAGAGAAACAAACTGCCAACCTTCTGGTCTAACAGCTCTGTTTCCCTTTTTATGGACAGGGGATAGTCTCTGCAGTCCAGATGAGCAGGATTTTGACTTCTTTCTGTTTTAAGTAAATATTGATGCACTGCCTCGCACAGAATTGGTGTTACTGCAATGTGTTTTAAGTCAACACGAGTCAGACTTGTGGACAATAAAGTGTGGACACATCTAGAATGTCTTTAGAAAGTATTATATCTGTCAAACCTTTAATGATTTCAGCATTTATTCGGTTGCTCTTATTCATTTTCTGCACATGCATAACTACTATTGGATTGCTGCAGTGTGTTTCTATGCAGTAGTGTGCATGTCACTTCATCTGTATTTCATGGAAATTTCTTGCTTAATAATTGAATTGTCAATTTTTATTTTGGCATCAACAAACAGTATAAACCGCACATGTAGATATTTTCTTTTTGTTCTAAATATTTTCTTTCAAATATGTGCCCAGATTGCAGAGCTGTTTTCATCCAGTTGTTTGCCATCTGTATCTTTCTTGTACAAAAGGGCACTGGTGAAGTCCGTTAGGCTCTCCATACTATACTAAATGTATTGAAAAAATCCTTTTCATAAGGGAATTGCACATAGCTGTGAAATTTTACAATAAAACAACTGCATTTATCGTCTATGAGTTTATTCTTCATTATTTCACAAGCAAGAACACCTATGACAGTTATTCTGGTGGAATAATTTAAGGGACAGGGTTGCGGTCATGTGGGGCTTTATGTAAATATTTATGGATATTTTAGGAGCATCAGTGATGGAGTGGATGAATCATGCAGATGTTAGTGAGGTGTTGATGGTGGGTGGTCCAAACAACAAGCTCATGTTAAAACTGCAAGTAAATACAATATATTATTATAGCCATTGTTCAGTTTGATGACACAAACTGTTTTCAGTATTTTATGGACAAATACATTCAAGACATGTATAAAAAACATACTTCAAAGAGTACTATTGAAATGATAAATGCAACCAGAAAGGATTGATTTGTCGATTACAGAAGTAAAAAGTTGTATTTTCAAACATTATAGCACGTCCTCTGCCTGTGGTCACAGGTGTCACACCAGCAGCTACGGACCTTGGTGAAAATGCAGCGTAAGAGGGACATTCAGCCGCATTCAGGAAGCAATTTATATTCAGCAATTCTCAGAAAAAATGTGTGGAAGGTGTGACGGGGTTCTTGTGGCTGCGTAATAACGATGGCGTCGTCGGAAGGATGTTTTGAGTTTTATTTGGTGCAAAACTCAATTCCAAACAATTATTTACAATATTTACAAACAGGATGGATCAGAAATGGAATAAGCTCTCACAGTTACCTTCTCTGTAGCAAGCTCTGACTCACATTGACTCAGTTTCTACAAACCAAAATTATTTCTCAAAATAAAAATAATCAAAACATCAACAAAAAAAATCTATATTCAAATCACTGGTGTCCCTGCGCCTAAAACATGCTCAAGAAAATAATTAAATACATTTTGGTGTAGGAACCAGCACTTTGCGCTGACGCACAATGACGTCAGACGCCAGCGTCCCACACATGATGCACCATAATCCAGAAGTGAGCGAGGCGCTCGGTTTGACTCAGGTTTGACTGTCCGGACTTGTGAATGGAGATGGACAGTGGCAGAGGGTTTGTTACTGGAGGAGATTATGGACGTCAATGACTTAGCAGCAGCCTAGTGTGCACCCAAGACTCCTGGGATGGAGCTTGAACGGTGAAATGGGTGGAAAACGGAGCGGACGGACGGCGAGATGAATGGTAAGCAGTTAGCACGTGTGGGTGCAGGGCTCAGGTAGGAGCTGCTCTGACGGGGCTACTCCGGCACAGAAGGTAGAAGGAAACCTGAAAACATTAACACATTAACACTGAGTGAACTATCAAATCCTGAATCAAACCCTCAACCTCCCTCCCTAGAGACAGAAAAATGAACCATTCTGCCACTGTGCACTCTCCTGCAGATAACTTACAACAGTTTATTGCATCTTATTGCACTTTTCCAGAAACACTAAGTCACTTTTCACGTCCTTACATTATTCATTCTCTCCACAATCCCCCTTGGATTAAATTACAGAAGTGTGATCTCCAACTTGTACTAAAACCCCCACCAATTTCTGTCCGTGAATTGAACACTGCAGTACATATGCGCTGGGGGATTAGCATATTGGGAGGACAGCTCAATAACAATAGTTATGCAAATCCAACATGACTTCAATTATATCTTAATAAACATATTATTTGAGGTTTAATTATCTGAAAAAAGTGCAGAATATTGCCTTATATCCATTAACTCGTTTTATTTTTCGCCATAAACAATAATTCCATCCATCCATCCATCCATCTTCTTCCGCTTATCCGGGGCCGGGTCGCGGGGGCAGCAGTCTAAGCAGGGACTCCCAGACTTCCTTCACCCCAGACACTTCCTCCAGCTCCTCCGGGGATCGAGGCGTTCCCAGGCCAGCCGAGAGACATAGTCCCTCCAGCGTGTCCTGGGTCTACCCCGGGGCCGCCTCCCGGTGGGACATGCCCAGAACACCTCCCGAGGGAGGCGTCCAGGAGGCATCCGGAACAGATGCCCGAGCCACCTCAGCTGGCTCCTCTCGACGTGGAGGAGCAGCGGCTCTACTCCGAGCTCCTCCCGTGTGACTGAGCTCCTCACCCTATCTCTAAGGGAGCGCCCCGCCACCCGGCGGAGGAAGCTCATTTCGACCGCTTGTATCCGCGATCTTGTCCTTTCGGTCATTACCCAAAGCTCATGACCATAGGTGAGGGTAGGAACGTAGATTGACCGGTAAATCGAGAGCTTCGTCTTTCGACTCAGCTCTTTCTTCACCACAACGGTTCGATACAACGCATCACTGCAGACGCTGCACCGATCCGCCTGTCAATCTCACGCTCCATCCTTCCTCACTCGTGAACAAGACCCCGAGATACTTAAACTCCTCCACTTGAGGCAAGGACTCCCCACCCACCCGGAGAGGGCAAGCCACCTTTTTCCGGTCGAGAACCATGGCCTCGGATTTGGAGGTGCTGATCCTCATCCCAGCCGCTTCACACTCGGCTGCAAACCGTCCCAGTGCATGTTGCAGGTCCTGATTTGAGGAAGCCATCAGGGCGACATCATCTGCAAACAGCAGAGATGAGATCCTGTGGTTCCCAAACCGGACACCCTCCACGCCCTGACTGCGCCTAGAAATTCTGTCCATAAAAATTATGAACAGAACCGGTGACAAAGGGCAGCCCTGGCGGAGTCCAACATGCACTGGGAACAGGTCTGACTTACTGCTGGCAATGCGAACGCAGCTCCTGCTCCGGTCGTACAAGGACCAGACAGCCATTAGCAAAGGGCCCCGGACCCCATACTCCCGGAGCACCCCCCACAAGGCGCCCCGGGGCACACGGTCGAATGCCTTCTCCAGATCCACAAAGCACATGTGGACTGGTTGGGCAAACTCCCATGAACCCTCGAGCACCCGATGGAGAGTATAGAGCTGGTCCAGTGTTCCACGACCAGGACGAAAACCACACTGCTCCTCCTGAATCCGAGGTTCGACTATCGGTCGGATTCTCCTCTCCAGTACCCTGGAATAGACCTTACCGGGGAGGCTGAGGAGTGTGATCCCCCTGTGGTTGGAACACACCCTCCGGTCCCCCTTCTTATACAGAGGGACCACCACCCCGGTCTGCCAGTCCAGAGGTACCGTCCCCGACCGCCACGCGATGTTGCAATATCCCAATAATTCCCAGTATTCATATTTTGCATATTTACGTTCACAGTAATATCTACATTTTTATATATATTGCTCATCTACACGGTCAGGGTGAAATGTCAAACCCATAGACACAACAACAATGTTTAATCTGAAACTCATTAACTTCTCATAAACTCATAAAACCTTTGTTCTTCCTACATACCGTCCCTGTATTTACAATGTTAGCCTGGGCCAGATTTGTGCGACTCTCAAATCACTGATCTTCCACCGCCCCATGTAGAGTCACTCTAATATGGTTCCCATTCCTCCCACATCAGATCGCGCAGTTCTGACCTACTTCTTAAAAAGTATCTGAGGACATGCGATTAGGCCTGTGCCGCTGTGACACTAAAGCACATTTATATTTGACAAGGCAGAAGGCTGTTCTGTCTCTTCATCAGACGAGGAGAGAGCGCACGCACACATGGAGACAGCACCACTCCGCTGGACAGAACCGCACCAAAGCATCATGGGAATATTATCATTACGCGTCGGCATGCAGTGTACCGTCACAAGTTTGCCTTTCGTCAGCGGCAGAACAAGCTGTGGCGATGGAGAGAGAGTGTGAGCAGAGGACAGGATGAATAATGCACGTGGATCAGGCCCGAGTTTCAGAAGTTTGCTTGGCTGCTTTCATCATGTGGTGCAACCGAGAAAACCAGCGCGTGTCTCGCATTGTGCTGGATGGATAAAGATAAAGGAGGTTTTCTGGGTGATACGATGTTGTAACTGCAGTTTATTCAAAAGTGGCTATGAGCAGTGTTATTAAGTATGTATGACTGTAGCGTTTTACAATTTAAAGGACTCATATTATGCAGTGTGTGGGGTTGTAGTCGACTAAAGAAACTAATGATCGACTAAAGACATGTCCTATTGGCCAATTAGTCGACTAAAGAAACTATTCGTAGACTAAAAAAACTATTACTCGACTGAAGACATGTCCTATTGACCGATTAGTCGACTAAAAGGGAATCCATGTATCTGACTTAAGCTGCATCCAAAATACAAGCGTTACACAAGAATTTATGCAAAAATAAAGTTTTTACAGTGATAAGTACTAGTCCAAATTGTAATTATATGTTAGGTTGGATTAAATTCATGATTCGTTCAAAAATCTTCAGCTAACTCATTCCATATGTTCTTTTTGCTGTTGTCCCATGTAAATCCTTTTAATTTAAAGAAAAGTATCTGTCGACTAATAAAGATCTTGGTCAACTAAAACACCATCGACCAATTAATCGACTAAACGAACAAAGTAATACAGCCCTAAAAGTGTGTAGTGTATGAATTTGAAGGCCAATATATCGCAAATGAAAATTAACCACTCAATGCCACACATAATACGACTAATGCAGGGAATTTGTGGTAGTCAACTTATTCCAAAAATTGCCATTTGTTTACATGGGGACAGAAAATAAGTTCTACACAGACCACAAAGCCGTTTTCAGGCCCCAGGAAATTGGTGCATTGTTGACTTGTTGCACGTGCACAGTAAACATTTTTCACAGTTACAGTATAATATTTTAGCTGCAACTACTTTTCTATGTCAAATCAGAAGTGGCTTTACTACAGGAGCGCAGCAAAAGTGGGCAGAGCAGAATAAGGTACCCTTTTGTAAACGAACACATCATGAAAAAGTGCTGCGACATAAAATAACACAATTAAACTCTAAAGTAGTTCAGTTAGAATAATTAATGAATCATTTACAGTATGTAATTATTCAACCTTCAAAAGCTCAAATAGTCATGTAAACAAAAACAAAAAAGTTCCCCAATAGTACACAGAAAAGGTACATGCAATAAATATTGAGCCCCCAAAATAATTTCAATACCACTAAATGTCAATACTTCAATCTGTCATGTATTGAAGTAATAGAAGATATAGTAATTATCGTGACAGGCCGGGTTATTGGTCTTGAGTAGCTTTACTTTGGCATCTCATGTTTTAGAGCTAAAAATAATGTATAAACTGGATTTGGTGTTAGCGCTCCATCTACTGGCAGCAGAGGGAAATAAACAGAAGCTGTCTTGTCTCGACATGCCTATTATAACCATTCATGGACTTCAAAACAGCACAGAAGGATCGTGGAGCTCTACATGACATCACAAAGATGGGAAATTTGGACCTGAGTGTTTTCTAAGACTCGGAGAGAGAGGACTTAAGCAGGAGAATGAAGCCAAATATAACTCCAGGTATGTTTTCTGATGAGGGAACAACGTTGTAAAATGACACAACTTACACAAGTAAATGTACCATATTACCATCAACACTTTCTGTGCTAAGTTCAATGGTGAAAATACAATAGTAGTGATAATACTTCTGATATAGAGTTTCTAGGCTACAGTAAATTAGTTGGCCATGAAGGGATGTTTCCGGAAACAAAACCAAAAGCTGGTGCTCTGTCTTTCACGTGTCTGATTCGATTCATCATTGCACCTGCGATGTGCACAAAATATATGTATTGTTTAGAATTCACTATTGGCTTGTCTGTGTCATTTTGTGTTGTTTTGGTTTGTCGATAAAGTAAGTTCAAACTCAGGCACATCACTTCCTGTTCTGTAGTGCCAGGAAAGGCAGGGAATCCACATGGCCTGCAGCTTTAAGATCCAGTCACATCCAGGGTTAAGGACTGATAAATCAATGTCCTAAGTTACTGAAATGTATAATTTGGAAGTTCATGATTTGATATCTGTGTTATTTCACAAGAATGTTATATAATTTTGGATAAAAAGTAAATGCTAAATTGGTCATTGTTAAGGAAGCTGCATACTGTTAAAATCAACCATTCAGCAGTTCATGTATTCTGAATTTTCTTTGTTTTTCTGTGTTTTTGGTGATAGTTTTCACTCCATGTTATGATGAAGGAGTCAACAGTAAATCTGCGAAATACAACATCGACTCGTCTCTTTGTCGTGAATGGAGTTTAGCGTGGTGTTTAGTCTACGATCTGTTGCACCTTGACGAGAACACTATAATATAATCAAGGAACATTCCATGACTTAAAAGGGACGGATGCATCTTTTAAAATAATGGGCCCCATATTTACATAAAATAAGAGCACAATATCAAAAGGAAATATAAAAGATGTGTATGTTCATTACAGTCTTTGCCACCCAGTTTAGAACGTCATACGGATGCTATTTCAATTTATTTAGTCAATGGTTTTCTTTGACTCATTACGTTTCCATGGAGACCAGGAGAACAAATGTCACAAATCACGGCACTTCGACCGTGGATTCCTTTGCATTTCATTATTACATATTTTTACTTATTTTTTCCATTGCTTTGGTTCCCTATGTTGAACAGGTCTTTGATGTATTTAATTGCATTTTCCTACGTTGTCTTAAAAAAAAAAACAATACTTTTTTTAGTAAATAAGTTAACAAGTTGCAATTGGCTACGTGGTTGTACAGCTAAATTACTTGATCTCTTTTATTTGACTCTTCAACTTGCATGTCATGTCAGACATAATGACAGGACCAAAGTGTTCCTGTATTTTGAAGACTCCTTAAATCAGGCATGTCCAAACTCAGGCCCGGGGGCCAAATGCGGCCCTCAGACCAAATTTTCTTGGACTTCCTTAGACTTCCTGGTGAACTGGCCCACATTGTCCTGATAAGTACTATTTACAGCACATTTCAGATTTTCTACAATTCCAACCTAAATAACTAACATTTTGGTTCAATACAGACCTGATATTAAGACACTGAGACTGAATGTAGATGTGGTGGTGCTTAAAACATCAGATAAATGCAGCTTTTTTAAACGTTTCACGATTGATTTGTGGCCCTTCGCTTGGTCTATATTTCAATATGCAGCCCTCGATGGAAAAAGTTTGGACACCCCTGCCTTAAGTGGAATTGCATCCAGTTTGCCAGTGTATAGACACCAGTCCTGCTATTATATGTCATCAGCCATAAAAGTATTCATCTTAATCATGTGCAATTTCTGTGTTGTTTATGTATCCACGTGTTGAGCCATCAGCATAGATCAAACCTCAGCGTCTCACCAATGCAATAGAGCATCATTAGATATGACATTTAATGGCTTCTGAACCGACCAATCAATGACTCCCATTTCCAAATGTCACCCATAAAATCATTTGACCTTCTGCATCAATTTGGACCAGGCCCTCTTCCCGTGGGACGGACAGATGCTCTGAGTGACCAGCGACAACACGGACTGTGACACAAAACAAAAATGCTCTTTTTTTTTTTTTTTTATTCATTCCCAAAGCCAAATTATTTGTGTCAGAGACATGCAACTGATCAGCAAAAGAAATACAGTTAGCAGTTTTACTAAATCAGTAAATCTGTCATTTGTCAGCTAAAGACCTAGTGGAAATAAAATAAACATATAATGGGATGCCTATTTTTTGCTATATTTCATATAAGCTGTTGCAAATGACATTGTGACATTAAAATCAAAACAAAAATCTTTAACCCTGTTCTACAACTGTTCAAATATAAATTACAAATGAACGAATCACAAATTTCACTGAACATACATATTTTTTAAAAGATTTTTACAAAAAACAGCCTGTTTCCCTAGTTTGGCTATTTTGTTCTTCCAGTATTTTATTTAATTGTTTTCTTCTTTAAAAAAATATATTTTTTCACTTTTCTTTACCTTTTCTTTTCACTTTTCTTTAGCCAAGCCACTTTTCTTGGCTCATGTAAAACTATCATAAATATTTACCACACCATTCCACCAAACAGCTGTCGTATACTTTAAAGGACACACATTATACATTATTTGTCTTGTCATTGAACTTAAAATAAAGTATATTTAACCCTAACCCTAACTTTACACCAATCCAATACAATCCAATCCAACAGCAATATGAAACAGGCATTTACAGTAGCTCTAAAAGTAAAATAAAGTATGCAATTTGTGCGCTCACCTTTGTGTTAGTACTCCATCTACTGGCAGAAGAGTGACTTATCATGGGGAAATACACAAAATGTAACCACACGCTGTAATGAACGTAATTTAATGGCAAGAAACTGATGATTTATGGAAAATTTGTGTTTTGTGAGGCTGAGAGAAGATAACTTACCAAACAGGATGCATCAAACTAGCGTGAATGGTTAAAAGCAAAATTAAAAAGGCATTTAAACATATTTCCACAACAATGTCTTCTGACTGGATTCACACAGAGCTGTTAAACTACTGAAGAGCTTTACCCTCACCTTGACAAGCTGCTATTACTGTGCCACTTGATGTATTTTGAGGCATTAGCTGAGCACAAATCTGACCCAAATAGTAGGTGCCTTTCTGTGGACGAGGAACATTTAGCAGGAGGTGAGGGCGTCGTAAAACACAGAGTACAAGAAGAGATCAAGTTCAATGACCCTTGGTACTGAAGCTGCACATTTTGGAGTTTAATTTAGTGACGCTGCTCTTTCTTTGACCTTCTTTAAGATTTGGAAGATGTTGGTGCGTGTTGTGCTGTAGGGATCGGTGGTAGGGAAAGCAGAGGGGGAATTTAAAAGTGACAGAGGAATGATTATATGTTTTAAATAACAAACTATACTCTAATTGTGGATGTTCAAAGGCAGATATTGAAATCCCGTAAAGGTAGGAAATCACTTTTTTTTTTGCAAATCGATGTTTGTCCAATGACTTGGTTTAGATTAACAATAACATACTGTGTCAAAACTTTGTCAAAACTATAAATCAGTTAATATACAAATACGTTTTTTCACACTCCTCTAACTAGGGCTGTCAAAAGTATGAAAATTCACATAAATACAGTTGGGTACGCCGTCTCTCAGACCTCAACCCAGTCACAACCCATTCATTTTAATGTGTCACCCAGTGTTTCACCCACTGTTCAACAACTACACGTTTATGAGTTTTATCGTGCCAAACACAGACACAAAGAAGAAAAAAGTGTTTGAACGGCCCAAATTTGTCTAGTCATCCGGGAATGCTAATGGCAGATGCTTAATGCTACTTGGATGTTAGCATCGCTTGCTGTATATTTCCATCTACAGAAGAATCCGTTCACTTTTCTGAGGTAACGCCGGGTCAATAATATCTGTAAAGACCCGACTGTGACTTGATTTGAATTTGTGCTTAAGTTTGACATAACTCAAACGTATTAGAAGAGGGACAGAGTTGCATTTACCTGAGTTTCCCCCACGGCAGGCCACGCCCCCCTGACATGACGCACTGCCGACTGTATCTGTGCTAACAGATACTAAAACCATTGAAACAACTCATTTAACAAACCACTAAAACAAAACAAAGAAGAACATGAAAAGAACAAAATGAGACCTTCCTTTAATAGTTTTAGAAAGGTCTTGAGCTAAATCAGATCTAGTATTAAGACCACACATCATGTTCAAAATGTAAAGAAAGTACTATTATTAATTTAATGGTTAATTTAATTAGTTTAATTAGTACTATTAGTTTAAAATTACATCAAATTAAATTGTGTAAAAAAGTGTTTCAGCATTTGGAAGGTTTTGTATTGTGACAACACCATAATTGCTGATATAAAACTTCACTTTTTTGATTCATTGACCCCCGTGACCACACTTTTGTTTTGCATTGCATGGGCAATGACGTGTTATAGTTTTAACTTTAATATGTAGGTCATTTTTCCAGTTCCTGCTCCAGTGACGACCCCCCCACCCCCATCTGTCTGGAGCATCGATCTCTACACTGGATGATCTATGCGCCACCCGCCTGGAGGAACTCCCTCAACCCTGGATTAGCCACACCTCGTCTGCCTGGACCAACTCCATCTACTTTAGATGAACTGTTCCTCATCTCCTGCTGGAGGATATCTCTACACTGGTGGACTGCTCCTCGTCCGCCTGGAGGAACTCTTTAAAGCCACCTCCCTCTTGAGTGGTTCTGGCTCCACAGTCCAAGTGGATGTCAGTCCTAGTTCATCTGCAGCCTGTCCGTCCGTGGGAGTAGGATCTCTCCTTCACTGTGGTTCTCCCCGAGGTTTCTACTTTTTCCCATGGGGTTTTTTGTAGTTTTTCCTCGCCGCGAAGGAGGGTCAAAGGACAGGGGCATTCTGGGACAGTTATCTGAACTGCTTTTACCTGTGGCCCATCGAGGCAACTGTTGTTGTGATTTTGGGCATTATAAAAATAAATTGATTTGATTTTACAGAAAATTAAAAGATTAAAATAAGTGTTCTCCAAGTTTTTATTGTTTTCATTCCAGGTGGGAGAAGTTGGAAATTGTAATTCCAGAAATGACTTCAAAAGTAAAAGACTTAATTAATTTGTTTTCTTTTTTTGGAACAGACAAATACAGTTCTATTTAATCATGTGTTGAATGTTTAACTGACTCTCAGAATATACACTTGTACACACAGTAGGTCTGAAGAGTTTGGATATTTTATATTTAGTCCAAAAACCCCGAGGTCTTCCTGCAGCACACAGGATGGCACGTCCACTCCCCCCTCTCCTCGCTCACTGTGCACCGCCGGGACACTGAAGCACGGTCACTAAACCTGCTGCGGATGTGAGTTAGACGTCTTCATCCCCCAGTGGGACCTGCACTCAGACTGGTCCTGCACACACCAGTCGAGCCCACCTCCTCTGGGACCACGTGTAGTGACAAAGTGCCTCTGGCGAACCACGGAGACCAACTGTTCACGAGGCTGGATCACAACACGAGGAGAAGATGGTGGTAAAAGATGTGGCAATACGAGCCAACGCTGATGTAAAGTGAAGAGAGAGATGGAGGGAAAGAGAGGAAGAGAAAACAGAGAAAGAGAAGAACGAAGTGAGGAAAAGAGGGGAGCAGATGGACAAAGCGCAGAGAGTGTCCGTCGGAACACTGGGGAAGTTCTGAGTGCTCCCGGTGGTGAGGGAAGAGCAGGTTCTCAAGATGTGAGCGACAAATCTCAAAGGAGGTCCGCTCAGAATGGAAGTGGTTAAAACATGAGCGAGCTGTGATGCTGCCGTGCTGGTTTTGTCGTGTTTTCCTCTTCACTTCCTTCACTGTAGCTGCAAAAAGCTCTGTCAAAAGGGCAGAAACAAGCTTGTTGTTTGGCAAACCGTGATGTGCTTGGTTTGGACACTTTGATTGCGAGTAGATTTATCATTTTGCATTTATATATCTGGTTTGTTTCAATACTCCTGTTTGTGAGGTCCCCTCCCCTCTTCCCTCCAAGCCTCAGAAAATATCCAGTTTAAAATTTTCCAGCTTTGTGACATTAAAGGTAGAATACTGGAGGTCTCTTGTGCTGGTTTTAAATCATCAGCAGAAAAGTTACAAGTCAGGTCTGTGGCGAGGCATGCCCCATCAACAGCAGGGACACGTGTTTTTCAAGGTACAATTTTTAGTGCAATAAAACACCAGTAATGAAGTTAATACCTACCTAATTCAGTTTAGTTTTTGGCTGAAATCTTGCTGAAATATCTTTCTTTTCGGAGTACAATAATTAATAATAGTAATAAAAAGTGTTGAACTGTTGAAAAATAATGTATTAAAATGTATTTTGTTTGACATTTAACTTAAATATCATTAAAACCATTTTACATTTCCAATCCAACTTTATTTGCACCTTCGCCGAAGCAAATTCCTATGTTTGTGAATTTCACTGACAATGGCAATAAACCGCTTCTGATTTGTGTTGCACATTTTAGAAACAAGATCGTTTGAAGTGTTGCAATTTTGAATTTCGATTAATCAGATAAATAAAAACAAATAAAAGCAGTACATTGATCAATAAAAACAAATAGCAAAACAGCACAAAAAACCCTCAAAGAACTAAAATCCAATAATAAAAGACAACAGAAGACCGCTCAACTCAACTTTTCAGTTTGAAAACGTACTTTGTGTTGGTTGCAGTTTAAGGCAGGGCATCAGGTGTAAATTGCATACAAAAAATGAATACCACTTTAGGCAACAAGACAAGGCAGTTCTGTTTTAGACATATCCACCCCCCTAAACAAATACATCTCCTTATAAATCCAATAATGGCCGTGTTGGGCTCGGTCTTTGAGGTAGTGGAGCATTATAACTCTGAGCAGGCGCTATCATTGTTTCTGGTTGAGTTTGACACCTCAGGAATCAGCAGCGGAGGTGAGAAAGATGGTTGTGAAGATGAAATCCATCCAAACGTCACACCTCCAGGATTTATCACCTTCAGCTCTCTGCCTCTGTGTGACACTGTACACAGAATAACAAGCACAGCTCCCATGTGGAATGTTGCACAGGGATCGGGATCATGTCGTCGCACCACAATAATGACAGGACAATAATAAACCCAGATGTTCAAATGCTGAATACTACTTAAAGTAACTCAAATAAAAGCATGTTTGATGTTTTTGTTCCATTCAGAAACATAGAAACACATGTCCTTTCTGTGAGTCTCCACACATCTGACTTGTACTTGGCCTGGAGGAGCCGCCTTCCTGCTTGTTTCCATGGAAATGTTGTTCTTTTAGCTACTGACCTTATTCTGCCCCGCCCACTTTTGCAGTTTTTTGCACTTTTGTTGTAAACGCACTTCCGTTTGACGAGAACTCTGTTAAAGCTAATGACGAACGAGGGAAAAGTCTTGCCGCTAAAATGTTACATAAAGTAGATTGATTTGTGTAAAATGTTTAAAGTGAGTAT
>CM033637.1:18029793-18179793 GCA_019453435.1 Rhinogobius similis
TGGAGTGCTTGGTGTCTTCACTGTAGCTGTGTGCAGTTGGAGCAGCCAGCACTATGTGAGGAGGAGTTTGGACAATGGTTTGGGTCTTTATTCCAGAGGTCCAAGAACCCATTGAGGAGTCAAGGTTCACCAGCTCAAGGTTCACCAGGCCTGCGTTCTTGGTCTGCTGAAGATTGGGAGCTGTTTGGAACTAGACTCTTTCCAGGTGAAGTAAGGTACTTGCATTGGAGAAGAAGTTCTTGATACAAGAGGAGCTTTGGACACTTTGAAGTAGCCTACTGTCTTAATGTGAAAGTGTTTATTGTAAATTGGTTACTGTTCTGCCTAGAATCTTGAAAAAATGTGTATATACGGATTTCCTGTCCCGTGACTCACAGGAGTAACGGTTTTAAGAGGGGGGGTGTGTGACAAAGTGGGTCTTTGTCCCTTTTAATCACCCTTAATTTGTATTTTTCAATTTCTCATAATCAACTGTAAACTTAATCCCAGGTTTGTTTTAGTTTAGTTATCACACAACACATAAGTTCCTTTCAATATGCTTTTATTTTTACAACGTACTTTCATTCATTCCCCATACTTACCTGGCTTACCACATGGTCTGGTCAAAGAGGGGGCAGGCCTTATGGCAGCCATTTTTGTAACCTCAGGAGGGGTTATGGGCCAGACCATGTGGCGGGGGAAACTGTTGGAGTTACATTGGTTTTCAGTTTATTTCCGTGAGCTAATTTGAGTTTATTTGTGTTTATAGTTTCTGTAAACCTTTATAAATGTTTTGGGGACTGGGGTCGTTTTGGTTGGTGATTGCACACCTGCTTGGGAAAGGTAAAAGATCGTGTAGTTCCCTCCAGAGAGAATGCACTTCCCCAGGGGAGTAGCCTTGCTAGATAAAAGAGGCCTCCAGAAGCCATTTAGGAGAGACTTCAGTGCAGTTGTGTGCACATGTGTTTTGGTCGTTTTAATAAATCTTGTCTGGTACAAGACTTTTGTATGTCTGCCTCCTACTTCGACCACTTTGGCCAGCTTCCCCACAGAAAGAAATGTGGTATTTTCTGAGGATTAAGCATTTGATAAAGTTACAGTTCGTTCCTCTTAAAGTGCATTTTGGACTTCGAAAAGTTTAGTTGTGTCGCAAGTTCCGTATAGTTAAATGGACTGTGACATTTTGTGACTTTTGGGTATGCTGGGAGCTGAAAACTGATATTTTCTGAGTAATCAAGCCTTGAATGCAGGACAATTCATTAAAAATACAATACAAAGCGCTGTACATCGAGGAACTATAACCATTGGATCAGTGCAACTGTAATAAGCAACACATCAATTATCGCTGCAGTTTTTGTACAGTATTTCACATTGTGTTGTCAACTGTTAGACTGTTCTGTAAAATAATACGAGGAAAACTAGACTACTCTCCCAGTGGAATGGTTCCTGATGTTTTATTTTGTTTACGTTTGGGAGTCGTTCTATTTTTATCAGTCACAGATTTTATTAGTAATGAAATATGACTTCAGGAGCCACACGCTGCCTGCACTTTCATTTTGGTGTTACATTGAGCTGCTCTCAAAACTAATCTAAACTTCAAACTGCACAGGACTGGAGAAGACCAGATTTCTAACCAGACAATCATGATTCACTGTTTGTCTCTTTGATGCAGCTGTCTGTTCAAACACACTTTTTCTCCTGTTGTTTAGCCTCTGAAGCCTCTGAGCAGATGACTTTATTTACATCTTATAGACCAGGGCTGCACAATTCAACGAAATCGACAAAAAATCGCAAATCGCAAAGGCAAATTTCTTCCACAAACAACAAAATGTCAAACATGTTCTGAAACAAGCGACAAAATAAAAAGTGATAAAAATGCGTTCAAAAGCGACAAAAACACATCAACAAACAACAAACGCAACCCAATACATCAAAACGTGACTAAAAGCGACAAAAACGTGACTAAAAATGACAAAGACGCGACTAAACGTGACAAAGACGAGTTGAAATATGACAAACACAACTGAACGTGACAAAAACACAACTAAAAGCGACAAAATGTGAATTTGAACTCAATTCTATTAGTAAAACATAAATTGCAAATCTAATCTTGGTCAGAAAAATCACAATTAGGCATTTTTCCTAAATCGTGCAGCTCTATTAAAGACAATAGACAAATACAAAATGAACATGAATCGTGATAAAATTGAAATCATGATCTGGCTCCAAAAAAATAATAATTTTTTGCCATATCGCCCAGCCCTAAATCCAAATTATATTCAGACTAAGTGTTTGTGAGCAATCAGAGAAGACAACCTGGTGACTGCAGCTCCTTTTTGTCTTATTAGTTGTATTATTTTAAACACAGTGTATAACATGAACCCAAAGCCATTACAGAAATCCCAATGATGCCGTAATGAGCAGCGCCTCGAACCAGAGCGTAAGCAGGTCATGGCCAAAGTCACAGTACAAGCTGCAGGACTAAAGCACTTTAAACCTCCATAAATATATTTACCAGTGCAGTTACATCGGGGGTCGATGGGGTCTGGCCCCACGGAGCCCGTCTCAGGGGGCCAAGTACAGGTTATAGCACTGTGGGTTTACATGAATGGAAAGAAACTGTGATTTCCATGGAATAAAATAACAGGTGATTAAATACAGTTGTTTTTCTGGCTGGAATTATGTTGTTATCTTTGCCTGTTTTGACTGTTCTTGCAATTGAACATTTGTACTAAAAAAATAATAATATTTTAGCAATCCATAAGAACAAATATGTCTTTTATCATTTTATACCACAGTCAAAAATATAGACGTAGACAAATTGATTTACTTATCTTTCATCATCTTAGGCAACACAAAAAGGAAAACCCCAAACAGGGAATCATTATCCCGTAGAAATGATTGCTGTGGCATATTGTATTGAACATATTGATATTGTTATTGGTGTCATGAATTGAGTGATTGCTGTATGGTTTTCCCTCTTCCCTGGAGACTCTCTCCTCAATGAAAATACCATAAGCCAATTTTTCTCTGTCAACCTCATCAATCTAAGGACCTACCACCAGACTCTTATGAGCGCAGAAATGTCTTATATTTTTCGGGATGGGCTTGTGGTGTGTGGAAGACATTGGTAAAAATCAAGATAATTGGGGCAGAGTGGTTAACCCTGGGTCAGTAATTAGTCGAGCCGAGCCGGACGACCCAGAAGTAAACCATTTTGAGTTGATTTATTTAAAAAAAACATGCTCATAAATTAAATATTGACATGCGGTGAATATTCTGTTTTGAAACGTGAAAAACAGAACCCGATTTGTTGCATGTAATAAAGTCAAATCTGTTTGGTGTAGATCAGGGGTGTCCAAACTTTTTCCATCGAGGGCCACATATTGAAATATAGACCAAGCGGAGGGCCACAAATCAATCATGAAACGTTCAAAAAAGCTGCATTTATGTGACGTTTGAAGAGCCACCACATCTACATTCAGTCTCAGTGCCTTAATATCAGGTCTGTATTGCACCAAAATGTTAGTTATTTAGGTTGGAATTGTAGAAAATCTGAAATGTGCTGTAAATAGTACTTATCAGGATAATGTGGGCCAGTTCACCAGGAAGCCAAGAAAAATTGGTCTGAGGGCCGCATTTGGCCCCCGGGCCTGAGTTTGGACATGCCTGGTGTAGATACTGTATATTGTAAAAGCATCTATTCAGCTGAGATGAGACTGAAGCCCTTTCGCTGCATCTACAGGGTTATTCAGTTTTAGCAATTTAAGCTTCTAATTTGGCTTTTATAAAAACTCCATCATTTCAGCAGAACCATTGTTATTGATTGATGCTACTGTTTTTCTACAAATTTCACACCGAAAATAAATTCTGTCCTTAAAGGTCCCATATTCTGCTATTTTGCCCTTTACACAGTCTATTCTAAGGGCTTTGTTGATAAAAATTTTCCAAAAAACACCCATTTCTTGGACTGGCCCCCCTCCTTGCAAAAGCAAACGGCTCACTCTGAGATCTGACCCCCCCGAACAGAGAGCAGTCTGCCTCCCCCGCCCAACTCGCGCGCCTCCCCCGCCCAACCCGTGATGAAGCCTAGAGTGGAGATGGTGCATGCGCCGTGTGCTCCGGTAAACAGCGATACACAAACACTGAATAAACATTTTATCCGTCCTGACGGTGCGTCGTGCTGAGTCCTACGTCCTGGATCTGACCAGGAGAATGACGTGCGCCAGGGCCTCGCCGACGGACGTTGCCGTTGGGTAAATAACAAGCTAACTCTTCTATCTGTCGATCCATCGTAATTACTGTGTAGCATTAGCATTAGCTGTTTTTATTCTTGCGGCTACGCGCTTCCTGGAGGCGTGGCTTAAACACCGCGTCATCCTGGTGAAGCCGCGTCATCTTAGTGAGGAGCCCCCGTCTGCTGCTCAGCCGAGGGGGACGGAAAAGACAGTTCTCTAGTGAAAGCATGCGGGAATCAATCAAAAAACCACTTTGGGCACAACATACGAGGCCCAAATAGCACTGTAGGAAGGTTAAAACCTCTGAAAAGTCCATTTTGCATGTTATGGGACCTTTAAATAAACCAACAAATCCAACATTAGAAATGATAACACATTCATTAAAGCAAATACTGCGTGGTGTGGTTTTTGCAGCGTTAAATTCCTGACTAAAGGCATTATGGGTGTAAAACTAAGTCTAGCCACTTCCAACTATTGCCTGTCCCAGAAATACAGAGAGAGAGAGAAGGCATCTGGGGCAGGGCTGCTTACATAACAGCACCGCCATCTCCTCCATGCAAATCACAGTTATTGTATAAGCTGCTATATTTTATCTGATATTTCCTCTTTTTTTTCATTGAGAGAGAGATTTGGAGGGTTCTTCTGTTGATGTCTTGAGCAGAAATTAGATAGTGGTTGAATGAGGACAAGATATATTTTACAGATGTTCTTTCTGTCAAAGTGTCATCATTATTTGAGTCTCAGTTAATGTGAAAAAATGAGTTTAATTGGTTTAGAGTCATGCAAGCAAGGTCAATTTAACGCTGGGGTTCTTAATCCATTCAATCCTTCCACTTATGAGATACTATAATAGTCATTTCAGATTGTAATAAATGATACATCCACTATCCGTTTGGAAAGACTTTATTATGTCCTAAATGAATGCAATATATGGGTTGTTTATGTTCCATTTTTTGCCTACTATTGACCATATTCTGCCCCGCCCACTTTTGCACTTCCGTTTGTAAACGCACTGCCGTTTGACGAGAACTCCGTTAAAGCTAATGACGAACGAGGGAAAAGTCTCGCCCCCTAAAATGTTACATAAAGTAGATTGATTTGTGTAAAATGTTTAATGAACACGAGCAACAACACGTCACAACGCACAGATTTCTTGGTCAGTCTGAAAACGGCTTTTTAGTTCATGTAGAACTTATTTTCTGTTGAGCTCGTCTGCTCCATGTAAACTAATACAACAGAAACAAGACGGCGGCGTGTACGGCAACTTCAGGAATAAGGTGAATACATTTCCCTCAAATGTAGTGAACATGATTCTATTTAAGGTTTTACTAAACACTTTGCTTATTTGTCCCCAGTTTCCATGATGTTTGAAATGGACATGGTTAGTAAATATGACACAGGTAGAGGTAATTCTCCAACTGTTACCTAGCAACCATTTTGAAAACAAGGGCCAAAATCCAGATATATTACACAATAGTTATGATTTGACAGAAAATAATACCCAATAAAAACTTTTTTTTGTTGAATAACAGTTTAAACTGTACAGAATTGTCAGTTATGTGTAAAGTGTCTCATCAGTACGTCACTCTTTGATGACATCACAGGGATTACATTTTAGAATTTAGCTCTATTTCCCGTAATATTAAACTTTTATTTTTCAAATGTTCTTCACAAACTACAACTTCGCAGATATAAAACTATAATAAATAATTGCCACAGGTGCCCTCCCACCAAACTGAGTCATTAATAGAACATTTTGAGAACCTGTCATATAGACATTAACTAGTTAAAACTTCTGAAATTAAGATTAATATCCTGAAATCAAGCCATTTTAACTCATCAAGAAGTTCGTTTTTTGCAATAGGGTGCTGTTTTTTCACTTTTTTTTTTAAAGCTTCTGCATTTGACCCATCCTTCAATCCTGCTGGGGCAACCTGGCCAATGTCCCAGGGTGTACCCCGCCTAAGGCCCAAAGTCACTGGGATAGGCTCCAGTCACCCGCGATCTCGAACGGGAACAAGCGGAAGAAAATGAATGAAAAAAGAAAATGTAATTTTCTTAAGTGAAAAGGCAGACATACTCCAGGCATAAACTCCATATTCTTTCTCCTTTAGACTGTGGTCCAAATTAATCTCTATAATTCTAACAGAATAATTAGTCGACGATTGAAAATGTTCGATTTAGACTCCATTAACCAATTGATCAAATCAGCCCTAATCTTAAAGGCCTCTAACAGACTTTTACTGTTTTGAAATGTGAAAACAGCTCATGCGCCTGACATTTTTGTTGTTATGTAATAAAGTAAAATTTGCATTTCCCCAGCACATAAATATCGTAAAAGCATTTATTCAGGTGAAAATGAGACCACAGCAACTATATATTGAGCATTTTATTCTACGAGAAGCAGGAAGTGCGAGGTTAGCATGCTAATGTTTGTTAGCTTTACCCATGACGGCAAAGCAGGCTGTGGGCTCAGAGACTCATGAAAAGTACTTGTAAACACAAAAAAGGACACTATTCACCTTATTCTGTTAGTTGCTGTACGCGCCGCCATCTTGTTTCTGTTGTATTAGTTCACACGGAGCAGACGAGCTCAACAGAAAATAAGTTCTACATGGACTAAAAAGACGTTTTCAGACTGACCAGGAAATCGGTGCGTTGTTGACTTGTTGTTGCTCGTGTTCATTAAACATTTTACACAAATCAACCTACTTTATGTAACATTTTAGCGGCGAGACTTTTCCCTCGTTCGTCATTAGCTTTAACGGAGTTCTCGTCAAACGGAAGTGCGTTTACAACAAAAGTGCAAAAAACGGCAAAAGTGGGCGGGGCAGAATAAGGTGAATATTGAATGCAAATCCTGCCCTGTAACTCTGCTGAGAGAAATGTTCTTATCCATTTACTTTACTTTTAATATTTGAGTTTTAGTCCATGTTTTTTTTTTTTTCATCTTCACCCAACCTTGACTGATTAAAACTGGCTCAACTCCCCCAAAGTACTTTTTAAATAGTCCGCACTTGTGAAGTTCGTTAGTGAAATCATTCCATCTGACAAGTCAACACAACAAGGTCAACAAGCCATGTAATTTACCCTCTATTCAGATTCAAATAGCATTATCTGGGAGCCACTGTCCCCACCAGGCCTCGTCATCTGTCTGCTGCGATCATCCATAAAGTGTCAGTCTGGAGCTGTCATCGGTTTATCTTGTGTCTGACTCTCATTCGACGGTAATTCACGAGCATCGACAGGTCAAACGTTTAGGAGCCTATTTATTCAGTCATTTACCTTGAGTCTAAAATAAGAAGATGTCCTTGGAGGGAACGGCCTCTAGGGGCAGCATCCGTGTGAGTGATTGATGAGCTCTCACATGTAAAAGGTACCCTCCATTTTTATGAAACACATCTTCTACACCTGTCCCTGCATGAATTCATAAAAAAGATAAACGGGTCTAATTTGCAACGGGAAAAGAACGCTGTTGCTGTTGGCAGTAGCTCTTATTTTTAGCCTTAAACCACGTCATGATAGAAATGGATAGAAATAGAAAGTTAAAACCATACTTTGAAAAATGTTGCACGAAGAAAGGGACATTTCATGCCATGTGGAATATTAAAACCAGCTGAACAGTGTTTCCATGGAGAGTTAAAAGAGTCAGGTTTGTGGAACTTCAGAGGACACGTGTTTCTCTACATTTTTGACTGCAGCACATTTGGGCCTAATCTGAAAATGGACCTTTTGACAGACTGAGGACTAAATGTGCTGTGATTCTTCTGTGATTGTGCTAGTTGTTATGTGCCTCTGGTCTTGTCCTGTATTCTACGTGCCAACTAACACTCTATATACCATTGAAATATATGGGATTTGATTGACAGAAATTTTGAATGGGGTGAAAAAATGTTATCTCATAAAAATTGCCAATTTTATTCTACCCCAAATTCAAGGACAATTATTTTATTTTTTTTATAGTTCAAAAAAAGTATATGATGCAAAATGACTTGCTAGCACCGCCTCAAAAATAAAAATACATTACGGCAATGACAGGCCTGGAAATCTGTCAGAATGACCTACACTCTTCTGTGGTTACAGATGATTCATTTTATTTTTGATATCTTGAAAAATGTGGGTGTGGCCAACACATAAATCAAAACAACTGTTTTTCAAAGTATTTAAACTTGCGTAGCTATGGAATGGAGCCTCCTATTTTCTGACACAAATATATGTTTTGTGCAAAATTATGAGCTAAACAAAATGGTATATAATACATATAGCTAAACTCAACAATAGCCCTACAGCCCTACACTTTTGTATTTAAAAATTTTAGTTTGCCGGAAATTCAGCAAGCCCATCCTTCTTACCATTCTGAACAAAAAAGCCAATCAGACCACACCACACCTTTATCTGCAACCATGTTACCGTGGCAATGACAATTATGTGCCATTGAAATACATAGGATTTGGTAAACAGAGATTTTGAGTGGGGTGAAAAAAAAAATTGTTTGTCATAGAAAATTTAAATAAGTTAATAGAACATATCTCTATCTCCAACTGTACAGCCGTGACAACGTCTGAACTTGTATCATTGCAATGAATGGAGAACAGCAGCAAAAGATAAAACACTAAGATTTGTATGTACAGCAGTACTAGAGGAAGGAACAATTTTGATTATACAAAGCATCAATAATAGCAATAATACAATGTCTCATTCAGTCTTTTGCTTAAATGAGTTTGTCACTAAACATTCCTTTTTTGTGAGAAAAGCGCTGTATATTCTTTCTGTGCTGACCTCCCTGGAGTGGAAACAATTCAAGATGCACAGACACAGGTGGATAAGAGAAGTGGCTTACTGCCACCACTCAAACCACCTCCTCTTCTTCTTTTTCTTCTTGTCAGTCGTGGTGTGGAGCTCCTCTGCTGTGCCCTTTGTTTGCTGCAGCTGATTCTCTGACTCCTTCAGAGACATCTGCAGCTCTTCACATCTGAGGAGGGCATGTTCTCTCCTCCTCACTGTGGGTCAAAGCAGTGCTCAGCTCCTTCACTTTCTTCTCCTGGTGTAAGCTCTGCTCCACCAGGGAATTATGGAACATTTCTCCAGTGCAGCCATGAAAGTCCTGGGTGATCAGACTCTCCTCCTGCTCCTGTGCCTTATTTTCTGCCTCTTGAGCCTCTGCTCTGTGAGGACAGACTCCAGGACGAGGAGCTGCGTCCTGGAGCTGTTGAGTCAGATCCTGCACATGCAGGTTCTCCTGGAGATGTTTCTCCAGCTCTTCCTGAAGCTTCTGGACTTTGATTTGGAGGGCTCTGTTCTGCTGAGCGTCCATTTGCAATAACTCACAAAACACACAAGTTCTGAATAATCCAGAGTGTGTCAGTTGGTACCAACCCATCGACTACATTAACAGAGGGTCAAAGCCTGTAAAAATCTTTGTTGAGTGTGTAAACCATTTAGTATTTTATTTTAGACAATAAATAGTCATCTGAACAAAAGCCTAATTGACTTCCGGTTGAGATTCTGATCTTGTGCTTCCGGTGAGCATCTATACTTAACATCCTCTCTTACATGTGCATGTGAGGAGAGCAGAGAAATGGCATAAATATCATGAAAAAAAAGTTTTAAATAAGGGAATCGACTTCATCATTCATTTTTGTGTGAAGGAGCATTTGATTGAACATAAGTCTGGATAGTGCTGGCTGTGTGATCGTGTCCGAGATAGAATTTCACATCTATGAATGTATGTATGTACATGTAATATAACATATAATATATCGTTTTGAATTGTTATGCTATTGTTATAGCAACGGTCCTAATTTTTTATCACTTTAAACTCTGGATAAATGAGGGAATACAGTCACCATTCAACATCATGAGTACATCAAGTAGAACATCAAGTATTGCAAAAAAAAGGCCAACTAACAATTCAAATCATGTGCGTTTGAGTGACTGGAAGAAGCCTGGGTGCATTCAAGCGGAATACATAATGATCGAATGAAAAAGACAAAATTGGAAACATTATAAGTCCTCATCACATTTCATAAACTGCAGCTGCATTGTTTACAGGCTGTGTATATTTAAAGCATGACTGACTTTAATTAAATTACATCATGCTTCCAAGATTTGCCCAAATGTTGTTTTCTTAAAGCTTCAAATGCATGTCTTTATGTTAAAAGAGTTGAGCACGGACAGAAGAATACAACATTATTTGACTTTTGCACACATCTGCTCCCTCCAGGCCTAAGCTGCAGAGGATACAGATGTTTCTGGTTTCGTAACTGCTTTGGTTTGGCTCAAGATGGGGTTAGCACTTAAGCTTTTGACAAGTACGGAACGAAAAAAAAAAGAAAGGGCAGTTTAGGAGCCGAGTGTCCAGCAAAAACTATGATAAAGTTATAGCAAGGACAAAAGGCGGTTTTACAGAAGCTTTGATGAAAGGACAAGGGTCTGTGCACGTGTTGAAGTGAACATGTCACACATAGTCACAGTTGTATTGACACAAATTTGACAAAAAGTTTTGGCCTTAAGAAAGCATGAATTTATTTAATAGTGAACAAATAGTTTATTAAGAGTGGTTAATACGCCCACTGAACTAAAAGAGTCACACAAACTATTCAACGTTCTCTGTAGAACTTAAAAAGTGGTTGTGGAGGTCAGACTTGTCAGCACTGACAGATATTTGCTTCTCCTCAAATAAGCCCAATGTAGCACTTTCTTGCTTTCTAGTTCAAGACGTAAACTCCACACACAGTGGAAGTATGTATGTGTATAGTATGTAAATATATATTTGTATATGTAACTGAGATAAGTGGCTTATGGACTGATTTAATAGTGAAAGGTAATTAGGTAGGTCATGTATATTCTATAAGACAAATGTTGTAAATACTTTTTTCTGTTCATGTGTGATGCTGTGTGAGCGCTTGAGTCAGAGAGTGGAATTTGTGATTTGATCTTAATAATCTTTTGTTGTTTGCACAGTACTGTTTATTCTTGTAAATCAGGGACTGCAGATGGAAACTAGCTATTTAGCTCTAATCTGGTGCGGAACATCTCTGTTTTTTATGAGCTTAATGTCTCTGTACATTGTCCCTTCAAATAAAAACTAAACTAAACTAAACTAACTAAACTAATTAATACCCTAACCATAATTTACAACTTCAACCCCTAAATTAAGTACTTTCTAAGCCTAAATCGTTCCTAATAAACTATTTGTTCATTTGTTTGTTCAATTTTGTATTTTGCTTTATTTTGTTTCTAAGGCATACAGCCAATCAGAAAGCGGAATGAGCTCTTAATCTGTAGAAATGGTTGCTGTACTTGTCTTAACTTTTTTTTTTTATGTGTTTTGGTCCTTGGTTTGTATTTGACAATGCATTGCACTATAACCTTAACACTAAACAATCAAGTGAGTAAATATGTCTGGTAAATTGGGTAGATTGTTTATTGCAGAAAAACATTCACACGTTGCATTTCCTGTGTTTCAGGTACACAGTTGTGTGACTCACAAACGAGCTTTACTTTAATTGATCTTGATTCAAAGTGACACCTGCTGAAATGTGTTTTGCCAAAGCAGATTTGAATCCCAGTTCTGTGGCAGTCTTTGCACACAGCTCCTGAGCAGCAGCCACAGAGCGTTGAAGTTGAGCCTCACCTGTGCCTCGTGTGGCTGGGGCTCAGCTGTGCACTCACATCCAAACGCATTATCCACGCCCAAACACTGACTGAGCGGACCCAAGCGCCACTGATGCGAAATGGCACAGTTTAAAAGTAGATGAACAATTAGAAAGTTTGGAATGTTCAGTCAGCGGGTTCATACGGTAAGTAGGCAGGGAGAGTGGGCTGTGAAAACACACAATCGTTGAACTGCACTGAGCATCGATGAGCAATTAACTAATTACTGTGTAGCTCGGCTGACAGTTTGCAAACTTTTTGAAAGCAAATGTACATGTATAAATATGATTTGATACTGTTTAATATTGTCCAAATGTAAATATGACATTTGGGAAACAGCAGTAATTTTAATGCAGTTATGTATTATTTTAAACAAAAAAATTGATGTGTTTTTCATATTTTTGTTACCTTAAATGTGCCATCTCATGTTTTGAAACAAACAAAACAAAAAGAAAAGTTATGATGGACTAAATGAGAGGATTTCTCTGCTGTGTGCAATGACACTTACAGAGTGCATCCAGCCAGCAGATGGCGCCTAGCACCAAACACAATTCAGTTATGTTAGCAGTTTAAGACACGCAACGTTCAGTCTAGCAGTCGCAGTAGTCGTATTTAGACAGCAGAAATGCTCAGAACGAGTCTGGCGATAAGTGACGTATGAAATCTGAAAATCATCACTGATCGAGGGAGTTCAGCAGGAAGTGCTTTTGATGCTTTGAGGGGAAAGGATTTTCTAATGAACATTCCTCAAAACAGCGTGAATGCAGCTGAATGCAACTTCAGATATGTTTTTGATGACAGACCATTGTTAGAACATGCAGCTCCAAAACATCAGTGTAGCAAAACATGTCCTTTAACACTCCACCTTTATTCAAACATTTGCTCAAAACCGTTTTCAAGCAACAGAGAAATGGTGTGTTGTTTGCTTGTTGGTGTACATGGACATTTTACACAAATCAACCTACTTAATAACATATTTTAGCTCTGAAAATTTTGGCTCATACTTAAGTGACAATCCGCAGCAAAAAGAATCAAAAGTGGGCAGGGTGGAATACAATGAGTAATAATCTCATGTTGAAATGAATCGAAATGTTGTAATAATGGTTAAAAAGTCAACCAAGCCGTGTATAATTTTCGAAAAAGGTGCAACGGAATTTTGAATAATGGTTCAGTAACTATAGAATTTACTGACTGATTTGCTCGTCTGTGTGTCTTGTGTTGTCCTTGATCTGAGCTGCACTTCCACAGCCCACAGTGAGGGTTTCTCAGTTCACCGCGGGACGTCTGTTTGGGATCGGAGCAGGAGGTCGTTTTTTCACCAGCAGTGCAGGAAGTGAGAGTGATGTTGTTTGACTTGTCAGGCTTATGATTACATTTTGAACCATGAGTGAAGAACATGTTTCAGAATGTGCTCCCTGGCCACTTAGTCATTGCTCTCTCCCTGATATTTTTTATTTGTAATATAGATTTTCGTCCAGACAATGGTAAAAGGGAAATATAAAAAGCTGACTGAGACCTTCCAGAGAGAGAATATTCTTGGCTAAAGTTTTCCACATGGATCAAATGCAGAGGACAAAGTTCCCTATCTTTTCATCTACAAGATCCTCCACAATCTGGCTCCTCCGCCCCTCAAAGAGCTGATTCACCAGACTTCAGCTGTGACCACCAGGAGCACAAGAACCTCCAGAGGACAATGCAGTATTCCCAAGTGTAAAACAAGCCTTGCCCAATCGTCCTTCTCATACCAGGGGACCAAACAGTGGAATAAGCTCCCCACGGAGCTCGTAACCTCTGTACCTTCTCCAGAGAGGTGAAGAAGTGGTTTACTGAGAACCAGAGATGCACACACTGAGCACAAACTTGCACACTATTACTTGAAATATGTACATGTGGTTTTATGTAATTATGTAAAGTACAGTCTTGTCTTAGCTCCTTTTATAAATGAATTTAAAAGTGTATTAGCTTTACTGGGTGTAAATTGTCCCCTCCTTGAACCGCCACCTTAACGTGGTGGAGGGGTTTGAGTACCCGAATGATCCTGGGAGCTATGTTGTCGGGGGCTTCATGCCCCTGGTAGGGTCACCCATGGCAAACAGGTCCTGGGTGATGGGTCAGACGAAGAGCGGTTCAGAAACCCTTATGAATAGTGATCAATCGAGGCCAGTTACGCCTCGGATTGGCGCCACCGGGCCCCACCCTGGAGCCAGGCCTGGGGTGGGTGCTCGACGGCGAGTGCCTGGTGGCGGGCCTTTCCCCACGGGAGCCCGGCCGGGCCCAGCCCGAGCAGTGGACGTGGGGCCGTCCTCCGTGGACCCACCACCCGCAGGAGGATCCATAAGGGGTCGGGCGCGAGAGATCTGGGAGGCAGTCAAGGCGGGGACCTCGGCGGCCAGATCTCCGGACACAGAAACTAGCTCTGAGGACATGGAATGTCACCTCGCTGGGGGAAGGAGCCTGAGCTTGTGCGGGAGGTCGGCGTTTCCGACTAGATATAGTCGGGCCTCACCTCCACGCACAGCCTGGGCTCTGGAACCCGTCTCCTCGAGAAGGGCTGACGCTCCATTTCTCTGGCGTTGCCGTGGGAGAGGCGGCGGGCTGGTGTGGGCTTGCTCATAGCCCCACAGCTCAGCCGCCACGTGTTGGAGTTTACCCCAGTGAGCGAGAGGGTCGCGTCCCTCCGCTTCAAGTGGGGACAGGTCTCTCACACCGTTGTGTCGGCCTCACGGGCCAACAACGGTGCAGAGTACCAGACCTTCTTGGAGTCCCTGGGAGGGGTACTGGACAGTGCACCGCCTGGGGACTCCGTTGTTCTACCGGGGACTTCAACGCCCACGTGGGCAACGACAGTGACACCTGGAGAGGGGTGTCGAGGAACGGCCCCTCATCTGAACCCGAGTGGTGTTCAGTTATTGACTTCTGTGCTAGTCACAGCTTGTCCATAACTAACACCATGTTCAAGCACAAGGGTGTCCATCAGTGCACGTGGCACCAGGACACCCTAGGCGGAGGTCGCATGATCGACTTTGTTGTCGTGTCATCTGACCTTCGGTCGCGTGTCTTGACACTGGGTGAAGAGAGGGGCGAGTTGTCAACCGATCACCACCTGGTGGTGAGTTGGATCCGCTGGCGGGAGGAAGCCGGACAGACTGGCAGGCCCAAGCGTATCGTGAGGGTCTGCTGGGAACGGCTGGCAGAGCCCTCTGTCGGCAGGGTCTTCAACTCACACCTCCGGAGAACTTCTCCCAGATCCCGGGGAGGTTGGAGACATTGAGTCCGCGTGCGGGACCATGTTCTCCACTTCCATTGTCGTCGCGGCTCGTAGCTGTGGTCGCAAGGTCTCTGGTGCCTGTCGCGCGGCAATCCCGAACCTGGTGGTGGACACGGAAGTAAGGGATGCCCGTCAGGCTGAAGAAGGAGTCCTACCGGGCCTTGTTGGCTCGTGGGACTCCTGAAGCAGCTGACAGGTACCGGCAGGCCAAGCGCACTGCAGCCCGTGCTGTCTCAGAGGCAAAAACTCGGGATTGGGAGGAGTTCGGGGAGGCCATGGAGGAGGACTATCGGTCGGCCTCAAAGAAATTCTGGCAAACCATCCGACGCCTCAGGAGGGGGAAGCAGTGCTTCACCACGGTGCGGGTGGAGAGCTGTTGACCTCGACAGGGGATGTTGTCGGAAGGTGGAAGGAATACTTTGAGGATCTCCTCAATCCCACTGTCACGTCTTCCGAGGAGGAAGCAGAGGCTGAGATCTTGGAGGCGGACTCGTCCATCACCCTGGCTGAAGTCGCTGAGGTGGTAGGCAAGCTCCTCGGTGGCAAGGCTCCGGGGGTGGATGAGATCCGCCCTGAGTATCTTAAGTCTCTGGATGTTGTGGGACTGTCTTGGTTGACACGTCTCTGCAACATCGCGTGGCGGTCGGGGACGGTACCTCTGGACTGGCAGACCGGGGTGGTGGTCCCTCTGTATAAGAAGGGGGACCGGAGGGTGAGTTCCAATCACAGGGGGATCACACTCCTCAGCCTCCCCGGTAAGGTCTATTCCAGGGTACTGGAGAGGAGAATCCGACCGATAGTCGAACCTCGGATTCAGGAGGAGCAGTGTGGTTTTCGTCCTGGTCGTGGAACACTGGACCAGCTCTATACTCTCCATCGGGTGCTCGAGGGTTCATGGGAGTTTGCCCAACCAGTCCACATGTGCGTGGTGGATCTGGAGAAGGCGATTCGACCGTGTGCCCCGGGCGCCTTGTGGGGGGTGCTCGGGAGTATAGGGTCCGGGGCCCTTTGCTAAGGGCTGTCCTGTCCTTGTACGACCGGAGAAGGAGATGCGTACGCATTGCCTGCAGTAAGTCAGACCTGTTCCCAGTGCATGTTGGACTCCGCCAGGGCTGCACTTTGTCACCGGTTCTGTTCATAATTTTTATGGACAGAATTTCTAGGCGCAGTCAGGGCGTGGAGGGTGTCCGGTTTGGGAGAAAAAGAAAGAGCTGAGTCGAAAGATGAAGCTCTCGATTTACCGGTCAATCTACGTTCCGACCCTCACCTATGGTCATGAGCTTTGGGTAATGACCGAAAGGACAAGATCGCGGATACAAGCGGTCGAAATGAGCTTCCTCCGCCCGGGTGGCTGGCGCTCCTTAGAGATAGGGTGAGAGCTCAGTCACACGAGGAGCTCAGAGTAGAGCCGCTGCTCATCACGCCGAGAGGAGCCAGCTGAGGTGGCTCGGGCATCTATTTCGATGCCTCCTGGACGCCTCTCGGGAGGTGTTCTGGGCATGTCCCATCGAGGCGGCCCCGGGTAGACCCAGGACACGCTGGAGGGACTATGTCTCTCGGCTGGCCTGGGAACGCCTCGGGATCCCCCCGGAGGAGCTGGAGGAAGTGTCTGGGGTGAAGGAAGTCTGGGAGTCCCTGCTTAGACTGCTGCCCCCGCGACCCGGCCCCGGATAAGCGGAAGAAGATGGATGGGTGTAAATTGTGCTACTAGGATTTGTCTAATACTGTAATATTAACTCTAAGCAGGTGCTGGTATCTGCAATGAACTTTGATGTTAAGACGATGCTGATGTTGATGACGATGAAGTGTGAATGAGTGAATGATTGAGTGTCAGAGACTGTATGAAAACTGTAAATAACGCACGTTGTCCCCCTCCCCTCCCTTATCTAGGACTGCAGATGGAAATGAGCTTGCATAGCTACAATCTGGTGCAATCATCGTTGCCCCCGAGCATAATGTCATTGTACTTGGTCCTGTTCAAATACATAAATAAATAAACAAATATGGAACATAAAGTGTACCGATACCTACTTACGCTTATGCTGTAACAAAATAGTCAACTTTTTTGTTGCTGTTAATAGTTGATTATTCCAATTAATTGTGGCAAGTCATATGGAGTTGAAAAGATCCACAGTCTTTGCATTAATGAATCAGTTAATTAAACAGTTTTGGTTAGAGCTACAATTACATCAGAGGTAAAATATTAGCTGATGCCAATAAAGGATTCTCTGTATCTGAAAGACATTTTGATATCTGATGTCAGTTTTTTTTCTTGTACGTATGCCATCCAGCCCTTAAAAAAGAAAAATCTCACATATGAAATCAATATTATTGACCTTATTCTGCCCCTCCCACTTTTGCAGTTTTTTGTACTTTTGTTGTAAACGCACTTTCGTTTGACGAGAACTCCGTTAAAGCTAACGACGAACAAGGGAAAAGTCTTGCCGCTAAAATGTTACATAAAGTAGATTGATTTGTGTAAAATGTTTAATGAACACGAGCAACAACAAGTCAACAACGCAACGATTTCCTGGTCAGTCTGAAAACGGCTTTTTAGTCCATGTAGAACTTATTTTCTGTTGAGCTCGTCTGCTCCATGTGAACTAATACAACAGAAACAAGACGGCGGCGCGTACAGCAACTTCCGGAATAAGGTGAATACAATGATTAATAAAGATCCCATTAAATACACAAGTGCGGACACATGATCAGAAAAATACTATACGTTTTGTTATCCTTAAACAGTTTGACGAAAAATCTCTGTCTATTTCAGGATAGAAGCGAACATACTGTCTCCCATTTGTTACAATGTTAAAGGTGCTTGACTCCATAGACATGTAATTTCTTTTCCTGGAATGTTCCACAGTATCATATTGAACGTGTTTATTTTTAGCTATGAACTTGAATAACAGCAAAATAGATGTGCCATGCCATACCGTGGAATAGTTTAGACAGACCCCTCCACTAGTAATGTTAGCGCACCTTTAAACACAATATGATAATAAACGTGTTCTATTATTTATAATCAATCAAGCGATACAAGTATTTACCCCCGAACTAGATCCTTGCTCACTTCTTCACACCACCCTGGGATACGACCAGCGCTTTGGTGTATCTTTGTGCTTCCTCATTCTTCCAGATATAGATACTAGAGCCTGTCCCATGAATATAATTTTCACAAACCCCCTGAACACTGCTCCTGTCATTGTGCGGCTGCATGTGGCTGGCAGCAGCTAGAGCCCCTGCAGCCCCTCTGAGAACTCTCCACGTTCAGACAGAAGGGACCGTCTCAGATGTGTGTGCCTGCCTCTGTGCCTGTACTCTGCTCGTACGGTTACCTGCTCCACTTAACATGAGGTGATGTGTACTCTGCATGTATGGACTTTTCCAGTGTCTGTAAATGTGACGGGCACAAGGGGATGGCTTTTTAGATTTGCTTTTGCTGGGTATTTATGCATGCTTTTAGACTTTTGTGTGCCGGGTTTTAGAAATCTCCTTCCTATCCCTCTGTCATGTGACGTTGTACTCCAATTACGGGAACTGCAATCAATGAAATCACATTTAAAAAGGTGAAATGAGCGCTCCATAGAACAGAGAGGAAGAACGGGTCCAGCTGGTCGCAGGAGACGGCAGTGCAGAAATGAGTAGAAGTAAGAAGCTCTGCCGGCCGTGAGTGTCCCTAAGTTCTGTGCCTAACCTGTTTTTGTGCTGCCGTCTTCTGTTTCCTGCCCTTCTAAGATTGGAAAACATGTCATTGATCGAGGGAGTTCAGCAGGAAGAGCTTCTGACGGTCGGAGGGGAAGGCGGAGGGCGTGGATGCAGCTAGATGCAACTATGTGTGTTTTTGATGAAGGATCATTGTTAGAACATGGTCAAAAGTTCAAAAAAGTCGCTGTACCAGAATTTGTGTCCTTTAAATCTAACATTATCCTGAATAATGCACTGAAAATAAAGCAGGACACAACAGACATTTTAATTTTATTTGATCAACCACAAATCTATTTCTGGTTGATGAAATAAAATTTGTGAATGTCCAAATGTGGATCTGGCAGAATGGGTGATGCCACAATTTTTGGTATCCATCCAATACCAATCTAAGTATTTTTGGGTGTGATTGGGTGTGAGTAGAGGCCCTAACATGTCTAACATGACAGCTTACTTTTAAAATGTAAAAGTATTTGCATGACAGAATCGATACCAATATTTCTACTGAGTCAGTGTTGAAGAATTGATACATACAGATAGGGCTGGGCGATATGGCAAAAATAAAAAATCACGATTTTTAAAATATTAACTCACGATTTCGATTTTATCACGATTTTTAACAAAAGCATAACAAATCCACTCACAGAAGCAGTTTTTTGTTGAAAGAAGAAAACTATCTTTGAATAAATGCCAATTTATTAAATTTGAAAAAAATAAACTTGCAATGTCACACTATCAACTAAAAAAAAATCACAATAAAGATATAATTACTAAGACTCACTGTTCCACTGTTTGTAGCGCGCACATATCTTAAACTAAGTGGAAAGTCACCGCATCAGTTACAGTGTTCAAGCGTTTACTGCCTCTATCGTAAGGTGTTCATTTAGCATCTTTTAGCATGTGTTGCTTCGGAGCAGACGTGGCTGCTGGTGCTGAGGTCTTCGCTTTAGCTGCCTGTGCTGCTTGACTTTCAGCGTACTCTTTTTTATGCCTTCTTTTCAAATGGCCGAATAAGTTAGTAGTTACCGTCAGTTGCCTTTACGGTCTCCTTGCACACTTTGCATATTATGTTCTTTTGGTCTTTGTCATTGGGTGCGAAGCCAAACCAGTTCCATATTATTGACGAGGAGTTTTTTTTCGAGACCAAGTCCTCACTCTCAGCCGCCGCCGACATGACCCACGCTTGTAGTGAAACAACACGGGGAGGGGGAGGGATGCACGTGCATCGACCACTCTGATTGGTTTAAAGCCACATGTCTGTCACTCGCCAATACCGTGCAGATGCCGTGCGAGTGCAGTAAAGGTAGGAAAAACGAGCGCTATGTTTCCTCGCTGATGCGGCTTTCGCAGACATACATAAGATCGCGATAAAACGATCTCTTAAAAATTACACATCGTCAGCTTTGGAGATCGTAAGACGGTTTTATATCGTCATATCGCCCACCCCTACATACAGATACCCACATCCCCACAAGAAGACACTGAACAACAACCATTCATCGTGCTGTCTACAAATGACAAAAGAACATTTTTTCCCTCCATGAATAGCTTAGAACATTTATCAGTAGTAACTATTACAAACACGTCCCTCCTGGAAGGATCTGGACAACATTAGAGACAGTACAACCACTTCGACGGAGCACCTCTGCATCATAAGTGGCATTTCAGCAAGAAAAAGAATGGTTTGTATTGAATTCAACATCTGTTTTGTTTGAGCATGTGGATGACCTTTAAAACCATGTCCTCTTCTACTATCGCACCAACCAACTTCATATCACTTCCTCCACATTCACATTCCTCTAATATGATTGGCCTCTAAGCAGCAACATATTCCGTCCAATATCTTCTCTTTTCCTTCTCTGGCCGTGTCCATACCATCTCAGTCTGACTTTATATCCAACATGAGCTCATCCTCATGTGTTCCATGTTTGTCATTGTTATAGTTTATTTATTTATTGTTGTGATGCATATCTTTAAACTGTATTCTAAGGTAGACTTAGCGGTCTCAGTTGAGCCAGGAAGATCCATGCTTTTTCCATTTTCAGATAAAAATGATTAGATATCTTATAGTCGAATAGGATATGAAAATTCCACAGTATAAGATGTAATAATATGTGATAGAAAACAAATGTAAGCTGCACTTTTATTGTTGAGGTCTGTGGCTCTTGCAGTGGATGCCAGAAAGTTTACCAAACAGGTGAAGGTCCAATGCGAGGACAAATTATCTGATGGGACCAGATTAAAAGCATTTTACTAATTTTATAGTCTACAATACTACTTCAGAATGTTATTTCCTCATCAAACAGTTCAAATGAAACTCAATGCATTCTACAGTATATAAAATAATAACAAATGTACAAAGACTGAGCAAATCGCTTATTAAGAGTGATTCAGGCAAAAAAGTTGCACTAAAAATGTAAAAAAGAAAAAAAGGAAAAAAAGGAAAAGTATATTTTAACTTGGAACTTAATAATGTTGGTTACTTTACCCCTACAACCCCTACGAAAGTTCCTTTACAGTTTAGAGGTTGATTTAGACAATTAGTTAAGCAGTCACAAAGCTTGAATTATTCTGGATAAACTATTGTTAATTATAAATTAAGTCTTTGTTCATGCTTTATTAAGTCAGACCTTTTTTGTTACAAAGATGCAATTTGCAGCTCAGAGATTTAGAATGAAGTTTCACATGCAAAAGGTAATACATAAAAAAGATAAAAATTCAAATTTCCTGCTAAAAATGTCTTATTATTGCAGCCACACATTATAAGACTTCATTATATGTTCCACATTCTTGACATGATCACACATGCTTTTATGTTAACTCTTTTCTGTGAAATATTGAAGCCTCAGAATAATGGTTGTCGAAGCATAAACATTCATTGATTTCTCTGTAAGTGCTTTCTGTCACCGTTTAATTATTAATGGTCGTGTGTAAGCTCTGACCAGCACTGAGGGAATTCATGTACAAAGCCGTATGCATAAATTAATATTGCATTGACCTTCTGTCTTTTTAAATGTGTTTTTATTGTAAATGTAACACAGAAAGAGAAAAGAGATCTTATCACGAGCTTCGATCAATGGCTTTGACCTGCTGGTCTCCATTGCTTTTGTCTAAATAAATATCACTTAGTTAGAAACTTCTAGGTATTTTGTTTGTAATAAAAACACTTCATAAAATATGTGTAACATTCCAAGCAACAATTTCATCTCCATGGAGACAAGCGGGTGGTGAACTCCCACCCAGAAAAGTCACGCTGTGCACCTTTTGTGCACAAATGATGCTCCTTATTTTACGCTGTGAATATGGGCGTATGTAGTATCTGAGCATTAAAACACGACAGAAAATGTTCTTCAAACTAAATCCGAAGGTAATTTGGGTGAGTTTAAGTTTGTGTAAATCTGTTCATTCACTGTATTTGTGACTAAATCTATAATGTTTGCTGTATTTTTTAATGTATTACATGTGTAGCCTTTCCTTGCACTCCTGTGCTGTGAAAAAAGTTCACTTTCTTTGAGGGGTGAAACAGATGAGAACCATATGGAGTCAGCATAAGCCTCGACCAACCTTTTCTAAAATAAGAAGTGTTACCACAGTGAATAATGATGTTTCATGCTCAGGGCTAAACAGTCATTCACCAAAGAACACTTCTGTGAGAGAGAGCAGGAAACAACGGGTTCAAACAAGACTCAAAACATCAACACATTTTAAGAGCATACAGTTCTTAAAGGGGGACATGGAGCATTTTAATTTCAAATTGAATAAACAAATCTGCGTCTCAGATACAAGGTAAACGTTCAGATCAAATATAGCTGTTACAGATAATCTTGATGTTTTTAAATAATTAAAACAAAACAAACAAACAAAAAACATTGTACATGATGTTCAGTTTGTTTATGTTAAACTTTTGTGTTTTGGTTCTTCAGCTGATTATTCAATCAGAAATCTGAGAGAGCCTCACATGAGTCCCTCGTTTGTGTTGCCAGTTTCAAAGCTGAAACCCAGTTATTGTAAACCTTTGTGTCCTCTCTCATCTGAATGGACACTAAAGTGCACTAAATGCACCAATCATGAATCAGTGCTAGTGCAGCCTCTGCAGCTCAGTGAGCCACTGTGGAGGTTCTGAGCTGAACATGAGTCATGGCCTGTCCATAAACTGAGAAGGAGAAAAACAAATATGTGTCCTCCATCTGCAGGTTAGGGCTCTGGTAACACAGGGTGAGTTGTGATTATTTAAACAAACAAGGACACAATAGATAGTACACCTAATGCAGAAATGCAAACATCAGTTTAATAAAGTGGTAACAATCATCAACAATAATAAGAGCAGTCATTTTGACCTGGATTTAATCTTCAATTGTCAATGTGTAACCCATTATCATCGCGGATATTAGCGTAGTCGGCCCCCAGTGGAGCTATCAAATTTCTTTCTCATTCTTTTTCGTGGTCTTATAGCAGGAAGAACTTCAAAATCATCATCATTGGAGTTCACAACTTACATGAGCAACTAGAACCAAAACATGGCAGCAGGAGACAACACCTGATTATTAACAGCCTTTTACAAACAAGCCCAAAATCAAGCAACATTTCAAGACACACTAAAATCTGAGCTTCATAGAGAGAGAGAGAGAGAAAAAAAACTAAATAAGAAAGCACTGACAAACAGCACAGCAAATGACAGAAAATGCCTAACAGTCTCTGGGTACAAAGTTGGATTGATGAAGATGTAACGTCTCATCTTTGCCAAATGTATATTGGGTGAAAGCACCAAGGCTCCCATTTGAACTGCACAAGAAAGACAAGAAAATCTTAATGAAGACTAATTATGAATATCATAGAGTACATTACACCAAGTTTGGAAGACATATAATGCTGCATAATGGCGCCGTGTCAGTCACTTCTGCTAATTTCACAAAACTGTCATGATTTTCGTTGCCGGGTGAAGAAACTATTTCTGACTTATGGCTCTCTCAAAACAATATTTTTAAGTGAGTTGGGGATAAGAATGTCTGCATATATTCAGGGTACAGCTATGCACAGAGAAGCACATTGTGGCTAAGACAGTGCTGCTATTTTCAACACTTAGAAAGTTTTCAAAGTTATTCTCTGCCAACGTGTCAAAAGCTAGACTCGGAAATCCTCGTTTTTTTTTTCGCCACATCAGATTCTCCAGTTCAGGATCAGGCGGTTTTGAGTGACTGCTGGCGCTGGCAGTGAAAGACAAGGACAAGTTATATTGAAAATCAAACTTTAAAATGCTTTTGACACAAGGTAGGGAAGCAAGTTTGATAAGGACCAGGAAAAACATGCCATTTAAGACATTTAGTTCCATAGAAGTGGTGTCAAGGGAGGTGAGACTTCGTTCTAGACACCAATTAGTAAATCCCTTCCCTAAGCAGGTGTATATAGAGACATGCGGCGCTAATGAATAGTCTAATTATTTCAGACAAAGCATGTAAGGTTGACACTGTGGGCTTTCTTTGGGGGATTGTGTCCAGATACCTTCACGCCAAATGTCCACAATGGCTCGAGGACAAATCGTTGGACTGATAAGTTCCCAAAGGGCTGGAGGGAGCTGGAGATTGGACGTTTATGGACAGTTAAGAAATGGATGGATGACAGGAAAAGAGGAGAGGGAGAGAGAAAGAGAGACAGAGAGCGATTAGAGATGTAAAAGGGGGTATTCTGGAGACTCTGGCTGATGGTGATAGGGCCACGGAGACTGTCAGGCTTTTACAGACACTGGCTTTATTAGAGTTTAGTGCAGAGGTTGGATGGGCCGTTTGTGAAGTGTGCAGTGGAGTAATGATTCTGAATGGGTCTGCTTTTGGGTTTAAAACTGGACTGCTGGAAAGTTACACAGTGTTCAGTGCAACTTGAATTCAACACATTTTTCTTTTAAATCTGAAAATGTCATATTAGTACCACACATGAACTAATGCAGCAGGGAAGTCATCGCGGAAATTATGGCACTCGGCGTTATCTTATAACGGGAAGAGATTATTAAAGGAAAATATTATGTTTTTTTTAATTTATTTATTGTCTATATACTTTAGATATGCTCTTGAGTACCTTAAATTTGTCCTCTCATGTTTTGAAACAAACAAAAAAGACTATGCACCAAGTGTACGCAGCCAGTAGATGGCGCCTAGTAGCGCTATACACAATTTAGTTATGTTATCAAATCAAATCAAATCAAACTTTATTTATAAAGCACTTTTCATACATAGCATGTAGCACAAAGTGCTTTACAGTGTATATTAAAAACATTCCCACACATGACCATTTCCCACCCCACTTTAGGGGACTGCGGGACATGACCAAGCTAGCGTGTTTAGATGGAAGAAAAGCTCAGAGTGAGTCTGGCGGTGATTTAAGGACTTAAAATAGCAGAAGATTCTCAAATAAGGTACGTATAAAATCTGAAAAAACTTTGTTGATGAAGGGAGTTCAGCAGGAAGTGTTTTTGACAGACGGAGAGGATTTTCTAATTAATATTTCTCAAAATAGCATAAATGCAACTAAATGCAACTCCATCATCAAAAACAGGCATGTTTTTAATTATTATATTATAAACTATAATTATTGTTATGTAGTTTATGCTTGTTGCTAAAAAGAAATACAAAAATGGAAGTGCATGTGCTCCTGTAGGCCAGAGAGGGTTAAAAAAGATCAACAATTCCTTATCTCAAAGATCTGACCCTGGTTTGACTCAGACTACACAGGACACATTAGCTCTCAGATCACTCTTGTTTCCTCACCTTCTTCTTTCATATAAAACCTTTATAATCCCAATGAAACAATGAATCGACTGATAAAAATGTCAGCATCTAAGACACCTTTTTTGTATCATTGAATTATAATTATTTCATTTATTTAGGGCTTTAATTGAGATGCTTTAATTGATTTAGATTGCATGTTTTGAGTGTGTGAATCATAGACTGTAGATCAGTGGACTAAGGGATTGTGACGTCACCCATAGCGTTTGCCTCCAGCCAAATGAAGCCCATCGCGGCTAGCAGTTATAGCGGCTAAAGCGGAGCCAGACTCCATATTTGGAAATCCGAAAGTGATCGTGGCAACCACGGACTAATCAGGAGCGCCGGGTTGCTAACGGTATCCGCCCCTCGGTGAGAGGAGACGGCGGCAACGCGGCGGCGCTAGCTGTCAATCAAACCTGTTGCTAACACGAGCTAAACGGCCCTGGAAAAGGAAGCACCGGATTGGTCAGTTATTATTGCTAATAACTTGATTTATGAACAACCTAACGAAAAAAAAACACCTGATTCATGTAGAGTGTGTCAAAACAGACGTTTTAGTTTCAAGATGGTGAGCTTGACAAAAACAGTTACAGAGTAAAGGGCACCAGTGTCCCAATAGAAAGTGAATGGCAGCTCGGCTTTATGGAGCCAGGAGCGCCTCCATAGCTGCTTCCTATTTGGAACGCGGCGGCTAGCATGCTAACATGGTCCACTGATATCTACAGTCTATGGTGTGAATTCAATCTATCTATATACCTGGACTGGACTTTTAAACTTTTGAAAATGTCTTATATGTGCTTTTCTAAACTCTCAACACATGTAGTCAAGGAGGGTAAAATGTCTTGCACAAGGGCACAACAACAGTACACACAGAACTGCCGTCTTCCAGGTTTCCCAGTAACCCGTCCGTATCCGTTATATTTGTCTTTACTTCTAATTAACTTTGTCGAACGACGGCAAAACTGTGCCGTCCATTCTTTTTCAAGTGCTTTTCCGCTAAACACATTTTACCACAAAATCACCAACTCGACTAATAATTACTGCTTTAAGCCTCTGAAATGACACACGCTCCTCATAGGTTATGTCGACATCAGACAAGCCTGTGTGGCCTTTTTCTCCAGCTCAATCTCTTGTGTTCTTTCATCTATAATTTAACCCAAGCAGCTAATTCCTTTTGAATATTGTGAGGCAGTCAGGCAGCGTGCACAATCCCTCTCCATAATTAAAGTGCATCCAACAGTTTTGGCAGATGGTCCCTTTCAGATAGAACTTTTCACAGAACTGCAGACTTTGAAAACCCTGTGTGTTCAAACGTCTCAGGGCGGGAGATGTCGACAACAGAGAATGGACTTTGGTCATCAGATTAAAGGGGACATATTGTGTAAAATCGACTTTTATGAGCTTCCAACCACGTTAGCGGTGTTCCCTCAATATTAGCTTACACAAAGTTGTATTTGGATTGATTCACGCTGGCTTGAGTAATCCTGCATTTGAGGTGTGAGTGTTTCTGCTGTGACTGCACACTGCTCTGTATTTATTTGCTTTTTTAAATGATTAAATCCAAACTCATGGTCAAATCCGTCGAGTTCTTGTTACAGTGAAGGGGCGGGATCTATTAGTTCAGCAGTTTTTAACAGGAAATCGATGGACCTGTTTCTATAATTAATAAGACCATATAATTGTGGGAAAAAAGTAAAATAAAAAATCTTTGTATGTTTTAGTTTCCTGCAAAATACTGTTGATTTTAAATATTTTGCAATAGTGTGACATTATGCAGTATCTACAAATAAGAAAAGTTGTTCAAACATTTACAAATCAGAAAGATAAAAAATGTCCTCTACCGTGGGGACCTTGATAAAGTCATTCATTTTCTCTCAATCTTTAACACACTTTATCGTAGCCGCAGCATGAAAAGCATCGTCTGCAGCTCGTCCAGACTCCTGACCGGCTCAAAGAGACAGAGCACATAACTCCTATTTCTCCCTGCATTGGTTACCAGCTATTTTTTAAATTGATTTAGAATTTCAACTTAATAGTTTTAAAGTCTTGAACGGCCTTGCACCTTAAATTGGTGTTCCCCAACCAGGGGTACAGGGACCCATAGAGGTACGTGAGCAATTGTCAGGGGGTACTTAGAATGGATTCAGGTTTTTAAAAAAGATGAAATGTACTTTTATCTGAATTTTTTTTAAAGTGTCAGTAGTTCCAAGTTTTTTTGAGTATAGTGGACCATAAATCAAATAAAAAAATGCACAGATAATAATAATAATTGACACTATGTAACTACTAAACCCATTTACTTTGCTGAAACTCAAGTTAAGGGGCACTTGGAGTGTGAGACAAAGGAACTGGGCTTTTGCATTTGAAGGAAACATTTTATGAAATTTTGAATTGTTATTAGCCTTTAAACATGTTCTTGAACAAAAAAAAACCTGTCTGTAGTTTAGGTGCAATCTGCTGCTATCGCCTACACGAGTTATTATGTTATTACTCAAGAGACTGCATAAGATACGAGTCGAGCACTTGCAGTGATCGAGATTAGTCTTTCAGAAAACGCTTTCAGAAATCAGAATCAGAAAACGCTTTATTGCTATTGTCAGTGATCAAAATTCACAAACATAGGAACTTGCTTCGGCGTGAGGTGCAACATAGGGCAGCCCGCGGAACTGCACGAGGAACTGCACGAGGAACTGCACGGAAGGAACCACTCACTGTAGTGTAACAGTGATCCAGTGTGCTCTGCTCTCTGGTCGGGCATTTAATAAACTGTCTGTACTTTGGTAGTTCCTGGCTGAGATTTCCCTTGTTAACATCCCCGAGGATGATCAACAAGGAGGCCGGAAAGTTCCGTTCCGCGCACATTAGCCGCGAACAGGGTTAACAGCTCAAAAAAGTCACTATAGCATAAAATGTGTCCTTTAAGGCCCTCCTGGACTGAGGATCAGGACGGCCTGCTCTGTGGCTGTTTAAATCCAAATTAAAAACTCACCTTTATAGAATGTCCTTTTTAGACAAATTTGATTTAATCTGCTCATTGTTTTTCAATATGTATGGTTTTATATTCTGAATGTTATCATTATAATAATGTTTTTATTATCACAACTTGCTAGAATATTCCAATTTTACAATTATTCACAATTATTTACACCATGACCTAACAATAGTGACATCTTTTATTCACTTTCACTGTGAATAAACTGTGATGAGAATTTTAACTGAACCATTTAATCTTGACATCTTTCCAAAACATGTTATTTAATTTTTATTATTATTTAGTAACTAATACTTTAAGAAGACAGAGAAGTCAAAAGGGTTCAGACGTCCAATAGTTTATTTAAAAGTTGAATCTAATTGACTCCTGACATACACCGCTCATTAAACTGCAGATTTGTTCTACATAATGCCTCCATCCTTCATACTGCATTGATTTAGTCCTTTCATCTCGTATCCATCGCTGTAACAAATGGCCTCAGTTTTAGGAGCTCCCCTCAAAGCCCACGTCGGAGTGAAACGCTGCCCCCGTGGACCACAGGGAGTATAATCGTGCCAGGAAAGGCAATTTATCAGCTGATATTACTTCAGTGTAGAGGGAGGGTCCCAGGAGCGCTCCCATAGTCAGGACCAGAGTGTGTGTGTGTGTGTGTGTGTGTGTGCGTGTGTGCGTGTCTACATGGGTGTGTGGGTGGGGTGGGGGCGTTTTGGGGGTTGTTACTAACTGGTCGACTACAATCAATATTAGGCGACCCCAGAGCTTCAGTGGACACAGCTGCAGTGGACCAAATGAAGACCTCACACAGCGCCCCCTGTCTGCGGCTCCACGGGTTTATTAGAGCCAGTGGAGGGTGTTGTTTTTAAGATAAGAGATCCTTTATTTGTCCCACAATGGGGAAATTCCACTGTTGCAACACACAGTTTAGAACAGGAATGAATGAAATAGGCGCACGCAATAAAAATAGGATAAATAATTACTAAACATGGTAATAAAAATACAATATAAAGTATAAAGTGCACACTCTTATTTACAGTAGGTGGCTGTCTGGGAATAAATAGTAAAAATGGCAAATAAAGTGGCTTCAGTGTATTGTTATATACAGTGAGTGACTATGGTGAGGTAAAAGTGTATTAATAGTATGTTAAGTTATATTGCACATGATTATAACAGGTGACTGACACATGTTACAGTATTGCACATGATTATAGCGGGTGACTGACACATGTTCAGGGCTAACAGTGTTCATTGTAGAGTCTGACAGTAGCAGGAAGGAAAGACCTGCGAAATCTCTCCTTCACACAGCGAGGAAGTTTATCAATGAAGTTTAGCATTATGGGTTTGAAGGAAGATCTTGTCTAAATGAAGAAGTTCAAGAATCGCACAAGGTGAACTGAAAACTGTACCTCATGAGTGAAAATATGGAATCATCACAGGTCTAATTCACGAAGGTTACTTTAGCTGTCTGTATGCTTCATTAACCATAGTCATTGTGCATAAAAGCGTTGAAAACAAAACAGAAAATGACAAGCAGAAGCTAAAACATCAACAAATCAATCACTCTGTCCAGCTGACTGAAAATAACCTTCTGTTGCGATAAGAAAATGACATGATTTAACTTTACATCATTACCACGTGCAGTGTCTGATGGTCCTGCATTTATTTTCCCATCACAATAACTATGAAATATTGCATTGTATAGTCGTAATTATGGCTGCACAATATACCTCAAAAGTATAGATTTTGCAACTGACTAAATGTGTCACAGTGATACCAATGTCTTCCATCTGACAGAAATTGTATTTAAAATGATAAAGTTAAAAAAGGATCCTCAACCCACGATCTCCTCAATAAGGAGATCGTGTGGTAGTTGCATTTGTATTTTCGGGGCGTCTCCAGTCGTCTCCCTCTGCCGTCTCTGGGCGGAAAACCAATCTTGCAACATTTGCCAACAACGAACTGAACACAACTATCCTGAGGAACCCTGGCTCTTTTTTTAATATTTGGCAACGTGAAATGTTTTTGAATGCGATTCTACTTCCTTCTTTCAATAAAAAAAAAAGAAAAAATTCCTTTGTGTCCTCTTGATTTAGTCTTTGTTTTGTCTCTTATGTGTTTATTTTGACTCAGTTTGACTAAATTGAATTGAATAAATCAAGGCATGTACATTTCTGCTTTAATGCAGCTGAAATTGCGCCAAAAAGTGCAATAATATTGTCAAATGGTGAAAGTTGCGTGTCCTCAAAACTTGCTGAACCCAAAAATAAAAACAATTTTGAGATGTTTTAAGGGTTGCACATCATAACTTTGTATAAAAAAAATTATCAGGACAGAGATACTCACATGTCTTTTTTTAACTGATTTTTGGCTACAACAAAAAGATAAACGCTGACGCGATTCGGCGTAAAGCCTTCTTCAGAGCAATAATAATATTGTTATTGCAGCACTTAACCAATATTCAGCGTGCAGCTCTATTGGCAATCCAAAAGACATTAAAAAAAAAAAAGAGCAGCCGATCAAATCATTTTTCAGTTTTCTTGCACACTTTTTGTTGACGCTGTCTTTTTTTGTTGACGCTGTCTGTTTGTCCTTTTGTTGAACTGACCGGCCTTTCAGACTCTTTCACTCACGACACATGTTACATAAATCACACGGCCTCTCCAACACCTCCATTGTACACCTCCTCACACACTGTTGATTACCACCATTCATAATATGCATTTCCCAATTGGCTGTAGATAGTGGTTGTATTGTATTGGGCCGGACAGCCTATCTGCGGGCCTATTGTATTTGCTTCATTATAAGAGTGTTAATGTTTCACCGCCAGCTGCCAGTGACCAATGGAATTATGTTCACTCTGAGAGGCCACTGTTCCATTGAAATTGGTTTTCCACGTTCCAACTTGATCATTTACATATTAAGAAGTCAGCTCCCTCCCCACGCCTTTCATGCTCTGAATGAAGTCATCAGCTCAATTTATTTTTCACACTTTTCTTTCTGCACAGTCATCCTAAGACAGGGATGTGAGGAAATATGGACTAAAATGACCTAACACAGGCTCTTATGAGGTCAATTATCGAGTATTCTGTGCATTTTTGAAAAGCATCACACATTTTTTCTCACAGAGATTAAATAAATACATGCTCCATTAAATAAAACCTGTTCAAATGCCGTCTAATTTTGAATATATGCTCTTCATCATATACGATCATATACGCCTGGGAAATTTGTTTCTCGTGAATCTTTCTGTTTCAGTTTTTGGCCAAATTTTGATTCTCGGTGCTACAAAACAATCAAGTTTTGTTTTATTTGTTTTATTTTATTTAAGGATCCCCATTAGTCTCTACAGCAGCAGAGACTATTCTTCCTGGGGTCCACTTTCACAATTTAAAACACTATAAGACAGTACTTATTAAAATTTGAGCATTAACAATCAAAACACAGAACACTACATTTGAGTTCAATCATAAGGTTTTATGATAAAACACAAAGACGGTACAGTTTGTCTTAAACATTGAGCATGATTACATTTTCCAACATTGATTTCTTTAAGCTTCTTTTAAAAACATGATGGTTCTCTATTATAATCAGCACATTCCAGTAAGAAACGGCTCTGTATAGAAATGTTTTTTTCAGTGCGTTAGTTCTAGGTTTAGAGTGAAAGTGTGTGAGGCTCGTCTTGTATTAAAGCCATGTCTGTTACAGGTGGGCAGTAAATGTGAAAACAGACTCAAAGGTTTGTGTGTTGTCCATATTTTAGACATCATCAGACTGCAAGCCAGTCTGTCTTTGACTTTCAACCATGACAGTCTCCTGAGCACATTATTAACATTAGTTCTAAATGGGCAACTTAGAGCGAGTCTTGCAGCTCGATTCTGAGCTTCTGTAGTTTGTCTAGATCTTTGTTGGCAGCATTAGACCATACAATAGGACAATAGTCCAGGTGAGATAAGTTTTTTCGCTTCATTTGACATAAAATATGCATTACTTCTGATTAGTGATATATTTCTGCTCATTTTAGTAATGATATAATTAACATGACTAGTCCATGACATAGTTTGATCTAATGTGACACCTGAAAGTTTAACCTCAGTAAGTTGTTCTAATAATTGAGTCTTGAGAAATATGTTTAACTTGGGTTTTTTCCTGACAGATTGTGTTGATCCCAATAGCATACACTTTGTTTTCATAATATTCAGTTTTAACTTGTTCTCCTCGACCCATTTGTAAACAAACATTAGCTCCTGTTGTAGCATATTAATGGTCAGTCCCAAGAGTGATAAACTATTAGAGAAGTGTACAGTGTGACCTGATAGCAGAGAAAATAAAACAGGTGACATTAACAGTAGAACTACAATTTGACTGGTCTAAAAAAACAAAGATTTAATTCACAATGAACAAATAGTTTATTAAAGGAGACATATTATGCAATTTCAACTTTAATGGGCTTTTAACCTCATTATAACAAAGTTTTCTCATCATTAGTGTACTCAGAGTTGATTGATTAATGCATGTTTGAGTAATCCGTATTGTCCTTCAACAGTAATAACATGCAAATTACAATCTACTTCTTACGGTGAAATGTCACTGTGAAGAGGTTCTGCACTTTTGAACGGGAAGTCAATGGACCTCTTTCTTTTACTAAGCCGTTTTAGATTATTATTGCTGTTTACAATGAACAAAATGTAAAATAATGATCTACTTTTGTTACGGTTCACTTGCCAGATACGTGACCTGTACGCCACCTGCAGCCATCTTGACTCTGGACGCTAACGTAAATAAATGTAAACTCCGCTGTGGTTCTGACACTTACACAACCACAAATGACATGGTACAAAAGAACAGTTGCATCTTAAAACGCAAATGTGGTTTTGTTGAAGCGAGTTATGTAGAAAATGCTAATAAATGATGATTAGCTTTGGCAATTAGCTACAGGTCAAATATAATAGACTCCAAGAAAACAAAAGATGGCAGTGAAAGTGTCGGACGCTTTCCCTGTGTGCGGTAAAAGTGCCGCACTAAGTATCAATTCAGTTTTTGTAAAATAGTGTAAAATAGGCTGACAGCCCTGAGATGATGTCATTCAGCCAACATTTGTGAAAGCCTGTGTGAAGGGTCTCATGTTTTTTGAATTATGATTTCGTTTGGTGGGACAGCACCCGTGGTAAACATTTATCATAGTTTTACATTTGTGTAGTTGCAATTTGACACTTTTAAAACATAAACACATTGTAAATTACAGGAAGTAGAGCTGAATTCTAAAACTGTGACGGCATCATTATCTATTTATCTATTTATTTGGCAGGGTCAGATTTTATAGAAAGTGCTCATTTTCAACTCCCGTCCCTGGTTTGGCTTTTCTACACTTTCTACAGTCAATAACAAAGGGCATTAAAACACATTTCTAGTATATAAATAGATCAGTGCACATTTTAGACTCGTTCTTTCACCCTCACTCGTGCACTTTCACACACTGTCATACACTTTCATACACTTTCATACCACTTACAGATAGGTACAGTTTTGGTTTTCTTTTAAGGCTCGAGGTGAACATTTTTACTTACAGGAAATGACTTTTACAGTAAACAGTAAAAGGTTGATTGTTCAGAAGCCGTCCTGCGCTCTGGGATTTGACAGCGCCTCTCGTCACTCGGCTGTTGCTCTGCTGCTGTTTAGTCTCTGTTTAAACACTGAGAGGTTCAGGGGACGAGTTATAAATACATTTGAAACATAATTTCAGAAAACATAAATTGCTGAAGTTAAGGCGGCATACCATTGAAAATACAAGGACAATTTACAGCATTTTTCTGACAGTTTAAACAATCATTCAACAAAATAAAGCTGTTATCAGGTATTATTTATTGTCAGTTCCTAACTATTGTGTAATTTATGCATGTTTTTTCTTTTTTTTCTCAACGTAGTCCTGCCAAGACCTGGTTATCTTACCTGCACCAAAGCTCTAAACTTAAGCCGAACTCTAATCCTAACCCTAACCTTACCCTAAAAAAAAAAAATGTACAGAATAAACTTATGCTATTGTATCACCACCAGCAAAAGTATGCAGAAGTGTGGCATATAGCGGGTTGGAAAAACAACTGAAGCGTATTTATATGGATCCATTTGGCCCATGTTTACAGTCTGGTTGCTAGGGAACAGTTGTGGAATTACCTCTATTGACCTGTTTCTGCCCCGCCCACTTTTGCCACAGATACACACTTTTGTTGTAAACGCACTTCCGTTTGACGAGAACTCCGTTAAAGCTAATGACGAACGAGGGAAAAGTCTTGCCGCTAAAATGTTACATAAAGTAGATTGATTTGTGTAAAATGTTTAATGAACACGAGCAACAACAAGTCAACAACGCAACGATTTCCTGGTCAGTCTGAAAACGTCTTTTTAGTCCATGTAGAACTTATTTTCTGTTGAGCTCGTCTGCTCCATGTAAACTAATACAACGGAAACAAGATGGCGGCGCGTACGACAACTTCCGGAATAAGGAGAATAGCGGGTTGGAAAAACAACTGAAGCGTATTTATATGGATCCATTTGGCCATGTTTACAGTCTGGTTGCTAGGGAACAGTTGTGGAATTACCTCTGTGTCCTCTATATGTCACATTTGCTGCCCATCTTCATCCAGGAACCAGGACTTCACAAAAACTGGAGTCAAAAAGGCAAAATGTTTGGTAAAATCTTAAATATAAGCACGTTTTAGTCAAATGTGTGCTCTGACCTGTCATATGCACTTTAATTTGGGTCGCTCAGAGTGTCCTCTTAAGTACTCCAGTAGTTGATGGCAGCAGCAGGTGGCTTACAGACTTATGTTTTGTGTTGTTGTCAGGATATAAATAGTGACATTCCCTTTGTGGGCTTGCGAAAAACCGTGAGCAGAACTGGATATCTTTGTGCTAACGTCTGCGTGCGTCCTGTCACCTTGTTCTGCTGAGTTTCCACGGACATCCTCATTAACTGTGAGCTGTCGGGCTCGTCACAGAGAGCTCTATATCTCCACCCAAAAGCGAGTTTGCTTCACAGACAACTGTATCTGGAGTTCTAGTCTCTCGTTTGTGAGCTTAGCTTGCACTACAAACAGGATGGAGCTTTGCGCGGTTCATAAAATATCCATCTTGTTGTCTTCTCTGGTATTTTGTTCAGTACAGTCATGTGGCTCTACTGTTGTGGGGATCATTGATTCATGAGTGGATTTCACAGTTTTTATTATGAGCCAAACACATTTTGCTCCGTGCTACGCTTCTGAGTGATTTTGAATGACAATTAGAGTGATTTTTGGATCTTAGTGGGTTATTGAAAGTCATCGCAGTTCAGCCAAGACGCTGTTCCTAAACGCAAACTTAACTCAACTGCATAGCACCAAGGAAAAGTGACTGCTGCGTAGAACTGCACAGGGGAATAAAATAGGTATCAGAGTGAATGAGAAGTCCACACAAGCAACGCCAAATTATATATGTGCTTTTTGTTTGAAAAGGTATGAAAAAACAAACATTATTTGTTATTATGGCTGGGCGATATGGACAGAGATGTATTTTTGGTTATTGTTTTGGAGTATCCTTATGACGATATTCAGATGATGTATAATTTTATTAACCTTTATTGTACCATGTGAGAACCAAATGAAGCAAAGTGAAAAATATAACAGCACGCACATTTTAGAGACATTTACACGTTTAAAAGCACTGACAATGATATTGTTGAGCCAATAGAAAAATGTTAAGATACTGTGTGTCTTGAAACGTATTAGTTGAGGCTCAATTATCAGACAAATGTGAGATAAAACTAATTACAAAGGTGCAGAAATATGGCGTTATACTGTTTACATTACTTTTTTTCTTTTTATCATTGTGTGTGTATCATCATGTTTTTTACTTGTACTTTGCATATCTTCAAAACAACATTCTTCTACGATATTATTTACATTTCAACCTCTATTTATCATTACTATTTGATAAATTGTAGTAATTTCAGGCAGCAAACACTTTAGACTATATAACCTACTGTTTTTAAAATGTTATAAAATAAAATTATTTATTGAAATCCTACTGTGACCCCGTCCTAAAACAACACACTGGGAAAAAAACACATCGAAATACATCTTGAGCTTGTGAAATGATTGGTCTGGCAAGGCGGGCTCCTTCATGGTGTCAAAAACAACCAATGCAATCAATTGGTTTTGAAGAGTACAGGGAGAAGTGTTTTATCTCATTCATATCTGTGCCTTATTATCTGCCAGAACAATGTCCAGAGTGACAGGAGCCCTCTTAAACCTGGAGGATCTGGGCTGCTGTTAGATCTCTGTGACACATGGAAATGAGGTCATGTTTCCTCCCAGGAGCCAAACTCATCCATATCTGGGATTTCAGCCCGAGACGAGGAGAGGGTCGCCGGGAACATCATTAAAATGGGACAAACCCTGATCAAAAGTCCATTTGATACAAATGGTGAGAAATATAGATCTGAGAAAGAGGGAAGTGTAGGATGAATTAAACAACAACAAAAAATCTTTTATATCTCGAAGTTTAGGCAGAATATTTTGTCCTCAAACATTTAACATGGATAAAGAATTCATTTAAAACCATTCACAATAAATTATGATTAGCTTTTCTGGCCTCTTGTGGCAGAGTTTAGCCTTTTTGACATCCAGTGATGGTAAAGTAATTCTGTCTGTAAGAGTGCGTTTGAACAAAATATATTATTTAAACTTCAAACTCAATTTTTAGAGGACTTAAGAGGCTCCTTATTGTTGTGATTATCTATTAACAAGCCGGGGCATAAAGTCATGGGTGGATGTACAAAAGCTGACTCCTTGGAGCTAAACTGAAATATAATATTTACCCATAATCACAGCTAACAGGCCTGATGTTCTCATGATATTTATACTTATAAGCATTAAAAGGTTTAAGTCTTATTAATGAAGAATCAAAAGCAAAAGATTGGTTTTGGTCGGTTAATTCTGAAAATATGGAAGAAAAAGGGGACTCCAATATTTAAATTCTGGAAAGAGAGAATGAAGAAGAGCAGTTGGAGATTTTTCTTTTCTTTCGTGTTGTTACTAAAATAAATCTGTTTTGCCCCTGCACAGATATTGACCTTATTCTGCCCCGCCCACTTTTGCCGTTTTTTGCACTTTTGTTGTAAACGCACTTCCGTTTGACGAGAACTCCGTTAAAGCTAATGACAAACGAGGGAAAAGTCTTGCCGCTAAAATGTAAATGTAATGTACATAAAGTAGATTGATTTGTGTAAAATGTTTAATGAACACGAGCAACAACAAGTCACAACGCACCGATTTTCTGGTCAGTCTGAAAACGGCTTTTTAGTCCGTGTAGAACTTATTTTCTGTTGCGCTCGTCTGCTCCGTGTAAACTACAACGGAAACAAGACGGCGGCGCGTACGGAAACTTCCGGAATAAAGTGAATACTGGATCGTAAAAGCATCTATTCAGACGTTTCTCTGCATCTATTTATAGAGTGTTTTATTCCACGAGACACAGGAAGCGCGTTGTTAGCATGCTAATGTTTGTTAGCTTTACCCGGGACGGCAAAACTCACTCTGGGCTCTGACGCTCATAAAAGTTCTTATACACTGGCTGTGAATATTTAGGACTGCATTAGGTGTGTGAGAGATGACTTGTTGTTGTAAAGACTTTAAAACTAGTTCTGTTTTTCACAATTCAAAATGGTAAAAATCAAGTACAGCTTCTTTAACAAGTACACTTCATGCAAATGAATCTCGACTTCCTGCAAAGCACCACAGACTGCAATTCGCTCGCTTTTTACGACACAAAGAACTGCTCCAATCCAACTCTTCTCAAAACCTGCCTGAGCCACTTGATTTTTCATTAAAAACCAATAACCCAAAGTGGACCATCCTTCTGCTGCAGCAATGAAAGCTCCTAATTATGTAATGTTTAATTCAACACATATTCAAGTGTCAAAGCTACATTGCACCATCATGAAATATTAAGGTGAAGCCCAAAGGAAAGACATGTTCTCTCTCCTTTCTTTTTCTTTCTCGCTCACAGATCAGAAGTGAGATAAGAGCATGCACATCCAGGCTAGTGCTTCTCCTTGATCCTCTTATCTCGAGCTCCAACACAACGACATATTTTATCGATGGAGCATGACCGCCACCGCTGTATCACAGGCTTATGTTTGCTCCTACAAACGGGCACTGGAACACGCAGACATGAGGGAGCTGTGGGTACATGGAGAAAGTGGAAGGCCAGCATCAATCCTTGGTTTAAGACGCAGTTCCTTGTGGGACCCTGTGTGTGCAGTTTGCATGCTCTCCTTGTTTCTATAAGCTTCCACCGTCTGGGAGAACATGTGGGTCATATCCATAAGTTACACATCGTCGACCTCTTTAAGTCTATTGTTGCAGTGAAACAACAAGAGGATTGGACAGAGAAAGACATGAGACGGCAGCTTGGTGTAATTTACCAATTCAATCAAATGTAGTTGGACTTATTTATTAAACAACAGAGCATATAAAAAAGAATATATACAGTTAGATACATTTTAAAGTATATTCTTTACTCTCTTCAAAGCCAAACTCAACCCTTAGTCTTTTTCAGATAAAATGCACTGATCACAGTGAATAAAAACATTAGAGAAACATAATGTTTGTTGTAATGTTGTATAATGTAAAGATATTATTTAGTCATTAGTCAATCCTGGTTTTGTTATTTTTATGAAAAGGGTCATCTATGACAACATTAAAGATTCATTACAATCACATTTTCACAGCCTGGCCTCTATTATCACATTTACAAGGACAATATTACATGGCTGTTCCTGTCACTAGTAAAATGTGAAGCGGCCATGCAGAGAATCCTCCATCTTTTCAGGTTAATTCGTTCAACATTCATGATATTTTAATAGAAATAAATCTCGCTGTAACACCTTTATCCATCCACCTCGTGTGATCCTGCTGTTGATTTATTCTCGGATGGTGTTAGTGTGTGCGTACTCTGCTTTTTTCCCAGAAACAAAATGATCTCAAATCCAGTCTCTCCCAAATCTCCTAAAACCCATCTGTGGAATTGTTTTCTATCCACTCAGTCCAAAACCCTTACCTCCGAGTGCAAATTTAAAAGTGTTCTTAGCCTGTAGTAAACCATCACATGATGGAGGTCTTTGGGTGAAACAATCTGTAACCAAGATTAATGCTGGGGCCAATGCCTGGTGTTAGCAAAAAATAAATACATTTAAACAATGGATGGATCTATATAAAGGCGCTGTATCTGATTTGAAATGTGAAAAACTGAACTAGTTCATGTACTTTATTTTTGCCCCAGTACAGCTATAGTAAAAGCATCTATTCAGGTGAAAATGAGACCACAGCGCTTTCTCTGCATCCATTTATAGAGTGTTTTATTCTTCGAGAAGCAAGATGTACGCCATTAGCATGCTAATGTTCCTTAGCTTTAATGAGACGACAAAACCGGCTCTGGGCTCAGAGACTCATGAAAGTCATCGCAGTGAATATTTAAGATGCTGAGACTGCATTAGGAAAGTGAATGATACACTTTAGACTTTAAAATAAACCACCAAATACACTAAAGACTTTGACATGAACTAGTTCTATTTTTCATTTCAGTTCTATATTTTTCATTCATTCATTTCATTTCAAAACAGTAAAAATCAGGTACAGCGCCTTCAAGACATGTGACTCCACCTGGCCAAGCGACAGGTCAGATTTGTGGAGAATGCATGTTTTTAAAGGTCATTTTGAAAGGTATCGGGTACCTGGTACAGTTAAACACCTGTAATTGACTAAATACAAGAGTTTAATGTTATATTGTAGAAAATTCAAGGGAAAGCAATAACATGTCCACAGACATGTTATTGGACTCCCCAAACACCTATATTCAAGGAAACCAATAAGTGTTAGAGATGGACAAATTCTTTCATGATTTCCCTTTCAGAAAGGCAAACTGAATTTCACCAGCTCAGATCCTCCTTGTCCCTATATCGTCCTATATAGTCTTTTTCTTTTTTTCTTTTTCACAGAGGCGGAATTAGTAAAAAACCTTTTCTCTTAAAGGTCACGATGGAGGTCAGAGAAGCTTTTCATGCCTGTGTTCACCATTCTTTTGACCCAAGTATAGTCTAAAAAAAGAATGTTTTTCCCCTTTTAGCCAACTTAAACAAATAGAATATTTATGCAGATATTTTTCCTTACTTGGGTAAAAATAACTGACCAGTCCTATAGAAAAAAAAGGACACCACGTTGAGGGAAATGGTGCAAGAGTCAAGATGGAGATCAGCTCCAGAAGCCACAGTGAGGACAGAGTTGAAGCTCAGTGTCTGCACGTGAACAAATACAAAAACAAAAACAAAGAGTGCACTTGCAAACAAGTGGTTTAAATTTGATAAAACCACCTTAATATTTTTCTAAATGTATGGTACTCTATGGTTAAACCCAATTTTTCACATTGTTTTCCACTTCACTTTTGCCTTTGTTCTGGAATGTTTTTGTTCACGATCTTCTAAAAGGTCTTCCATGATCGATTCAGAATCAGAATCAAAGTCAGATTTATTGCCATTGTCAGTGATCAAATGTCACAAACATAAGAAGTTGTTTTGACGTAGGTGCAACATAAAACAATGAATAAAATAGACTTAGAGTATAAACAGAAATATACAGTTGGCCAGACAGTAGTGCAACTTGGCAGTTCAAATAGATAGCTCTATTATTATATGATTGGAGGACATGTTACAACACAGAACAAGAAAAACAAAACTAATTCAAGCCTTCTCCATGTTGGAGAAGAGGATAGCTATTCCATACTGTTTCCTGATTTGTGGTCCACCGTCAAACACGCGCTCATAAAATATCCATAGCAGCATATGTATGCAGTCTATAGTCAGTCTCTGGGCGTTTTGGACTTATCACTGCTGGTGACACGAGGAGAGGACCAGAGTGGTGAAAATAATATGTTACTGTGCGCCTCTCACGGTCGGACTGTTGCCATTTGGTGACAGTAGATTCTGAGTCAGTTAAGGCTCTGACAGGTGCAGTCCCTGTCTGCTCCAGTGGATGCTCTTTGTTCAAAAGTGGTCAGTTTTTGTGCATTTACAATTGCTCACGCAACAACAACCAAAAATTGGGACAAAACTGAAATCAAACCTAGACTGCTAAATGTATAAAGTGTATTTCATTTATTATTTTTGTCAAATTCCAACCATATTTTTGCCATCTATATTAAAATTCAAACCCCAACTTAGCTTCATGTTACCATATTAAAAATCTTGTGTTCGCTCATACATGAAATACAAAAATTGGATAGTGATATTGTGTAATGCACATTGTCTGCAGTAATTGGTTTAGTATCAATCCACTGTACTGTAATCCCATGCTTTTTCATACAGAACCCAAAGGAAATGATCGGGAGAGCCATTCTGTCCTATTAACCTTTAGACACAGATGTTTTGGAGTGATACAAAGGCTGTATTGAAATTCCTCTACAGCTAATCCTTCAAACGGGCTTCACGTTGCCATATTTTCAGCCGTCACGTCCAAGAGAAGGCTATTCTAGGTGACGCTCCAGGCTTAACTTGGTCTTTGCTAAAGTCGCCCAGCGAACACTCTCGGATTATCTGGGTTCAAATGTTCATGGGGTATAGTCCAGCGCTGCATCCGGCCCAATGTTAATCATATTTGAAACTGCTACTGCTAACCAGTGCATGTATGACGTGTTTGGACAAATCAAAGTGAATGAAAATGAATTACGATGTTGCTCTGTAGCTCGTTATTACTATGTGTTTTAGAATTGTCCCATTCATAATTATTGGACTGTAATTAAGAAAGAGGGACTATAATGACTTGAGATTAACAAATCATTGAGAATTGATTTCAACATCAACATCCCACTGGACTTTTAAATAATTTACCTGGGACTTAAAACTACTGCAATGTAAACAATGGAAGCATACATTTTCAAGGGTTGGGTTCAAGGGGGCACAGGAATCCACAAAATGGAAACAAATAAATAAATAAAATCACATATTGGTTAATTAAAAAAACACAGAGACACACATAATAAAAAAAACAACAATAATGTTTATTTTGTAAATACTGAGCAGATCTGGGTGACACTGCAGTGTTTATTCTCTAATTTGAATCATACTTGGATTATTTGACTTGGGTTTCACATTGATGAGCAAATCTTTGACGCAGATGGGAACGATCGATCTTTTACTGGCACAAGCCAAGTTAACTGGCTACGTTAGCAACTCCACTCTTTATTTAAGAGTGTTTTATTCATAATCCTGTTTATAGATGCTTATATTCAGTTGTGTTATGCACTGCTCTGAGTATATACTCTCATAATGCTATGCTACTATGGTCTTTTGTGACCCATCTATAGAAAAAGAAAAAGCGCTGTGATAACATAATTGATTAAACAGCTATTAAATGCAAAGGGCTCCAATTAACAGTTAAAGAAAAATGTCAAAATGTGCAACCCTCTCAGAGTGATGACAAATTTGCACTATTTTCATAACAATTAAAAATTCAAAACAAATTATTCTATTTGTTGTAAAGTACTCAGAATACGCCTATAAACATGAAGCTGAAACCCAATATAATAACTGTGCTGTCACTAAGTTTTGACCATGCAGCATGTCTTTTAACATTATATTTTAATTTAAATGTGTTGTCAGAAGATGACTTTGAGTGTCCAAAAAGGTTCCTAATGTGTTCATCATCATCACCAATGAATGTAAGAGTTTTTACATTCCCACATTGCCATCCATTTAACCCAGACTCCTCCACATCCGCATAAGGCCTGGTACGTGTGACCCGGCCTGTGCAGGGTTCAGTGACTGTGGAGAGTTTTAAACAAGCGCGGCACTGGCCCCTGGGAGCTGACACATGCACTTTTCCTCAAAGGCCAAACACAGGTGAGCAGACTTTATTTGGCTTGGGCCAGAGGGTGTCTCTCTGCCCGCAACACCAACGCATTAGACTCATATAGTACGGACAGGGGCAGCAATGTGCAAAAACATACCAGGGGTGACATCTGTGTGGAAAATGTGCTCTTGCTCTTTCCATGTACACACCTGGATGAGTCAGGGCTGGAGAGGAGCAGGAGAGCGGGCAGAGAAGAGGACAAAGGGGCCCTCCGGTGGTGATGGTCCAGACTGAAAATGAGCAGTTCAAAACAATAGACTCGCACCTCTCACTTTGGATCTCATCACTGACGCGGAGGACTGCTCATATAACGCAGCAGACGAGAACAAAACAAAAATAGAAGGGTTAGTAGAAAACTTTGTGGATTTTTCTTTTCACAATGACGTTATTGTTCTGTAATTGTGGAAACCAAATGGAAGACACAAATATACTAGTACCATTTAAAGTCTAACCAAAGAATATAAAGTTTGGGAAATGCAGTTACAACCCTAAATAATAACAAATGAAAAAAAAAATGTTCGTACACAAATCATTTATACCATTTTTAAGAAGTAAACAAGATTTCCATCCAAAATTAATCATTACGCAATCAAGCAGGCCTGCCCTCAGTCAGTGTTCGGTCAATCTTTATAATAATGGCAATCAATCCACATTTTTCCCTCATGTCAGAAAGGTAGAAAAATCAATAGCAAAATCAAAACAGCATGCAATGAAAAAAATATGTGATAGCGTGAGAATAGTGTTATTGGTGAATTGCTAATATGTCCAGTCAAAAACATCTGAGGATATTTTTGCACAGGCCTCTCAAGGATGATATATTTTTCCATGTTTTTGGGGCCAAGTGGGACCCACACAATTGAAATATTAACACACTGCACAAGCTTATGAACATAAAGCCTAAACTGCGACAACAATTAAAATATTCTTAAACTTTAAATTATAGTTTTTGTGATATTATGCTTTGGTTGTAATCACTTCTATCATCTGAATTTCCCTACTTTAGTTTTTCATCCTGTCTAAGGACTGCCTGTTGTGAGTATTTAAAGTACTAATAATGCTTTTCTAATGGGCAAGCATACTGCTGCGCCTCAGCTGCGCCTAATCCATCAAACAATGACGGATGTAACACTCACAAAAAGCACAATGGCTTATATTTCTGGAAACTCAGACTAATTATTCATTCTTTGAGACGTAGACAACAGTGCGTAATAATATAGATGCTACATATGCATTTGAACGCATAGGGAAGCTGACATACACAGGCCTCACAAGCATACAGAGGCCTCACAAGCATAATTTGATGTGAAATTGGCTGTCAGCTTTACCATCAGCTGGGAGGGGCCCTGATCCAAACTGTCATATTACATAATGTGAGAGCAGGCCTCGAGTAAACACATGCAGCTGCACCACAAACAGAAGATGCACCACAGATGGAAGACGCACCACAGACAGACGACGCAACACAGACGGAACATGCACCACAGACAGAAGACGCACCACAGACGGAACATGCACCACAGACAGAAGACACCACAGACGGAACATGCACCACAGACAGAAGATGCACCACAGACAGAACATGCACTAAGACAGACAACGCACCACAGACAGAAAACGCACCACAGACAGAAGACGCACCAAGACAGACAACGCACTGCAGACGGAAGACGTACCACAGACGGACGACGCACCGCAGATGGAAGACGCACCACAGACGGAAGACAAACCACAGACAGAAGACGCACCACAGACAGAAGACGCACCACAAACAGAAGACGCACCACAGACAGACGACGCAACACAGACAGAAGACGCACCACAGACGGAACATGCACCACAGACAGAAGATGCACCACAGACGGATCATGCACTAAGACAGACAACGCACCACAGACAGAAGAGGCACCACAGACAGAAGAGGCACCACAGACAGAAGAGGCACCACAGACGGAAGAGGCACCACAGACAGACGACGCACCACAGACGGAAGAGGCACCACAGACAGAAGAGGCACCACAGACGGAAGAGGCACCACAGACAGACGACGCACCACAGACGGAAGAGGCACCACAGACAGAAGAGGCACCACAGACAGACGACGCACCACAGACGGAAGAGGCACCACAGACAGACGACGCACCACAGACGGAAGAGGCACCACAGAAGGAACATGCACCACAGACAGAAGACACCGCAGACGGAAGATGCACCACAGACGGAACATGCACTAAGACAGACAACGCACCACAGACGGAACATGCACCACAGACAGAAGATGCACCACAGATGGAACATGCACTAAGACAGACAATGCACCACAGACAGACGACGCACCACAGACGGAAGACCCACCACAGACGGAAGACGCACCACAGACAGAAGACACCACAGACAGAAGAGGCACCACAGACAGAAGACACCACAGACAGAAGACGCACCACAGACAGAAGACACCACAGACAGAAGACACCACAGACAGAAGAGGCACCACAGACAGAAGACACCACAGACAGACAACGCACCACAGATGGAAGAGGCACCACAGACGGAAGACGCACCACAGACAGAACATGCACCACAGACAGAAGAGGCACCACAGATGGAAGACGCACCACAGACGGAACATGCACCACAGACAGAAGATGCACCACAGACGGAACATGCACTAGGACAGACAACGCACCACAGACGGAAGACGCACCACAGATGGAAGACGCACCACAGACAGAAGATGCACCACAGACAGAAGAGGCACCACAGACAGAAGAGGCACCACAGACAGAAGAGGCACCACAGACAGAAGAGGCACCACAGACAGAAGAGGCACCACAGACAGAAGACGTACCGCAGACAGAAGACACAGCACAGACAGAAGACGCAGCACTGATAGACGATGCATCAAAGACAGACAACGCATCAAAGACAGACAACGCATCACGGACAGAAGAGTCAGATAACTGAGAAATTTGGCTTTAATAAGAGTTTTATGTAGGTTAGGGTTCCTGTTAAGAAAAAAATACAATATTGATTTCCTAAAAGTGCCCAGCTGCTCTGTACAGTACTGCATTCCTAGTAACTGTACAAAAGAGATGTTTATGTAAATGTATATTTCCTCAAAGAAGCACAAAGGTAATTCATATACAGTAAGTTCTGACCCATAGCAACACAGGACTCTTCTATTTCATGGATTAATGTTCCGTCCATTGAATTGCATGCAAGGCCTTCAAATTCAAAACATTTTCAGAGTACAGATGTAATACTTTTTCCTTGATTTAGTATATACCTTTCAATATATGAATACCATATTTAAAAGGGGCTGGGAGATGGCCTTTTTTTAGGTGATACACATATAGAATATTTGTCTTGCTGTTGTGGCTGATAACTGATATTTCCCAGTACCAATATGAATATTTAAAGCCCATAGCAATGCCCACAAATGGATCTTTATATTATAGTAATAGTCATTTTCACAGTAACAGAAAGTATTTATCTGGAATATAAAATAATTAGTTGCATTATTACGTAAACAAAGATCCGTATTTTTAGCCTATTTGCTCTTTTATTTCCATTCTCACTTAGTTGTGGACAATATAACAGCATTTCACATGTTGTTATAAAACAATATGCTAAATGTCGTTCACAGGAAAAAACAAAGCTACAGAAACAGACATTTTTAAATCAGGGACATTTCACATTTGACAAAGTTGACAAAGTGTGAATGACATAATGACACAGAGAAAAAAAATATTGGTGCTAAATATTTGCAATGTTTTCAATATCGGACTAATAAGTGACTCCGATTTCACAGATAATCGATCACCCGGTCCTAGGGCAGGGTGATATGGCAAAAAATGCAGCTTGGTTTGTTTCCCCTGTATCAACCCTGTAAAAATATGAATTTCTTTAACACAAACAAGACAGAATTTTAATCCCTTCAGAGCAATTTACCACAAAAATACTCAAATTTATACCAATTAGAAATTACTGGAACACAACTTGACTTAAATTAGATCAACTGGAAATCTATTCTACTACAATTACTATTTATCTCTCACAACACACATTTATTTGCCTATTACAATAAAAAAAAACACAATTAATTTTGTCATTTAATCTCCAATTTCTGGCCCATCTCTTCTAAGCTTCAGCTGACTCAGTGGAAAAGCTGATCTCTCTCAGACGCTGATCAATGCTCCTCGGGTCTAATGGAAACCGGGCCGTGATAGGAATCAAATAGAGGTTACACTTAAACATGCCATTACAGCCTCTTCCTGTAAAACCCACACTATGGATCCACACTGCATTAACTGTTGAACTCCATCACAAGACCATTAGATAACCCGACTCCTGCACATCCACTGATCAAACGCGCCAGCCATTTAGCTTATCCGTAACTATCTGAAAGCACGGCCAGTTTCTTCTCAAAGCTGTTATCTTTGTTTATGTTCAGCTAAGAATGAACTGTGCCGGATGAATAGAGAAGGAGGAAGTCAAGATGGGTCTACGGCTAAACACTGCTTACTATGTTCTGCCATAAGTTTTATTGGGCCTGAGCGCAACATAAATAATATATAATTATATAATTGTGTATTTATTTATTTATGCTATTTATTATGTTCACTTATTTTAGGCTTACTATTTTAGATTAATTTATGTCCTAGTCTTACTCTATTTCTACTCAATTCTGTATTTATTTCTTCAATATTTATTTATTTATACTTTTATTCATTTTAGATTCTCCAGTGTTTCCTCTGCAGGGCCCTCTGTACCAGGAGTGGCGGTCATCTGTGGCTGCTGGGCCCTGGCTCATGGGCCCCTGGTGGAGGTTTGGTGTGGGCCTCATCTCTCCTCTGGGCCCTGAGTCTGTGTCCTGTGGCTGCAGGCGACGCTCTGCTCCTGGTGCAGACGGCTCCTCTGATGGTGCTTCCTCAACTGGTGCATCTGTACTCAGCCTCTTGTACCTTAGATCGTGTGTGTGTGTGTCTGTGTGTGCGTGTGTGTGGGCGTGTACGGGTATGTATTGGTGAATATCTGTGGGTGGTTTGGTTGTGTGGGGTCTGGTGGTTGTGGGGGAGGTTGGGAGGGAAATGGCATGTGGAAATGTTTTTAATGCACTGTAAAGCACTTTGTGTTACATTTTATGTATGAAAAGCGCTCTATAAATAAAATTTGATTTGATTTGATTTGAACAAGTTAACTTTTGTATTAAGGGTGTTACAGTGTACGTTTTAGTATTGCAATTATTGTATAATGTGATGAAATTAAAAATCCTCAATTCACTTTTTTTCACATCGTCTAGTACCTTCAATTTCAACCACTGTGCCGGAGAACACTACTGTCTTGAAAAAAGTCTAACATTAACACATGGATTTAGTTGACACTATTGCCTTTTTACAGCACATACTTCTGGGAGTCCCTGCTTAGACTGCTGCCCCCGCGACCCGGCCCCGGATAAGCGGAAGAAGACGAAGACTTTTGCACCAAAAAAGAAAGCAAAACAATCACCATTGTCAAAAGTGTGCCACACCTGAAAAAAGTTTGAAACACACTAATCTGGGTCTAATAGATGACCATTCCTCAAATATGCAACCAGCTTTACAAAATCAATCATGATCGAGGCGAGACACCAGCCCTCGATCACGAGGCCCCGTCCTCAAGTGACCACGTTTCCACCCCCTTATTTTTAATGCACATTTTGAACTACTGCATAAGTAACAGGAGGTGGAAACGCCATATATCGCATTTAGAACCCATAATTAGGATACAGTTTATGCACTTCAGGTGGATTTTAGTTTATGCGCATAACAGTTAGCACACATTTTGAAAGGTGGAAACGCATGTAGTCACATAAACAAGCGAACATTTAAACCCATGTGACAGTTGGACTACATGCATCAGGCGACACCAGAGCGGACACAGGAGATGGACAAGGTCAAAATGGTCCAAATCAAATGATCCCATCAGGCTGGGTGCTTTCCCCTAAACCTCCAGAAAAGCAGACCTAAACAAACATCGCAGCCAAAAGCATGAAGCACAGGTAAAAACAAAGCATGTTGGCCAACCTGAAACACATACTCGCTGTCTAATCTTCATTAGAGGAGAAACTCTGGGATGGTTTGTGTTTGTCCAACATTTGAATGTTGCAAGACTTCAGTGATCATTCTTTTCAATTTCAGTGTAAGATTTTGGCAAAGACCGAGGCAGCAGCCTTTTTTTAAGTTAAAAAAAAATCTGTAGCATTATTAAAGAGTTAAAGTGCGTCTCTAGCCAAACCAAGCAGACTGTGCAGGGAGCACACGCAGGATTAGCACAGCCACGATCCAGAACAGACAGGCGCCTCCTGCTCAAGGTAACAACACTCAGATATGCTCTCAAACGCTTACATGGAAACAGAACTATATTTCCATTTCTTATTCGCTTTACTTATTTAGATAATATGCACATTTTGTAAGGGTGGAAATGTTCATGAGAAAGAAAGGTTTATGTGGCAATAACAGTCACACATTTAGGTTTATTTATTCGCAGTATCGATTGCACTGAAATAGTTTTTGCTTCTAAAATTCCCACAATTCTTTTTTTGTATTTTTTTCTTATTAATATGTATCATATTGTAAGGAGCCCCACGGGAGACATAGGTGAGGAAATCTCCTTTTAGGGGTTTAATTGCACGCCCTGTCCCTGCTCTCCTCTTGCTGCATATTCCATAAAGGTATGAAATATCAACAAAAGCATTCACATGTAGTGATAAATGATTAGGGCACTGGGCTGTTTGGAGCATACACTGCGGTGTGTTCACGATGATGATGGATTAAGTGAATAACCTTGACGTCGTTTGTTTGCAATTGTGCTATACAAATAAACTGGATTGGAAAATAGTCTCTCTTCACAACATGAAAACTCAAGAGAATGTATGGACTAAATAGAGTTCCTTGTTTTGTACTGGTCCTATAGGCCCAAGGAACTGTAAAAGGTTCCTAGTGTGAAAACAGCAGTGGTTATCGATTACATATAGGCCTGTCACAATAATTACACTTACCATTCACAAATGACTGATTGAACAATAATTATAGGTGATCAATGTTTATCTTTTTATTAGTGATGGACTTTGCTGTTATTAAATAAGTAACTTGCCTGACTCATCTATTCTTTGCTGTATTTATTGTAGTTCCTGTTTTTTTTGCTTAAAGGTTGTTGTGGCTGTGGCCTAAATTAGTTCCCATACTATAATTTATTGTCAGTATTCAAAGTATCAGTATCAAATTTTATTCTTACTTCAAACAGAATCTTCATGACCCAGAAGTTGAAAGAAACCCATTTTACTGTCACGTTTCTATGTGACAAGGGGTGTCACTCAGCCACTAATCTGTGCAACGGTTGATTGATCTTTAACATGATTAGTTTCTTAACTGTTACCTTTTGTCTAGTTCAAAAGATTTTCTATTAATGATTCAATATTCAGAAGTATTACAATACAATATATTTTGGAGTTTTCATTTATCACCAGTATTGAAACACTCTGAAATAGCTATAGCACATGAAACACTATTGAGTCATTGTACTGTCCTCCATCTTTACCATAATAAAGAGTATAATCTCAAACCCCTACAAACAAGGACGTGCACATGGTCTATCTCTGCTGCTCACAAACACTCGGCTCAAAGTGAGAGGGGATGAAAGCTTGTTAAAGGGACAAGAGCTGCATGAAACAGCTGCAAAGGAGCCTGGGAAAAGAAACAGTCTTTGAAGTTCAAGTACAGATCCTTACACACATACATACAGGGCGCACTGGAAACTTTTGCATAATAAACCGTCCACAGAACCTCAAAAGGCAGCGGGAAAATGACACAAAACAGCAGCTAAATAAATGCGCGGTGTCTGGGGAGCAACAGGACAGGCTCAGTGCCGGTGAAGGAAAGGACTTAAGGCAACAAGAGAGAAGGACGGCAGCTGACAGCCAAGAATAAATGAGTTGACTTGAAAAACACCTCGCATCTTCAATGTCCCTGTGGACCACCCAACCCACCCACCAACCAAACAAGCAGCAGGAGATAATGCTACTGTCTTTCACCTTTCCTTGCACTGCCGATTTAAAGTACTGTCTGTCCAACTGTACATATCTGTATTAAAGGTCCCATATTCTGCTATTTTGCCCTTTACACAGTCTATTCTAAGGGCTTTGTTGATAAATTTTTGCGTTGTGCAATATCCATAACATAACAGTTTCCAAAAAATCACCCATTTCTTGGACTGGCCCCCCTCCTTGCAAAAGCAAACGGCTCACTCTGAGATCTGACCCCCCGAACAGAGAGTAGGCTGCCTCCCCCGCCCAACCCGCGCCTCCCCCTCCCAACCCGCGACGAAGCCTAGAGTGGAGATGGTGCATGCGCCGTGTGCTCCGGTAAACAGCGATACACAAACACAGGAATAAACATTTTATCCGTCCTGGATCTGACCTGGAGTTTGACGTGCTCCAGGGCCTCGACGACGGACGTTGCCGTTTGGTAAATAACAAGCTAACTCTTCGATCTGTCGTATCCATCGTGTAATTACTGTGTAGCATTAGCATTAGCTGTTTTTATTCTTGCGGCTGCGCGCTTCCTGGAGGCGTGGCTTAAACACCGCGTCATCCTGGTGAAGCGCGTCATCTTAGTGAGGAGCCCCCGTCTGCTGCTCAGCCGAGGGGACGGAAAAGACAGTTCTCTAGCGAAAACATGCGAGAATCAATCAAAAAAACACTTTGGGCACAACATACGAGGCCCAAATAGCACTGTAGGAAGGTTAAAACCTCTGAAAAGTCGATTTTGCATGTTATGGGACCTTTAAACCCAAGTCTATTCTGTTCTATTTTATTCTTAATTTTATGCATGCCCTTTTTTATATATTTTGCTAATATTGTATTCATTGTTTTATGTTGCACTTTACGCCAAAGCAAGTTCCTATGTTTATGAATTTTGATCACTGACAACGGCAATAAACCGATTCTGATTTAGAGTCCGTTCTTTACTGCCATAGTTTACTTGATATGAAAAGAAGGGCTCAATATGAGTTTAGTGCAGTTGGCAGTATGGAAAAGTTTTAAAGGACAGATATTATGCATTGCTTTATTCTTACTGGCCTTTAAACGTGCTCTTGTGTGAGTGAGCGCGTTTGTGTGTAATGGAGGATCAGGACGAAGCGGAAGAGCAGTGGAGTTAGCAGAGGAGCGTTCGTCTGTGACCCGGAGGTTTTGGCAAAGGAATAATGAGACTTTTACAGAAGAATGAGTGGATGATGTAGCTGTTTTGAACAAACTGCACTTCAGGGAAATAGGCCATGTTTCTTCAGGAAAGACGTGGCTTGCATCATCTGGGAGGGACGAGTGAGTTTTATCGCGGCTGGTTTAACACGTGTCTGTCTTTAAAGTGACATGTGGCTTTATAATGAGTGCATCTGTCTGACCATTGCTGCTATTGTGAGTAAAATAAATGCATACATGTGTGTTTTGTGTCGTAAGAGCATTGCACACCTGTAGCAGAGCTGTCATATGTCACTTCAAATGTTTTTGGAGCACAAATGATTAAATAAATGACAATAGTTACCTACCTTCCTAGTGCAGGCGAAAATCAGACATTTGTGAAGAAACAGACGTAGCCCACAGAGTTGCTCTTACTGTGTGTCATACAGGCCTTTGTATATCACATTAATAAACTTAAGTCAGTGAAAAAAAATATATATTGCAATTTGTTTTAAAAAATGACTTCATCTATTGTTTTCAGCTAAATATTGATGAACACATGAACACCTCATGAAGTCACCGCACGCAACTGTATGCCAGGGATGTTTTTGATGACGAAACAATGTTTGAACATGGCTAAAAGCTAAAAATAAAAAAGTACATGTTGCATAATATTTGTCAATTAAAAGGATGTGTACTTTATTTGAAAATTAAATATTTACCTTTACCTGATGGTGGTTTGATACTATTTTCCAAGGGCCATGTACGCTCTCCTTATTCAAGCCAATGTTTTCATGGTTCATTCCACATTACCCAATTCTGCAGTTTCTAATACAGCGCGATAGTCTTACGTGGTAAGAAATCAACAGATTCCCAGCAAATCAACCTAGAATTTTGGCTTATTTCCTTTTAAATACTCATATAGAAGGTAAGATTTTCCACTGAGGCTTTGGTGTCATCATATCAGCTCTGGATTTTCATAGTTTGCGATGTTTGGAAGCTCACACTAACCCTCCCACTGAAAATGCAGAGTAGTGTAAACTCGAGAAATTGCACCGGGTAATGGAACGTAATCGTTTTGCTTATAAACACTGAAATGCTTTATGTGTGATTTTAGGCTAAAATTCTCATGCTAACCCTCTAAACCAGTGGTTCCCAAACTTTTTTGTCACAAGGACTCCCTTAAGCGTTGTCTCACACTCAAAGTACCCCTTAACTTGCAAATAAATGGGTTTAAAAGTCGCATTTTGTCAATTATTACTATTATATTTTTGCTTCAATTATATTTATAGTCCAGGATACTCTTAAGAGATGTGAAATTTACAACGAATAACCCTTTTTTATGTCTATTTTTAAAACCTGTACCCCCCGGTAACCGCTCACGTACCCTTGGTTGGGAAACACTGCTCTAAACCATCCAAACCCCCATGGTGTGATGGGCCACTGATCAGCAAACACTGTCATAGATTCTCTCTGCACATTGGAGAAATTGATCAATTAATAAGTAAATGAATTAAAAAAAAAAAAAGAACAGTTACAAGAGCACTTCCATTCAAACTTTCGTGACGGTTTGCACTTAAGAAAATTGCTAATGATGTGTAACAGTAATCCCGGTGTGTTTATTGTATGAGTAAACACTAAAGGGGCCTAAGCCGTATGGATCTGAGGAAGAATGATCCCTGACAGGAAATCCATGTTGTCTACACAGCAACCCCTCGGCTTAAGAACACGCTATTTTTATGACAATATCCTTATCTCATCACAAACCACTTCCTTTCATTTCATTCTCTAAACACCCAATTAGCCAAAACCCATATTCCCCAAATGCTTTGCTACGACACCCAACAAACCAGCTGGCAGATGTTAATTGCATGATTGTAAGCACACAAAATCCTGCATACATTTGTCTAATTTCTCCGTCTGTGGTCGATGCATCACAACGATTGCCTTGATGAAGATAAGTGGATTTAATTATTTACAAATCAAGGCTATTACCCGGTGAGATCGTATCGTGTGTCCCAGATAAGAATGTGGCAAAATTTGTCTGGAAAGTCAAACAAAGTCATCAGCAACAGATGGATTAAAAACTAAAATATGACCTTCAAAATCAGATGTATGATTTCTGGGAGATGCATGGCAGCACAAACGTGAAGTTTTAAACTGACATTGAACAGACGGTGAGTAGCATTTCGGTCATGTTAATTGTAAATCCCTAGAGGAGTCCAACAGCATGCATTCAGATCAAAATTGAGATTTTCATTATATTACAAATACAGAAGTTGGTATTTAACTAGTCCCTATATCACAAACCTCTAGCTAACTGGTATGAATTTTATGGGCACAATCCTTTTGAACAGATTTTTCAGGTGGGGAAGTGAAGCAAGTACATATATATATATATATTCATCAAACTTCCTTAGGGCAAAATCAAATGGTCAGATGGATGGGGTGGATAGGTAGATAGATACTGTACATAGAGTACATAGATACATAGATACTTTATTCAGGGAAATTTAGGGAAATTCAGAGCATAAGATTCACATAACAGCCTTGTCCGATGTGCAAAATAAAATACATTCAATACTCACTCACATAATACCAGGTATAGTCTCACACCTGTAGACTCGGCATCCACAGCTATTTGTGACTGTTTTACCGGACTGATTATCATGTGACTTTAACTAGTAAAACAGATATTGATCCAATTAAAACAACAAATGAGAGTCATTATAATATTCCAATACTGAATTAAACAAGTTTAAATCTGATACAAGATTGTTATTCTTTTTCTGATGAGATTTCAGGTCTGTTTTTTATTTGTTTCTTTTCTAACGAGCAAATTGACAGTGACTCAGTGGTTGGAACACACTAACCTGAAGCTCGGATGTTCAATTCTTGCTCAGACTAAGTTCTCTTGTTGTGTCCTTAGGCAGGACATTTAACATCTTGCCTGTAGTGGTGAAGACTCCAGAAAATGAATAGGTACATTTATGTGACAATTTGAGAGATCAAACCGTGACATTTTTGATCACCAATTGTTTTTATTTAAAGTTTTCTATGAGAGTGCAAAAATTAGGACTATTCTGATATTTGGACAGTTTATGCAGATTTCCTTTGGCGTTTGCATTTGTTTACATTATACATACCATGATGAATAGTTGTGACATTCTTGTAGTTTATTTTCTGTGTTTTAATCATATTTGATTTGAATATATTTTTAAAGCTGTTCGTTCTTTTATAAATTGTGTCATATGGACTGCATTTAGTGCATTTAGCCCTCCCCAAAAAATGGGTGCACAGTGGCAGAGCGGTTAGAGAACCTGCCTCCCAATGAGGAGATTGTGGGTTTCGATTCCTGGAGCAGACCAACATCACACGATCTCTGTGGGTGGAGTCTGCGTGTCCTCCTCCAGGTTCTCCGGCTTCCTCTCTCTGCCCAAACACATGCATGTGTTCAGGTTAATTGCAAACTCTAAATTGCCCCTAGCTCCAGTCACCTGCAACACCTAACATGGAACAAGCGGTAGAAAATGAATGAATGAATAATGGAAAATGAGCCTATAACATTAAGTCAGTAGCCTATTAGAAGATAATAAACTCCAATGGCCACTGTGGCTGCCTGAGAGTGGCCCGAGTCAATTAAAGTACACCATTTTGGCGAGTGTCCATGTCACGTCCTGATGGTCTTATTTTAGAACAAACAAGTTACAGACAGTGGTGACATCTTGATTTGGTTGCTTTATATTGTTCATAAAATGGAGATGAATTTCCCACAATGGCCACATGATCACTTCTCAATTAAATATTGTGGTTTATACTTTGATTTAGAGTTTTCTATTTATTTATCAAAATTGCTCAGCCCTTAAATGGTAGGTTGGCATTTGAAAATAAATAAATCAGCTCACAGTAGTCATACATTTTCTCAAAAAATATTTCTTCTATTCACCTTATTACACACCGCTCACTTTTGCCTCTTTTTGCACTCCTGTTGTAAACGCACCTCAGGTTTGACGAAAACCCCGTTCACGCAAATGGCAAACAAGTGAAAAGTCTCGCCGCTAAAACATTATATAAAGTACATTGATTTGTTTAAAATGTTTATTGTACAACGTGCAACAAGTCAGCAATGCACTGATTTCCTAGCCAGCCTGAAAACAGCTTTGTAGTTCGTATTATTTTCCGTTGAGCTCGTCTGTTGTAATCTGTGTAGAACTTCTCTGCGGTTGGGTTTGGCAGCCCAATAGGAACTAATACCGTACAAGCAGAAGGAGGGGCACAAATAATGGCGGCGCCGTGACAACTTCCAGAATGAGGGGAATAACCTTCTACCTTTGGTCTTGGCAATCTTTTTTGGATGGTAAAAAGCTGTTGGTGTTATTGATTTGGTGTGGCTGTTAAAGTTCAAGTCTGAGTGCTTTATTACCAGCAGGTTTCTAACTTAATTTGTAGGTTAGTAGACTGGAGGTGACTGCAGACACTTTCTCTTTGTTTTCTCGGTCAAAGACAATGTTATTGCTCCTATGATGACTATTACTGCTACTACCACTTCTATAACTTGTGCCACAACCACAACGCACCTCACTGGTTTAACAGCACAGTGTATAGATTCTGTTCTATTCTTGCCGTTCTAGTTGACGTTTGTAGCTTTCTTTACAGTTGTGAGACCAATTGCTTTGATGTCATGCCTGGGCCGGCTGCACGGAGGATAATCCCACTTTCACCATTTATGTGAGTGCGTTCTCACAAAGACACTTATCTTCTCAAGGATTGTTCCTGTCAACTCAGCATAATCCAGCAGTGAACTTCCCCATGCTTCCACCTCAGACTATTGACTGTAATCTGTCAGGTTGTCACGACGCCCGCGATAAATATGGTGATGAAGTGAGCTATGATGTTTGGGAACATTTGGGAAAAATCAAGATGGCTCAAGCGAAGTTCAAACTATTCAAATACTGCTTTGAAATTTGTGAAACTGTTGTTGACTTCAAATTTTTTCAACATTGAGGGATAAACAAAAGAAACAAAGGAGAAAATGAACAATCTAGCCTCAATAAAAATAGAAATAGATAGGGCAGGCCAAATGGTTAATCATGATTTAAAACAGAAATAACAATAGTATTGACACTAGATAGAATACTGTTCTTTATGGTGGCATCTATAATATTTGCACTAACTTGTTTAAGAATATTTAGTTGAATGACCATACCATTCCACACTCATAATGAGTTTTCAGCCTCTGCAAAGCCTCCACGTTCCGCGTTAAATTGTCTCTAGGCCTTAGCGCCTGCAATTAGCTTCAATCTCTTCTGCTATCAGCTGTACTGTATGCAGAAATATATTGCGTGGCCAAAAATAAGGTCGCCATCTGGATTCAACAAGCCGATACGTATGAGCCTCCTGTTCGATCGTTGCATGGGTGATTGTCTTTCAGCTGCAACACGATACTTCAATCCAACAGATACAGAGTGGCTTCTCTTTTCTGTGACGAATGTAAAAAGACAAATCCTGTGTGTTACAAACCCAGATCGCCTAGGGGGAAGGGAAGGTAACACAACCAAGGTTTTAAATGGTGTAAGTGGTTTAATTAAAATAAAAGCAGGTAAATAATAATAATGTTTACAACAACGAAAGAAAACCCTACATGAACAGAAATTAGGGCTCAAGCAAAAAAAACAGGAGTAGCTCACACAGAGGCTACAATGCCACGTACTTTTACGTACAACACACACAGGCACCAAAACACACAGCAGAACAGCACATCTGAGTGCTGTGGCGAGCCGAACCAAAGTGTCCGAATCGCCCCGACCAGCAGGTGGGCGACCTTTTTATTGGGTGGAGTAGAGCAGGTGGAAGACGATGATTGGCAGATGTGTCGAGCCAGGCACCACCCAAGAGACGCCGACACCGGGACCAACCCAACCAGCAGGAGCCGGATCCTCCAATCAGGACATGGGACGACAAGGCACAGGGATGAAACAAACGGGGGAGCGAGGCGAGGCGGGCCCTGGCCAAACGCCGTAACACTCCCCCCCACAAGATACGACCACTGTCGTATTACAACTATTCTAGCTCAAATTCACAACAAAAAAAATCTTTACCTGGACAAGGCATCAGCAAACACGTTCTCTGATCCCTTCTTGTGGCGAACCTCCAAATTGAAGTCCTGCACCATCAAGGCCCATCGCATCAAACGCTGATTGTGATTGTACATGTGCGACAAGAAAACTAGCGGATTATGATCAGTAAAAACAGTGACAGGCAGAGAGCTGGACCCAATGTATACCTCAAAGTGTTGGAGTGCAAGCAACAATGACAAAGTCTCTTTTTCTATGGTGGAATAGTTAAGCTGATGTTTATTAAATTTCCGCGAAAAATAGCTCACGGGATGGTCAACACCTTGGGCATCTTCCTGCATCAGGACTGCGCCAGCTCCGACGGCACTGGCATCTACTTCAAGCTTGAACGGCCTAGATGTATCAGGGGCAGCGAGTACAGGCGCGTTACATAAAAGGGACTTCACACTATCGAAAGCAGACTGACATTCTGGGGACCATTTGAATACTGTGGTTGGGCTTAGCAAGGTGGTCAACGGCAACACAACAGAAGAAAAGTTCCGACAGAAACTCCGGTAATAGCCAGCCATTCCCAAAAAACGGCGCAGCTCACGTCGAGTGGTAGGAGGAGGATAAGCAGTGATGGCGGAGACTTTCGCCTCAATAGGGCGTACCTGGCCCTGCCCTACCTCACGGCCTAGGTAAGTGACAGACGCCTTTCCAAACTCACACTTTGCCAGGTTGAGAGTGAGGGAACCACCAGCTAAGCGAGAGAAAACCTGTCTGAGAGCTTCGAGGTGGTCCTCCCACGTAACCGAATGTACAATCAAATCATCTAAATAAGCGTTACAGTTTGGGAGACCCTTCAGGACAATATTTACCAAACGTTGGAAGGTGGCAGGCGCGTTACACATTCCAAAAGCCATAACTGTATATTGTAAGAAATAGTCAGGTGTAACAAACGCAGATATCTCAGACGCGCGCTCGGTTAGAGGCACTTGCCAATAACCTTTTAACAAATCAAGTTTACTCACATATTTAGCGGACCCTAAATTATCAACACAGTCCTCCATGCGGGGCATGGGATAAGAGTCGGGAACGGTGACAGAATTAACTTTACGATAGTCATCGTAGAAAGGGTTTCAGAGGTTGTCATCCGGACGCTGTTTAAAGATCGAGACGTTTCGACTTTTATCCCAAAGTCATTGTCAATCAGAGAGCTGGTATGGGAACATGGTCTTATATGCTACTCTAAGTACTGGGAGTCCTGCCCCCAGGGAGGAGTCACTGAAACCTGTCTTGTAAGAAAATTGTTTGTTTGTCACCTGGGACTTGATTAATAGGTCTATCTTGTTGATTAATGGTTGGCCTCACCTAGTTTCACCTGTGACTAAGGTCTATTGTTATTGATAGTTGCTCTGGAGTTCCTCTGGAGAATTTACGATAGTCAGTAATGAAACGAGGTGAACCATCAGGCTTGCCTTCAACTAGGCAAGGCGAGCTCCACGCGCTGGAACTCTGTTTGGCCAGACCATGCTGTAACAGGTACTCAGCCTCTTGCTTCATTAGAGCGCGCTTTACTGGGTTTACACAGTATGGATGCTGGCGAATTGGCCGCGCTTCCTGCACATCAATGTCGTGCGTCAACACAGTGGTGCGGCTGGGCACGTCACCAAAAAGGCTGGGAAATTCGTGCACCAAGTCCATGATGTTTGCTTGCTGTACGGGGGACAAATGTGTTAGTTGAGAAGGCATAATTTTTAACATTTCTGAGTTTGGGAGACGAACACCTTGTGGGTTTCGAAGCTCCAATTCATCCTCGTCAGGCAGGTGACCAGCCACTACGAGCGCGGACGCGCACGGAGGCGGAGTTTCTAGTGCAGGCGCCTTCTGATTGGAACCGCGAGTGCGATACAATTTTAACATGTTAATATGACAGATGCGCGTCTTACGCCTTCTGTCAGGGGTGTTAATGGCGTAATCTGTGTCGGAGAGTTTTTGTTTTATTTCATAAGGGCCAGAGAAGGTAGCAGAAAGTGCGTGACCTGGAATAGGGAGGAGCACAAGCACTTTATCTCCCACAGAAAAATTACGTGCCACAGTTTTCCTATCGAAACGTCGCTTCATTTTTGCTTGGACACCGGATAACGCGTTTTTGGCTATCTCGTTCGCTTTAAGCACACATTCACGGAATGCACTAACAAAATCTAGTACATTAGTAGGGGTTGAAGGCGGGGAAAGAAACTTCTCCTTCAACGCCTTTAGCGGACCACGAGGAGTGTGCGCAAAAACTAATTGCGCGGGGCTGAATCCTAAAGATTCCTGGATAGCGTCACGGGCTGCAAACAACACAAAAGGAATACCTTCATCCCATCCCTTTCCAGTTTCCAAACAGTACTTTCGAAGCATGGATTTCAGTGTTTGGTGCCAACGTTCGAGCGCGCCCTGGGACTCTGGGTGGTACGCGCTAGACACTACATGTTTTATGCCAAGGCTTTGGACAACCTGTTTAAACAACTTTGACTGAAAGTTTGGGCCTTGGTCGGACTGGATTACACGCGGGAGACCAAAGACTGAAAAGAATTTTGTCAACGCCTTTGAAACCGATTGGGATGTGATTTTACGCAATGGGATGGCTTCAGGGAAACGAGTGGCAGCGCACATAACGGTGAGTAAATATTCATTACCGTGCTGAGTTCGAGGCAACGGGCCAACACAGTCAATTAACACGCGATCAAAAGGTGGGTCAATAGCAGGAATTGGATGCAATGGAGCTTGGGGGATAGTTTGATTAGGTTTTCCCACAATCTGGCACACATGGCAGGTGCGGCAATATTCGGCTACATCTTTTTTCATACCTGGCCAAAAGAATTGTTTGAGAAGGTGTTGGTACGTTTTGGTCACTCCTAAATGTCCGGACCACTGACTTTCATGAGCCAACATTAAGATTGGTAGTCGATACTTTGTTGGAATCACAATTTGGTAAACTGCATAGAGGTTATAATCCTCAGCATAATTTGGGGACCATTTACGCAGTAGCATTTCATGGTCAAGGAAGTAGCCTGTGTTTTTATTGTCAAGTTGCTCACTACTCACCACACTAGAAAACAGAGAGCTCAGTGTTGGATCCGCCCTCTGCTCTGCACACAGGTGCTCAAGGGAGCACGGGAGAGACAAGCCTTCTGTGGGAGGAGAAACAGATAATTTCGCAGGGTTAGAGCTTGGTGTCAATTGCAATTCGGATTTAGCACTGGGCTTGGTCTCGGTGTTTTGGTCAGGGGTATCTGAGATTGCGGAGGCAAAAATGCTGTCGGACAGATCGATATCTGTGGTGGTTGGGGATTTCAACATTCATGTGAATGAAAATAAATGCCTCAGTAATGCCTTTAGCGCTTTATTAGATAGCATTGGTTTCACTCAAAATGTAAATAAACCAACCCACAGTCACCAGCACACTCTGGACCTGGTTCTAACTTATGGAATAGAGATTAGTGACCTAAATGTCTTCCCCCAAAACCCAATAATGTCAGATCACTTCCTAATTACCTTTCAGTTTATTCTTAAGGACTATCCAGCTCCTCAGACTAAAACTATAATGAAAAGGACAATATCTGAAAAATCTATTTTAAAGTTCAGAGAAATAATAGAACCAATATTTAATATTACGTCATGTGATCCTGTCGTTAACAGCGCCAGTCCCAGTGCTATTGATAACTCTGTTGACTCAATGGTCAACTCTCTAAAAGCTGCTCTTGATGTTGCAGCTCCACTTAAACAGAAAGTAATCAGGCCAAAACGAGCCTCCCCCTGGTACAATGAAGAACTACGTTCTCACAAACAAAGGGTAAGAAAACTAGAGAGATCCTTACGCCGCTCCCACACAGAAGAATCCCTAAAAGAATGGAAAACTTGCCTTCTGTCTTATAAGCAGGCTCTGCGTAAGGCTCAAACCAGATATTATTCAAATTTAATAGAAGTAAATAAAAATAACTCTAGATTTCTCTTCAGCACTGTAGCCAGGCTGACAAACTGTCACAGCGCAGTAGAACCCTCAATACCAGTTACTCTAAGCTGCAATGACTTTCTTCTATTCTTTAGCAGCAAAATCACAACTATTAGAGATAAACTAAATGCAATGACTCCCAGTGTCAGTACTGAGCAAGCCCAGACTGGAAAGCTAGTGTCCCATACAAATCCTTCAGTAATACTAGATAGGTTCACTGCTGTTGATCAGGCAGAGATAACTTCAGTCATTATGTCCTCCAAAACATAAACTTGTATTTTAGACCCAATCCCAAGTAGACTCCTCAAAGAAATTCTCCCCCTAATTATAAATCCCATTCTTAATATAATAAATACTTCACTAGAAAGCGGTTATGTCCCTCAGTCCTTCAAATATGCAGTGGTTAAACCACTTTTGAAAAAGCCTAATCTAGACCCCGACATACTGGCAAACTATAGACATATTTCTAATCTGCCCTTTGTCTCTAAAATCCTTGAAAGAATTGTGATTAAACAGCTTTGTCGCCACCTGCAGGACAATAATTTATTTGAAGTTTTTCAGTCAGGGTTCCGTGCGTACCACAGCACTGAAACTGCACTAGTTAAAGTCACAAATGATCTATTATTAGCTGCTGATGATGGACAGGTCTCAATCCTGGTTCTGTTGGACCTCAGCGCAGCGTTTGATACCATCGACCACAACATTCTACTGCAGAGGTTAGAATGTGATATAGGTGTCAGTGGAACCGCCCTTAGCTGGTTTAAATCCTATCTATCTGATAGGTACCAGTTTGTTAATGTAAACCAGAGATCTTCCCCATGTTCTAAAGTAACCTACGGTGTGCCGCAGGGTTCAGTACTCGGTCCAGTTCTGTTCACACTTTATATGCTGCCCTTAGGTATGATCATCAGAAAGCATGGCATTAACTTCCACTGCTATGCAGATGACACTCAGCTTTATTTATCAATGAAACCTGATCAGACCCATCAAGTAGACAGACTTAGTGCCTGCGTGAAAGACATAAAAACTTGGATGACTCTTAATTATCTGCTCCTTAACCCTGAAAACCGAGGTCATTCTGCTGGGCCCTAAGCACCTGCGAGACTCTTTATCTGACCAGATAGTTTCTCTGGACAATATCACTGTAGCCCCCAGCTCTACTGTAAGAAACCTTGGGGTCCTATTTGACCAAGATCTCTCGTTCAAAGCACATATAAATCAAGCCTGTAAAACAGCCTACTTTCATTTACGTAACGTAACCAAAATTAGAAAAATCCTGCCCAGATATGATGCCGAAAAACTCATCCATGCATTTGTCACATCCAGATTAGACTATTGTAACGCCCTGCTTACAGCGTGTCCTAAAAGCTCTATAAGAAGCTTTCAACTGGTTCAAAATGCAGCAGCAAGATTATTAACAGGTACTAGAAAAAGAGATCATATTTCACCAGTGTTAGAGTCTCTTCACTGGCTTCCTGTTGAGTTTAGAATCAAATTTAAAATCCTCCTCCTGACTTATAAAGCTTTAAACAATATGGCCCCATCCTACCTCAAAGATGCAATAGTAGCGTACCATCCAAACAGAGCTCTTCGTTCTCAAAATGCTGGACTATTGTTAGTCCCCAGAGTCTCTAAAAGCACAGTAGGAGGTCGAGCATTTAGCTACCAAGCTCCTATGTTATGGAACCAGCTCCTGTTCATGTAAAAGAGGCCGACACAGTCTCTACATTTAAGACCAGGCTCAAAACGTTCCTCTTTGAAATAGCTTATGGTCAGGCCAGTTAGTAACAGAAATAAAAGCCTACAGTTTTAGCTATGCTGCCCTTGGAGCAATTCTGCTGGGGGAAGTATGGCAGCTTGAACACTATCCTCTGGTTCTTCCTACTTTATCTATCAACAATATTTAATATTACTTCAACTGTAGTCTGTTCATTGCTGTTCACATGTTTCTCTTTCTCTCCACTTCCCCCGGGGAGTGGAGACTGTTTCAGGCACTGCGGCGGCTGCTCCAGTGACGACCCCCCCACCCCCATCTGTCTGGAGGATCGATCTCTACACTGGACGATCTATGCGCCACCCGCCTGGAGGAACTCCCTCAACCCTGGATTAGCCACACCTCGTCTGCCTGGACGAACTCCATCTACTTAGATTAACTGTTCCTCATCTCCTGCTGGAGGATCTCTCTACACTGGGTGGAATGCTCCTCGTCCTCCTGGAGGAACTCTTTAAAGCCACCTCCCTCTTGAGTGGTTCTGGCTCCACAGTCCAAGTGGATGTGTCAGTCCTAGTTCATCTGCAGCCTGTCCGTCCGTGGGAGTAGGATCTCTCCTTCACTGTGGTTCTCCCCGAGGTTTCTACTTTTTCCCATGGGGTTTTTTGTAGTTTTTCCTCGCCGCGAAGGAGGGTCAAAGGACAGGGGCATTCTGGGACAGTTATCTGAACTGCTTTTACCTGTGGCCCATCGAGGCAACTGTTGTTGTGATTTTGGGCATTATAAAAATAAATTGATTTGATTTGATTTGATTTGATATCAGGACTTTTGCGCGCCTGGGCGCGTGTGATGGCACAGACTGGGTACAGTCCAGGTGCACTATTGTCTGAGTTGCTGTAAAACGGGGAATCTACAACCTCGAGGGAAGGAGTTACTTTACCCCCGGCAATGTCATTGCCCATCAACATTTCTACGCCGTCTATAGGCAATGCGGGACAGACAGCAACCGGAAAGACACCGGTAACGAGGGTAGATTGCACGTGTACGTAATGCACAGGTCTGGGACTATAGCCCATCTCAATTCCCCTTAACACAGACCCGTAACCACAAGATGACTCAGTGGAGAAGGGGAGAGCACTGGCTAAAATTACGGATTGTGACCCACCAGTGTCTCTCAAGATGCGGATAGGGCGTTGATCTGATGTTTCGCCAGTCAAAGAAACCAATCCCCCAAAAATGAATGGCTCAAAACAAGAGTCAGGTTTTTGGATGGTGTCGGGAGCTAAACTACTGTTGTCAGACTGAATAAACCCGACACCTTTCGTTTGAGGTGCGGACGAATCCGCTTTTTGTTTGTAAGCAGAACAGTCTGCGATAAATTGTCAAGGTCTGCGGCAATAAAAACACACTCTTTCTTCCGTCTTAACTTTAGCAGAGTTTGAGTTATGGAACATACGAGCAGGTGCACGGGATTTCTCAACTGGGTGTGCCACAAATGTATTCTTATGAGTCAACACAAATTCATCAGCTAACACAGCAGCATCTGACAAAGTTTTTACTTTTTGTTCGTTCAGATATGTTACAAGGCGTTCGGGGAGATTCTTTTTAAAATCTTCCAATAACACAAGCTCCCGTAACGCAACAAAATTATGGGCTTTTGCAGACGCACACCATTTGTCAAACAAGGTTCCCTTCTCCCTGGCGAATTCAACGTATGTACGGTCGGGGGCTTTTCTACGATTTCTGAACTTTTGCCTGTACGCCTCGGGTACTAACTCGTAGGCGCGTAGCACAGCAGTTTTGACTGCGGCATAATTTAAACTTTCCGTGAGAGGGAGTGCGGCAATAATCTCCTGTGCTTTACCGTACATTTTACTCTGCAACAGGAGGGGCCAAACATCACGCGGCCAATTTAAAGCCGTAGCGATTCGTTCGAACGCTGCAAAATAAGAGTCAACCTCACTCTCTCTAAATGTGGGAACAAGAGGGATATATTTACTCACATCAAGTGCTGTGGAGGTCTGAGCGGTGGAGGAGTGGGCGGCCGCAGGAGCAGCAAATCCAGAGCTGGTAGGACTGGGCGGGAGGCGGCCTTCGGCCTCCAGCTCAAGGCGTCGAAGTTTCACGGCCTTGTCAGCCTCGATCTCGAGTTTTCTGATCTGCAACTCGAGTTCAGCTCTACGATTCCGTTCCTTCTCCTCGGCCTCCCGTTGGATGCGCGCCAGGCGTACCTTGCGCCGAGCAGCATCCAAGGAGCCGGGAGAGGAAGAAGGCGAGAGGGGGTTAAAACGAGGGAGAGTAAACGGGTGATCAGTCCGCTTATCAGCCTCAGAAACCGCACCCTCCGCTTCAGGAAAGCTCTGAGGTCCTGCCTCAGGCTTTGCGGATATCGTGAGCACATTCTGAGGCGTCGCTTCAAAAGGCCCTCCAGCTTCTGGCAAAACCAACAAGCCCTTCTCCACCAACCCGTCCCTTACGAGCACTAGGAGTTCATCCTTTCTTGCCATTTTTGGGTACTCAATTTCGTATTTTGCAGCAATGGCAATTAACTCACGCTTTTTACATTTCAAAATTTCATTGACGGACAAATTGTCCTCAAAACTTTGCCAATCAAACGATGCCATTTTATTTTTCCAGGTGTCCAAATACAATTTAAACTTTAGAATTACTTACCCACTTATTCGTTTGACCACTTAAGTCGGGAACTTTCGTAAAAAGGATCCCGGACGAGCCCCCAATATGTTACAAACCCAGATCGCCTAGGGGGAAGGGAAGGTAACACAACCAAGGTTTTAAATGGTGTAAGTGGTTTAATTAAAATAAAAGCAGGTAAATAATAATAATGTTTACAACAACGAAAGAAAACCCTACATGAACAGAAATTAGGGCTCAAGCAAAAAAAACAGGAGTAGCTCACACAGAGGCTACAATGCCACGTACTTTTACGTACAACACACACAGGCACCAAAACACACAGCAGAACAGCACATCTGAGTGCTGTGGCGAGCCGAACCAAAGTGTCCGAGTCGCCCCGACCAGCAGGTGGGCGACCTTTTTATTGGGTGGAGTAGAGCAGGTGGAAGACGATGATTGGCAGATGTGTCGAGCCAGGCACCACCCAAGAGACGCCGACACCGGGACCAACCCAACCAGCAGGAGCCGGATCCTCCAATCAGGACATGGGACGACAAGGCACAGGGATGAAACAAACGGGGGAGCGAGGCGAGGCGGGCCCTGGCCAAACGCCGGAACACTGTGGTTTTGGAAAATATGTCAGTGTGTTTTAGGAGGGTTAAATCAGTGGCAATAAAACAGAAAACATCTAAGGAGAAACTACTCAAATTGACACCGCAACGCTTTATTGGAAGGAAGGATCGTGCTGGAACCATTGTCTTGGAGGACGAACTGTGGTCGGAGAGGCAGGTGAAGTTATGCACCCATCATGCCTAGTGCCTCATGCCTATTAATTTTCTTTTGTTGACTTTTTAAATGTTCTTAGTAAAAGATGATACGAGTGTCCTTCATGTACGAGAGAAATTGACTCAAACTCAAAATACTTTTTGTAATAGTACAATCATTTCTACCATGGATCATTCCTGAATGAATAAGAGACTCAATATTATTTTCCTCTCATTGCTCAAGGTTAGACATCCAACAAAGATAATGGGCACTACTCTTTTTTGAAAATTAATTTAGAAAGTTTCAAGCCAAAAAAAAGTAGTAAGTGTTAAGAATGCGCTCAGGGGGAATATTTGTTTATTGTTTTGTAATAGCTGAGAATGTCAGTGCTTAAAGAGTTCAACAACGGATCCTTCATAAAGAACGCAACCCACAGTCACGGAATACAAATCTGCTCTGCTCTGCTTGTTTTTTCCATGAGGGACAATATACAACAGGGGCGTAAAAATAATTCGGGTTTGTGGGTTGAGCAGCACAGTAGGGGTTGCTACTGCTGCATCGCATGGAACTTGTAGCAAATACGCTATATATCTATCTGCAGTTAATAAATATATGTATTTTTATTGTTTAGCAGACCATATTAGGCCATGTGCTGCATCTCTGACATCCCTGGTACTGACCCTTTGCACCCATGTCACATGATCACGTGGGCGCGCCATGCCGGACATGCCGGACAGCAGAAAAGCGTGAATGCAACATTCCAGGAAGCACAAAACTCACAGGGATTGCAGTTATCAGTCAGTTAGGCGATGGCTACTTCAAAAGCATATACAGCTTATTGTTGATGGAAGTAGGACATCTTTAAGGTGCTGAGGTGAGAAAAGTTTAATGTAGAGGACTCTAAATGATAGATGATCAATGAGCTCCATTAATGTAAACCTGTGAGGAAGAGGTGGGCTACTTGCACAAATTTATACATAAATAATGATTTTCACTTGAGTTTGCCTGAATAAAACAATTTCTATAAACAAGTTGGACATATTCACGCAAGCTCATTTTCATTCACTTGGCTCTTTGCAAATGGCTAAAAATATGTTACGGCGTGTAACACCAATCATTTCAGATATTCATGATCATTTTGTAACATTAGTTATTTATTGTTCAACATCATCACTTTCTTCTGTCGTAATCACCAGGTAAACGATCAATCAAATCAGTTATTAATGGTCAGGTTTTCAACAAAGTTTCTATAAATATACTGTGCACAGACAGCACTTTGATCTTTTGATTGGGATTGTATTTAGACAGTATTAGATCTTGTACTTGCTCCAAGCCACTGCTTTTTAATGTCTATAAATCCAGCCATTTGTTCTTTTCGAAATAGAAACAGATCGAATTACATGGATAAAAAAAAAAATAAAAGATTGGTATGTTTATTGGTTCTTTATTTGTTTTTGTATTTTCCATTTTCCAGTAAAGAGACCAGTTTGTGGTCCTGACCTGGTTTTATCAGCACATGTAAAAGCATTGAAGATCTTCAAAAGGCTGTTGTTAATAATAAACCAGCACAAATAGGTGTGTGGCCCCGTGTACAGCCCACCGTGAACCTCTGATCTCTCACAAGAGCAGCAGAAAGGCCAGCGGATTAAAAATGGATGAAGCGTGTTGTGAAGCGGGAACTCTGTCTGTGCAGGTTACGCTGTAAAACATGCCCCTTATTATATTTGAGTAAACACGATCATTGCTGAATACAGCTGGTTTTGTGGGGAATATACTGTTAGGTCTTGCACTACAATTTCAAAAATCTATTTGGTGGAAGTCGGAAAGACAAATATAGACCTTTCCACATCAGTTGGACAAGTGCTAATATCATAGGACCAGTGCACACATTTAATTTAACCGAACACGCGTGAATGGACTGAAGAAAGTTTCAAAGCGCTTCAGTTTTGGGTCATACAACAGCATGCGTGGCTGCTTGTGCTCCCCTGTCGCTAAGACCTCTTCTATAGACTCCCCAATCAGACCTTAATGAAGAGAGTAATTAGTGGTGATTACCAAGTGCTTTGTGAGGTTTCCCTTAGCCAATTTATCATGAGAGTGCGTTCAATTTATCACAGCCCCGGAGACATGACGAGATGAAGACAGTCACCCACTTTTACTGTACGCACACACCCACATACTCGTTCCAGCTGTAGGGACCCAAGGGTGCAGAGTCCTTGTGTCATCAGTCAGGATTGAGGACACATCGGGGAGACTTTCCATCACTGAAACATGAGATAAGCAGCAGAGCAACTCCATCACAGGCCGGGTAAGCAGCCTGAAACACAAAATACAAATTGGTTCCAAATCGTAATCAGATTGTGTTTTTTGATAAAGTATATTTTAATGATTGTGCGTTCACATTGTGTCGCTTTGGTCCTACTTTGGGACCAGTTTGAGTCCTAAAGTAGATCTGGTTTGTTCTAGTTCTAGTCCTGGTTTAGTCTTAGTCAATTCCAGGTTTGGTTCTGTGTTTAGTCTCAGTTTAGTCCCAGTTTTGATGTGTTGATTGTGCAAAAGTTCATCTGTACAGATTAAGACCCTTTGTCATAAGGGTCTGTTTGTCATTATTGCCCTATTTATCAAGTAATGTAGTTTAACTTTACCACTTGCAATATCTAAATGACACAGAAAACATGTTTATGAACTAATTTTAATTGTGGATTTTTATTATTTGAACTAATTTAAATTACAGTGATGCTCTATTCTATAAATTAAATTGTCTGTTTTATAATTTTCAATGTCAATGTCCTTTTGTGAGTGTCATTTTCTCAATATTTTTGTTTTCCTTCTCATAATGACATTTGTCAAGGATGTACCAGCCTTATACCTTTTGATGCAGCAGGCTTGATGCATTAGAGACCCCTCACAAGAACAAGGTCAGAAGACGGAAAATAGTAAAGTCCATGGCATAAAAATGTACAGGGAAAATGTTGAATAGCAAGTTTGATTTGCTTTCAATTTTAAAATGAGGTCTCTGTGTTTCATTGCTTTTTTCTTTTGAATTTTGCTATGTCTGTAAGAAAATAGCCCTGTACACTGTTTTAATAAAAGCAGTGTTTGTTCAGTTCTTCCTTTGTGCGAGTTCGTTAGGTTACTCAAACACTCTATAAAGTGTTTATAATAGCCTTTGTTTAATTCATGCTGAGAGCTGCTGATGTGAAGCTTTCATGTGAGCGGTGACCCAGAAGGAGCAGGGCGCCCCATCAGAGAGAGGGGGTTTGTTTTGGTCCATGATGTTGTTTGATTGAGATGGGAGGCAGACAGAGCATCGCAGACCTCTGGGTTCAGCTCAACTTTTCAATAAATCCACTCCATTATCTGCATGGCCTCCAGGTAATGCACTATAGTCCTTGAAAATACTCCTTGGTTAAAGTACAATATTGTCATCTGAGAAGTTTTATTTCTCCCCCACACACCACATTCTTAGTGTCTTGCCTAAGAACACAACGATTAGGTAAAGTTGCCAATTCTAGGATGGATAGTTGTCTGTGAACTCAAGATGATAGTGCAAAGATGTAGTATTTACATTTGAAAGACATTGCACCTTTTTTTTTATGTGAAAAGCAAAACTAGAACTCAGGCCCAATTTTTTGCCTGAAATAAAGTAAAATCTGTGTTGCCCCAGTGCAGATGTAAAGTAAAAGCACCTCTCTGCATCTATTGGGTGGCAGTAGCTCAGTTGATGAGTGGTCGTCTGCTGATCTGAAGGTCGGCGATCCTTTTTGGGTGAGCAATCAGAGCCGCTAGCCTAAAAGTTGGCGGTGCAACTCCAGCTCCCTCAGGTGAACACTTCTGTTGTGTCCTTGAGTGAGACGCTTAACCCACCTCACCCCCAGTGCCTGCGTACACTGACATGTGAATGGGTGAGTGGTTCCTTGCTGTAAAGCGCTTAGAGTGACTTGAAAGGTAGAAAGCGTTACATAATTATAAACATTTGATTCTACGAGAAGCAGGAAGTGCGCTGTTAGCATGCTAATGTTTGTTAGCTCAGGTGTGACGGCAAAACTGACTCCGGGCTCGGAGACTCATGAAAACACAGTGCAGTGAATATTTAGGATGCTGAGAGTGCATTGGGTAATGAACACATGTGTGACGGCTGTAAAGAATTTAAAATGAACACGTTCTGTTTTTCACATTCAATCTGTGAAAATGTGGTACAGCATCTGCAGATCACAGTAAGTAATTAAACAACACCTGTAATTAAAACATGATATATACCATGTGGAACATTCGAGGCAAAGCAATGAAGACTCAGTGAAGTCAAGCCGGTTGTGGATTCCCCTTTAGTTAACTGTGTTGTTTACAATGTTTTATGAAGAAAGTATAAAATTTTAGTGTCAGTCTAAACAATGGGGAGAATTTCAGGGATTGATGCAGAAGACATTAATCACAATTTAGGACAGGAAGTTTTGCTGATTTACCCAGAGTTTCTCAGGGACACGTTGAACAGATCACTTCTGAAGCTGCCACTCAATGAACAACAGACGATATCCTGCAAGACACATCGATCTGAAACGTCAAAGGAGTTTTAGTATTCTGCAGGCGTGTTGTTTAGAGGAAGTCAATCAGAAAGTCTTAAAAGGAACCTCATTCTCCTTCAAAAACATTGACACTACTGCTAAACTTTATCCTGACGGGTTTATTTGTTTTAGTAAAGAGAAAGATCAAGACCCAAAAGTTAATTAATGTTGTCTCACTGTCAAAATCTGTTTAACTTTTTAGGTGTTTCTTGAGAAAGGTTGGAATATGACAATATCACAGGGAAGTGTGAACTCTCAGTTGAAACAGTACAGCTTTAATTACATCTAGTGGCACTTGAAAACGTATTGTGTAATTCTCACGGTAACGTTAGAATTTTGAGTTAAGCCACAAAGAAAATTGTGGTGTTGCATTTTATTTTCATTTTTTCCATATTCCCTGATATTTATATTTAGTGCCTTGAAATAACTTAATCTTTTCATATCGACTCCCTCCTTTATTTATGTTTTTCTACGTCGTGAACTCTGAAGCGAGTTTGAGTGCATGAAAAGTGCTATACAAGTGTGATGTGTTATTAACAGTATACAGAAGTTATTTCACCTCAGGAACTTTTGGCCTTAGATACGTTTAGCCCTGAATAGAAGTGAGTAAGTCTCAAGGCTTCGTTGGCTTTCAGATGTCCACAAATGGCTTAACCTCAGGCATTTTGTCCTGATCAAATCTCCCCTTTGTCGAATACAGCGTGCACTTCTGAGATCTGCGGGTTTCGCTGCTCCAGGGCAAACAGGCTGTAAGGGTGCACTGTTCTGGTTCAATTTATTCAGCCAAAATCCCACCTGATTTCTTTCCTGCTGCAGCTAAGGTCGTTGTGACCAGATTGTGGCTTTCGCAGAATCGCTTGCCAAATAGAAAATGCTGGATTTCATTTAACTCGCAGCTTTTGATGTCAAATAAAATGCATCCTAAATAATCAGACAGAAGCGCTGGCCAAATGAAAAGACATATCGGAGGTCACACACAGGCTTAGTCTGGGTCAAAATCTTTAAAACCAATCCATGAATGTACAAGGGGAATTTTATGTCTCCCCAAGCGATTTGGCACTGCATTGCAAAGGTTAAGATTCGATGCGTTAACGTTTATGCTTCTTTCATTTTAAAGCAGCACATCAATTTTTGCTGGTTTCAATGTCCACTTTTCGCTGCCACACCACATCTTTCAGCAAGCTACTTTAATGACTCCAGCAGGCCAAGTTAATAAAAATTAACTGGCCAGAACACTTAATTTAGCGTCCAAATAGGAGGCCCTGCTAAGTGATCTCGTGACAACTCCCTCAATCTCCACTTTACAGTATGTCATGTACATATGAGTCCAGACATCAAGCAAGAGTTGAGAAACATATAAGATGACAGAGAACACATTCAAGTACAAGTACATTACATTTTTGGTTGCACCATTTTTCTTTTTAATACTGATATCCCATAATGGACTTATTGTAAAGGCTAATAAATAAAAGACTTACGAATTGCAGTTCAGATGTAGCAATGTTCACAAAATAACTTTACATTAAAAATGTATTTATCTGTAAAATACAGTGAGTTTCTGTATTTGTATGATGATTGTATGAACATGGAGCCACTTTACTTGTCTAATTAGAAAAGACAAACTTGGATCACAGAGACTGCGGAAAAATATTGGTGCAAAAAATACAAGGGGATTCTGCAATATCTGTTACCACTGAAATGTATTGTATAGAAAATGAGTTCAAATTGTCTTATTAATATATAAAATTGTACGAATCTGTGATAGCTACTTTCATGACCAAAGTCTACTACTTTAATAAACTTGTTGAACTTCAAAGTGAATGTCTTAAAAATGTATGATATCTTCTCTCTCCATCTCACTTCACTCTGCACTAAATGAATGACATGTGGGTAACATGTCCAATATTTAGTTGAGATCTGAAGACTCTCATCTTTGTGAACTTAATACACTTTTCACAAAATCTCAAGACATGAAAAGATACAGCATACATTTTCAATACCCACGCTGAATTTCAATATTAAAGATGAAATGAGCTGGCTGTACAAAAGGCTTGCCGCTGCGGTACCTCACTGCGCCACACTGAGCTGCAATCATTCCCTTTGACATCTTTAAACTCTACAAAGTTTAAGTGAAGTTTGAAAATAGCCCTTTCTCTCTCTTGCCCCTGGGAGATGTGGGGGATGGCTCGTCAGCCTTTTGTGCAAACGCAGTTCTGATCAAAAGACACGGTCTAAAGAAAGGGGGCAGAAAACTGTTCTTTGTGAACTGGTGACTTTAAATCAAGGTTTTTACTCAAATGTTGTATAAAAACCTCAAAATTACTTTTTTGTACATAGTTAATAGTGTAGCCATATGATGTAGTGGCTTAGTATTTAAATGTCCTTTTTTAAAAGGCCTTTTTCAGACTTTATTATTCAGACTTCGACACCTTAGCCTTTATGATTTCATACACACAGTATATTTGAAAACACACACGACCGACCCTTGTGTTCGTCAGAGTCCAAGGTCTTTATTGTTTTATGGGTAAAGGTTACTTAACAGGAGGGAGGTGGACAGGCTGGTGTCCTGGTGCAGCGACAACAACCTGGAGCTCTACACCCAGAAGACAGTGGAGCCCTAACGGACTCTCCCATCACCACCGTGGACTCTTTCTGTTTTCTCAGCTCCACCATCACTCAAGACCTCAAATGGAGCCGACCATCAGCTCCATCATCAGTCAGGCCCAGCAGAGGATGTACTTCCTGCTGCAGCTGAGGAGAGACAAGCTGCCAGTGCGGATGATGGTGCAGTTCTACACGGCCATCATCGAGTCCATCCTCACCTCCTCCATCACCGTGTGGTCCATCCTCACCTCCTCCATCACCGTGTGGTCCATCCTCACCTCCTCCATCACCGTGTGGTCCATCCTCACCTCCTCCATCACCGTGTGGTCCATCCTCACCTCCTCCATCACCGTGTGGTACAGGAGCCTCAGCTAGGGACAAGCACAGACTACAGCACATTGTGCCTCTGCTGAGAAGGTGATCGGCTGCAGACTTCCATCTGACCAGGACCTGTACGTCTCCAGGACTCGGGGACGAGCAGGTGGGATCACAGTGGACCCTGCTCACCCTGAATATGGACTATTTGAACACCTCCCCTCAGACAGGAGGCTACGGTCCATCCGGACCAGAATGTCCCGCCACAAGAACAGTTTCTGTCCTTCTGCTGTTGGACTCATGAACACTTAATAACACCTGCCACTTTAACAAGCATAAAATAAAAGCTGCTATTTATTTGCACTGCCAAATGTGCACTACTGTCTAGCCTGTCTAGCCTAAACCTTTTTCTGATTCTCATGCACACAAGAGAGCACAAAAAGTTTTAATTAAGTAGCTGGTTGTTAATTTGTAGTCTGGCTTAGGCAAAATGGTGGGTTCTTGCAGCCTTATGAAGTGCTACTAGTTGCACTCATATTAGACACTTTCATATTGAGATATGTCAAACACTTCCAAAAACAGTGATTTGAAATGTGCATAAAACTTCATCAAAGTCTTATTCATTAGAGTGTAGGAACTTTCTTTGTACTTGTGCCTAAGTCCAAATCACATTTACATCTCCTTGATCCACTTCAAAGAGCCTCTTACTTTGATGAGTCCAAAAGAGTTTAGGTTGTCCGACTGAACTGAGACACTGCGAGCTGACGTGTGCTCTGGTCCCAGTGTAAATGTATTAATAATGCATTTAAAAACATAATTCTTAGTGTGGCTGGGTGGAGGAATTAGCATATATATTGGATTATCATTAGATTATCATCACTGCCGCTATCGCAACATTCATAATACATGAGTTAGAAGTACCAAAGTGAAATGTGCCGCACAACGTATATTAACAAATCCATGGGAATTCTCTTAACTACATTATCTAACAAAAGTCTTGCCCGATAGCATTGAGACTTGGGTTGGAGCTTTATGTAAGTTATATTAAATAATTTGTAAGAAGATTAATTATGTTAATATTGTGATAGTGAAGATTGAAGATTTCCCAGATGGATAGAGAGGATCACATTACATACAGTATTAAAGAGGACTGGACTTGACGACCACAGCTTTGATGGTATAATCTTCGTGATGAGGATAAGACATGGTCATGATTAGTTAGTATTTGATTACATTTACGATTTAAGAATGAAAAGTGAATTTGGTGGATTTTTTTTTACGGATTGCATACATTTACAGTTGTTAGATGTCAGAGGGAGAGTATTTTATTCTTTTATTTTACCTTTATGCAACCAGGTTAAAACTCATTGAAATTAGCAATTAGCACATTTGAAATTCATCTACATTTACAGATCTTTCAAGGACAGTACATTTATATCCACAAGTCCATCGCCTAAGTCTATCAACACAGATTTAAAGAGTTTGCAGTTCATTTCGCAGCTGATTTCAGTCGTCTGGTGCATTGCTTTGAAAGGCTTTCTTCCATTGAGGTGAAAGAACTCTAGTGACTGACAAAACCAAGTGGTCATGGTATCTAAATAGCTGGAGTTTTGTTTATGTGTAATGTATGAGGGAAGAAGACCAAGTAACGATTTATAAATGAACATATGATTTCTGAGCAATCCAAAGTGTTACAAGTGGTTGTGAGAGAGGCCTCCACATTTACAACATTCAAAAGTCGTTTCAAAGAGTGGCTCAGATCAAAACGAACCTGTTCAATTCACAAGAACTCAGTTAGCACTTAAGGGCATGTGCAATCCACGCAACACTGCCGACAATCCTCTGTAGTAATTAATACAGTCTTTAAAAGAAAAAATAACATGATGATAATTTTGACAACTTTTTGAAACTGGAATGAATTACCTTAGTCTGCTCTTTATGTGTGACCTTTAATTGTGCCATCAGCCTGTCCAGGGACAACAAAGGAAAATCAGCCTGCAGACTTAGATAGAGAAAGACAAACTTGTGAGTTTATAATGAAAAGAAATCTGTGATAACCTTATGGTGCATCACGTGTTATGACTTTTGTGACGAATGATTCTCACAAAAGGAGAGCGTACAGAGGTTTACGCAGCAGCTTCAAATCACATAAGTGTTGTTTCTGTGAATGGCACTGAACCTTTAAATAATGATACCTGCAACCACATCTTGGCTACTCCTTTTCAACATAAAATTGGCTCAAATTGCCATGATGTTCACACTTGCCAACAATTACACAGGCAATTTATGCAGCACTCATATGATTTATCCTCAGGCTCCAGTTATTCCCCTGAGCAGACTGAGGTCACAGGTTTTTTCCGGTGATATTACAAAGTCAAATCAGGTCAAATTGTTGCTTTTCACCGCACAGGCATCTTTTATATTCATATGCAGAACAAAGACACTCACAAGATCAGACAATGACACAGCCAAAGCAATACAATGCATGGCCTATATTTTGACTCTTTGTCTCTCACCTCCAGGGCGTTATTTATATAGAAGTGTGACAAACTGACAGCAAATATAAAATCTACAGTCAGCTTTGTCAGTGTCAACGGCAGAGAAAGAGCGCTCACCTCGGATTGGTGGAGCGTGACAGAGGGGTGCTGGGAAAAAAGGTCAAAAACATGCACAACTGTCTCCTCTGCTGCTACAGACAAACTCATTCACATGTTTAGTGCTTAATTAATAGAAACTTCTTCGAGGCTCTGTCGTTGATGGTGACTAACCGCTCTGCCACCGCGCACGCCATTGTCGTTTGAACATTTCTTAATTTTATTCTCCTGGATGTTTTATGAACTTCATCAAGCACTTTGACTGTATAAAATGATTTGAACATACTTTTTGAATTACGGAGTACCTTATTTTCAAACCAAAGGCAAGGCAAGTTTATTTGTAGAGCACAATTCGTACACAAAGTAATTCAAAGTGCTTTTGAGAAGGGTGCATAAAGTCCTTTCAGACATATGCACAGCTAACAGAGCTGTTTTATCTAAGATTTGATCATTCATTGTCAGAGTAGAGGCCTGTCTCACATCTACAGAAGAATGTTCTAGTTTTTAGCTGCATAAATCTGAAACACTGCCAGATTTGTACACAAGCAGAGCTGCTTTAATGTGTGTCTGAGCCACGGTGCAGAGAGCAGGACTAATGTGATCGTACGCCCTGGCTTTAGTCAGGAGGGTTCTGGATGAACTGCAGCTGTTTTACATGACAAAGTAGCCAGTAGCTTTTACAAAAACTTACTAGGCACGGGACGATATTGAAATTTTATGTCTCGATTATCACGGCCAAAATAATTGCGATTAACGATAATATCACGATAGTTATTAAAATTGCTGACAGTTTTAAAATGTGACATATAAAGACATTAGTTTCCCATTATAAATAGCTTCTGACATATTTGTACTTATAAAAACGATCTAGAGGAGAATATAATGGGTATGTTGCTTTTTTCCTGTACAATCTGGTGACAAAATGGCGATTATCTTTGTTGGCGATTATCACAATTGTACACAATGTAGCACAAACGATTATTGTCTTCCTTTTTATCACGATAAACAATATTATTGTTTATTGTCCCATCCCTAAAACTTACAAACCATACATGCATGATTTTTTTGGCCACTAACACAGCTTTAGATTATTTTTTTTTTCTTCTGACGGAGAAGCAAGGCAGGATGGACCACCTCTGGATATCCAGTCATCCCCCATTCTGAAGTCATACAGTGACTCATTCTGCTCTTTCTTCCGATTATACAAGTTTTGTAATCAGATACTGTGGTCTCAAGGTTAATACACATTACTAGAAAAAATGCATGTACCATAGTATTGAAGAGAAGGTACTTCAGCTCTAAGTGGATCATGATATATAACAATATGACCCACAATCCCCCACGTCAAGACTCCAGTCGCCTGTTTCCTCTCCTGCCTCTCACAATATCAGTCAGTTCCATGTCTTTATGCTTTATGCTTTCCACATGACAGAGGCCATTGTCTGAGCACTCTGTCAAATGTCAAAAGGATTGCAGCTGTGTGGCAGTGAGTCGAGCACCCATGGGTGACACAAAACCATCATTTCATAGCCATGGCTTCAGAAACAGCACGTGGTGATATGGTGATATAATTGGAGGCTTTGATAATGTACACACAATGAAGGCGGCGGTGTTTGGTAAAACCTGGATAGAAAAGGATGAGATATGTTTGGACGGTTCGGAAATGAACTCAAGATGAAATAGAGCGTCTAGATGGATATCGTGTTGATGATCAAAACAAGGTGTCAGTGTAATTCCTCAGGGGTCCGGGTATGTTCCATAGCCAAATAATATTGTATTCTGTCAACTGGAAAAACGTTTTATATTATGTCATACAAGTAGCTTCTCCAGTTCATCTATGGATGTATTAAAAGAACTGGATAAGACACGCCCCCTCTGTCTGTGGTCCCAGATTGATTAGTGGTTGTGCGAGGTACTGCAGCCTCTTGGAACCAGCCTTTTTCTAAAATTGCACATTATAATTGCAGACAGAACTGAATTATTATCGGTATTCAAATAAAATAAAAGGAAATTTTTTTTCTTTCTTCTTTTCTACCGTTTCTAAAATCACCGAAATTACCGTTTTTATATGAAGTGGGGGATTGTCGTCACGTGGTGCCCTAAAGCATAGATGGCCGCCTCCGTATCAGGAAGTAAAACAAAGATGGCGGCCTCCGTATCAGGAAGTAAAACAAAAATGTCAGCCTCCATATCAGGAAGTAAAACAAAGATGTCAGCCTCCGTATCAGGAAGTAAATGCGGAAGTAAGAAACTTTTTTGGGGTCGTGCGCCAATGAGCACTCTCCATAGGGATAAACAGGGCGCCATTTTGGATTCATCTTCCAGGTTTTATTATAGTTCTATGAGTTCATCTGACAGGGTCCTGCTAAGTTACTGCCTTATATTTGTCTGAAGGGAGGAGCTAACTTCACTCTTTAGTTGTGTACAGTAAGGAGTAGCTGTTGTTAATTATTAAAGAAGACCTATTGTCCTTCTGTCTCCCATATAGTTCTAATATACGACACTCGTGGATCAATATGTTGTATTTTGGACATCTTAAATTGCATTATCGATCTAAAACGACAAATTAACAACAAAAATAAGTCTGCTTACTTCCATGTTGAAAACAGCCACAGGTAGGCAGGTTGTGTGATAATAGATAATATACCAAACAATTAATTGATTTCAAATCAAAATGCAAAGATTGATTGCTTTGGAATCAAGACCTTCAAGAGTGCGGGCCGGTGCAAGCAGCTGCTGGTGGGATGTACTGTTCCACGTTGAACACTCTTCCATACTGGTTCAAATTGGTTCAGTCCAACCCAGCAGCAGCGTGCTTGCGTCAGCCCAGTCTAGTTTGTTATGGATACATGGTTGTCCCCTCCTCACAATGGACGACTGGCCCGCTCAGTCAGTAGAAAGGACAAAAAAAGACCAGGTGGGGCTGAAAAAGCGCAGTGAAAAAGAAGCAAGGCTCTGGAGGAGGATGCAGCCAAATGCTCACAGACATGTTTTCAAGACGACAGATGGAAAATGTGGAGGGAAATTGTAAATTGCCTGAAATATTTATGTGTACAAGATTTTTTTTCAACATCAACTATATATTTATTAAAAGAAATATAGGCCTATTCGTGCACCAACTGTTTAGGCGTAATTTTTCCCCCCATGAAACAGTGAAACGACCGGTTTTGGGTAAGAAACTCCCGGTCTGAAAAGTTGGCCCTCACACCACTGCCCCGCCTCACTGCTGACGACCCGCTCTGATGCAGGGAGGTGTCTGTCCGGGCAGGAGGATGTGTTGTTCCCTGCCTGCTCCTCATTAGAATATCCATGACCTTTACAATTCAATAGTCCAATGGCCATGTGGTGTTCTGAATACAGATTTCCGCTTGACTGACATTTCTCCCACAGACAAAAGAAAAAAAAAAACACTGTCAACTTGGAACATCCAGGATTTTGTCAAAACAGCATTTTACCAGCTACAATGACACACGTTTTTGAAACCGTTATTATGACGGTCTTTTTGCTGCACAATGAACTAAGCCAAATCAGTAAACGACACTGATTAGACTCACCGACTCAAGCACAATGGAAACTGGTGTAATTACTGTTTTCCTGCGAGAACATTGTTTTGTTTTTTCCTGGAAGTAAATATTGAACACGGTTTTAGCTTGTACTGTACGTTCTTGTCAGTATAATGGTATAAAGGTATATTTATCTTTCTTAAATATTTTAAATCGTATTAATTTAGTTATGTATGTATTTTTTAATTATTAATGTTTGAGCTAAGTACATTGTTCATATTTTAGGTTTTCTGCACATACATTTACTTTTTATATTCGTTAAGCAGGGGAGAAAATAATGATAGTCCCTGTAAAAGCCAGATAAATATTGCGATACTTGCCATAGCATTACTTGGTATCGGATCAGTAAAAAAATCTCTGATATTGTCCATCACTAGATCTTATGGCCAGTGGTATAAAACAAGATTTGGATCTTTGTATTTCTTTTTTTGTTGTTGTTTTTTTGTTTTGGGACCTGCTGGTTTTATTTGACACAACCGTTGGGTTTTGACATTCAGCAAATTGCAAATCAAATAAATCTATGACTAAGAAAAACCACTGTGCACTTTACTTTATTTATCTATTTTATTATTTATCACATTTTTTCCTCTCCAACTTCACGTCCTCTGTCACTCCATCCACGGTTCTCCTCTTTGGCCTTTTTGGCTTCTCGCTCTGTCCCTCCTTTTCGAAAGCAGCCAATTAATTAGAACGTTTATGTGTTTTTAATCAGTGTAATTGTGGCTTGAGTTCACTCATCTATGGCTCAAAATGTGTGTTGAAGAAAACAGACAATTACACGAGTATTTGAGGTTATTTTGAAAAAGGGCAATTGGTAAACATCATTTACATCCCTAATTGTTTACCATGATTTAATTTGCATAAAGGATAAATACCGCTGCTCTTTTCAAAAACAATTTAATAGCTGTTCATTGTCCTTGTTTTATTATTATATATAAAAAAGAAGAATGTAATTTTGGAGTTTTTGCCCTGTCCTTGTACAGTTAAGCTGCTACTTTGCATCTTGTGTCTCATTTGCTCACAGCCGCAGAACAGACACTGCAGGAGCTTTACTGTATTTCTCCTCCGTCAAGGGCAAACTTTCAATTTGGTCTTCCCTTGTTGATTTATTTACCACCACCTCATGCCTTCCCTTTTTATAATTACATCTTTTATCAAAATCACACTTTATCACGATTTGTAGAGGGATGACCCCGCTGTCCAACATGTATTTATTTCCAGAGCGCTGTTATAAAAGAATCTGTGTCAGCAAGTTTTAAGGCTTCCTACGGACTTTGTAAAACCTAAATGATTCCAATTGAGAGGAGAGGCTTCAAATAAACAGCTGGGATTGGATCGTCACAAACATTTCAGGGTCTGGCTCCTCCTGCATTTGAATAGACAGAAGAATGGGGTGCCATCTTGCCGAACAATGTGCTCTGTGACTTTTTTGTAGCTGCCATGTTTCTGCAGCTGTGACGAGTACTTTTCAAGTCTTGGTTTTGTCCCAGATCGTCGTGGTTCTGTCCTGCATTCTTGAGGCTTCTAATAGGCTTTTAAACAGGCTCACGTCACCCTGGGTTTATGATTTCACATTTTACGTCGTGAAATAATATCTACATTTGAAAAACTGTGCAAATCAAATGAGATTTTTAGGCATCGTTAGCGGTGGGAATGAACACTATGTTTTAATAATTGTATTGTGTGGTTCTGTATTTTCAACAGAACCAGAAGAATTGACAAAAAGATTGAAATATAAACTGACGAACTAATAAAGAATCATGTGTTTCAAAACATTTTTGTCACTTTCAGTTGCGTTTTTGCTTCTTTGGTAACATTTTGGCACTTTTTTTTCCACGCTTTTAGTCATGTTTTTGTCACATTTGGTTGGGTTTTTGTCACTTTTGATTACGCTTTTGTCAATTTTACTTACCTTTGTCAGAACATGTTTTAGCAAATCTAAACTACACAGAGAGCTGTTTTTATGCATATTAAATCTGGATGTTATGTTGGAGAGGAAATTATGGTTAAAAATTAGCTAATTACCTACATTAAAATGTATTTTTGATTTCGATTCTATTTCAATTTAAAATACATTCATTCTGAACCCATTTGACGAGGAACAAGTCCAGTGATGGCTGATTATCTTTTTTCTTTTTTTAACAATACAAGCGTGAATGAAGCAAACTACATCTCCAGGCATGTTCTTAAAGAAGGGACTACAATAACATGATTAACTTTACATAATCTGCGTCCTTTACTTGGAGTTGAGCCCTGGTCTTGGTTTAGTGGATCAATAAATCAGTTGGCTCCCATTAAGCTCTTAACATGTTCACTTCCTCATGTTTGGGCTGTAGTTTATCAGTGCCGACCTCTTGCTTCTACAGTGCATGGGTTCACCTGTGTAATGTAGCTCGCGGTGCTAAAATCAAGCTAATGTTGTGACCCAGGACGGCGATAGTGAGGGGCAGAGAGGCTGTAAAAGGCCCGTTTAATTCCACTTTGAGATGCTGGAGATACGGAGCCGCACACACAGAATTGCACAGATCAGGAGAGTGATCAAGATGAGAGAGATGCCCTTGGCTTTAGCTGCTGTGTTGACAGTTTACTTAATGTAGTCTTTTAATTATACAGTATATGAAGTGTGTATTTATAGCTACACATTGTCTACTATATTCTCTATATTCTGATAGTATTTTTATAATATATTTTGATTCAGTAATGTCTGCAAATAGTCACTGCTGATGGTGTATTGCTTGTGGTTATTTTGGTCTCTTGCTTTTGTTTAATGCTGGGTGTTATTGTGTACACAGTGTTGATGTCTTCTGTAAAAGCTTGTGACACCTTGTCCCAAAACAAATTTGTCCTACGAGAGACACTAAAGGATTATTCAATCTTATCTTAATTAAAGCTGGGGTATCTGATTTTCAAACCTGGAGTAAGTAGATGTTTAAATCTCTCTTGTTTGTAGCTCTAACAAACCTTTTGGCATATCACCAGCATTCACATGCATGGAGAATATGGTTATAGCACAGCGGTAGAGCAGCTTATCAGACAGAAAAGTGAGGCCAATTAGCTCCTATAAAGTCATTTAAATACACACATGAAATATTTCTTTTGAGTTTCCAAAATGTTTCTAATTAGTTGAAGACAGCATGTACTGGTTTGATTTTTGTCACCAAGTCCTGCTTTCACTATAAACCCTCTGGTGGGAAAATCTGAGAATAAAAAGATGCTCTGGTAACGTATGGCATTTGCCTAAAAAAATGGACTAAATTTTGTTATCGATCATTTTATAGTTACTTCTACATTACATCTACATTACTTCCTCAATGGGTCAATTATAGTTATTTTCCACCTTTCTCTTTCAACTTTTTTCTGTTCCAGTCCCCATATGTGTTCACACAAAGTAGGAACTAGGGACTGGGTTTTGGGTACTTTTTAGCTCCTGCTCAGGGGAAGGTTTCAGACCAGGACCCCAAGTACACTGAAAAGATTGATATTGTTGGGAAATATGCCTCATTCATTTTCTTAATCAGAAATGTAAAAAATAACTTGGGCACCGTAGCTTAAGAAGTAATCAGTGTTTGTTGCTGTTGTTGATGCTTTTTGTGCATCAGTTTTGTGTGCAGGTTTACAGAACTGAAAATGAGCAGGCTGAAGGAATAATAATAATAATATCAATGGAGACTGAGTGGTTCCTGAAGCTAAAAAGGACTTGGAGGAAACAGAGACTTAGTTCTTGGTACTGAAGAAATGGGGAAAAGGGACTGAAGTCTTCAAATGATGCATTGAACCACAGTGAGACGTGTTAGCATAATTTAACTCCTATTAAACTTTTGCAGGGTTATATGAAATTTGTTTTCTTACCTCAGACTAAATACATATTGGAGATTGTTGAACACAAATGAGGCAAAAACGTCAGTGAGGTTCAATGGAAAGGAAACACTGATCACAGGGAAGAGATGGAGAGGCTGAGGAGACTGATACTGTATTTGTGCCGCTTCTGTTAGTTAGTTGCAACACTTACACCAGCTAACATGTTAATGACACTGCGAGGAGTACTTTATATATAATTGATTGGTTGGAGGTTGGTTGGTTCAGAGATAAAGGTCCACAACCTTCAAGTAAACTTGATTTATTTTTTTATCAGGATTTAAAGACTGGTTGCAATAGAACGTAATAAAGTGCAGTGTATATTCCTGTTGAGCTGCACAGTTCTTTGGTCAGCAGTTTCTCAGCTTGGAAAATGTCTGGAGAGGAAAAGCCTACATCTGTGCCTCAGCTGTGGCCCTGTGACCCAGACTCGGATCAGCTGAGGAAGTAGATGGATGGTTTAACTCTTTGTGCACACCTTAAACCAGAGTAAACCGTTGCCAAAACTCAACAAACCGACCCTGACCAGCACATTACAACGCTGTACTTTGAAGTTAAACGTAGCTTTCTCAACCATATATCTCACACTGCTTCTCTAGTTTTGCTTGTCTAAACTGGTCTCCTCAAACTGCAGTCTCCCTCATAACTTCTTGTCAGCAACGCTACCCCAAATCCTCTTTATTCCACTGGAAATAGATCAATATATCCAAGGGTTTATTTTCAATTTCATGCCTTTCTGCTTTCATCAAATTATGTCAGACGGCGATAAATCCCAGCTCTAACTGGCTGCTGCTGCTGCTGCTGCGGATGTGGTTGGACCCCTGCTGTCGCTGCATCGTAAACATATTCTGACGCTTATTTACAGTTGTGATAATTAGGATCATGGCTTTTGAGCAGCATGCAGAAAATATGTGCAGATTTTATTCAGGGAAGGCAAAACAGCCTATAGTCGTGAAAGCATGCATTTCTTTGGGTATCATTTGACAAACAAGTAGTTTTGCATAGCACATGAAAAATAGTTAAGTGCTGTTAATTGCAAATGAGCTAAAACTCCACATGTCAAAGTAAGGACCAACTCTGAACTGGACCTGGACTAGGATCTCCAAAATACTATCAGAAAAAGACTGGGTGAACTTCAGTTTGAGAACCACTCATCCTTCAAATGATACCTCTTATTGATTTGCCTGTTTCTAAAGATAATTGTGTATTATGTGTCGGTGCTCATTTAAATGCAAACATGCTGATTCACTGCCTTCACTCTGTTCAGATGGGCATGTTTTAAGAGAGAAGCGAGTCTAAAGTTAAACTATTCAGCCTGTGGGACATAAACACCACTTCAAAAAGTAGAGCGTGGTTTTAGCTCTGCCATTCCTGACCTCAGCAGAAAGCAGAGAAAAGACAGGATTAGCAAGGAGGGGAAAAAAACAAAACTGTGCTTTTTGGTACTGGTTGGACTATAAAAATAATCACAATTGAAAATAATGTACACACCTATTAAGTGTTTGTTCATTTACTGACCTCTTGTGGTTGGAATTGGGATCTTGAAATAGAATCCTTACGTCCTTTAAAAATGTATTTGAAAGGCTGTTAATTAAGGCTCGTCACAGCAGCCACGGAGACCGAACTTACTGTCAAAACATGTCAAGGTACATCTCTTACACCACTTATGCTGCCTGATATAGAACTAAAACTAAACAACTGCATTATTCTACTAAGAATATATGATGAATACTTGACTTGCAAAGTGTGTTGAATTGAGAGAATTGAGAACACCTGAATACCCTGCCAGAATCAAAAACTATTGTTTGTAAAGTGTGTTTTCCAAAAGAAGACATCTTTTATGTTGGAAAGACAGTGCTTCTCACATCATTTTCTAAAACAGCATTGGAGAAGGCTTGCGTAATGCTTGTGAGAATTGAAAGAAGAGAGAAATCCTGCACAATGTGACAGGTGAGATTTATTTACATTTGAGGCAAAGTTTTGACAACTAGGCCTTCATCAGGCAAATGGTTGTCTGAGGCTGAGGAACCATCTTAAACAGGGATGGCCACTCAATGACACCAAAGCAGAGGTGCACAGGATTCATCATCAAAACATAATCATAAATGTCAAGCAAATACAAGACACACAGAAGCGAAGAGATGTTTGTTTTCCGGCGATCATGTTGAGAAACAAACAATAATTCATATAAAAGTAGCTGAATGAGAGAAGATATGTCGCCTAATGGAAATAACAGATGAGTAAATGAAGAAAACATAGTCTGTATTACAGAACATACTTACCTGCCTCACAGTGCCTCACGCTGCCACAAGAATGCATAAAATGTCCACTTTAACCCTTGCCTTTTAATTTACAACAGCATCAAACATTTACTGAAATAAAAAGACAAAATAAAGCCACAACTAAATTAACATACAAGTCACATTTAGTTCTAAGTCTATCAAACTGGTCCATTAAGTCCATGCAAAATTATTTCAATGGTCAGAGGAGTGCAGTGCCCTGGCTGCAGGTGGACAGTCAGTAGGTCTGAGAGGTAGGCTGGAGCATGACCATTGAGGGCTTTGAGCACAAACAGAAGCACTTTAAAATCTGCTCAGAGGGCAGGAGTGATATGAGCAGGTTTAGAGGTATTGGAGACACTGCCACTTTGGATTAGGGATTTGTTTAGTTCAGTGTATAGTGTGTTACCAGTAACCAATCCTCGAGCTGATGAAGACTCATGCCTTCAGCACGGGACACAAAAGGGCTTACTTTAGCCAGGAGTCTAAGCTGAAAGAAACTAGCCTTACAGCACTAACCTGCTTTTCAAATCCAAGATTGTGATCAAAGAGGATCCCCAAGTTCCTCTCTGTAGGAGCAAATTGTGGTGCTAAGGGGACAAAGCTTGGTGTGCTGTGGGTCGATTCAGGGGAAGAAGATGTACTCTCTCCCTCATTTAAGAGAAGAAAGTTCTGAGAAATGCACTTTTTGATGTCCTCAAGGCAGCTGTAAAGACGATCCAATACTCTACAGTTGTTTGATGTCAGTGGGAAGTATAGTTCAATGTTATCCGAATACAGTTGGAAGTTGATGATCTGAGCGGAGATGATCTGACCTAAAGGCAGCATGTAGAGAGAGAACAGAATTGGTCCAAGGATGGATCCTTGGGGGACCCCTGAGGAGAGGGGGGCTTGTGTAGAGAAAAGGTAATTTAGAATTACCGAAAAAGTAAGTAAGAGAACATTTGAGAACACCACCTCGGAGGCCAAGACAGCGTTCAAGACGAGAGATGAGAACCGCATGATCCACAGTGTCAAAGGCAGCTGTGAGGTCTAATATCACCAGGACTGCCGAGTTCTTGGTGTTGAGGGCGCACAAGTCGTTTTGCATTCTCAGAAGCGCAGAGTGCTGTAACTTGCGATGGATGCAGGTGAGGATAAGACTGGAGTCAAGTTTTTCCATGACTTTGGACAGAAAGGGCAGATGTGAGATGGGACGACAGTTGGACAAAATGGAGGGATCAAGGTTGAGTATTTAGTGGATTATGGCTGACTTCTCAAAACCGATAGATTTGCGATTTGATTTGACCATCGCTATAAACCCATTGACTTAAAAGAGTGATTGCTACTTTGTGATAACTTCTCTTGTGAATCCTTTTTGCAGAGTTGAATTTGTCCCCAACCCTTTCCTACAGCGACCCGTGACCGTCCACTTCGAGCCGTCCTCATCATGTGTGCACAATCAGGCCCATCTCATCTCTGGACACTTTAATTTCACACACTCTGAGCTTTTCTGCGGCATTTGATTCACGGGATATCTGCCGCATCAGTGGAGAATCGTCATTAGAAACGCCTCCTACAGACATTCAGAATTGGGATCATTTCACACCAGGAGGACCCTGTCATGGCAATAACAGCGATACATTTAGGCAAGATTTTAATTTCTAGTATTGCGAAAACATTCATTATAGATACTGAAAATGATAGAACATTCTCTCCAAGGAAATTAAACCAAATGTCATCTCTGCCTGTCTCTACACTGTGATAAATGTTTGGTTTTATTGTTTTAGTTACTTCTGGGGTTAATTTGGCATCGAGTGAAATAATTATTTTTATTAAAGGTAATTTTCTTAGTCTGTCACAATTGGTTGTAAATTACTAAATCAAAACGTTGTATTATTAAAATGTTCAATTTACATAGAATTTGTGTGTACATTTAGTAAACAGAATATGTATTATTAGATTATCATAATTTACACAAGTAATTGTTTTAAAAAAGGAAAAAGCAATCATGCGCTGTCACTCACAATACTTTGTATGCAGTCTGTGTCAAATATGGAGTTTTAAATCAATACAGCAATATCCCCAAAGCCCCCGTTTATTTGGTTTCTTGACAGTAAACAGGAAAAGTAAGCTTTACATGTTTTGGCAGATAATCTATCGCTTGCTAACGTATGGTGAGAACACTAATTTTGGCAGAACCAATCCATGGGCTTGGGAGTGATGAAATATTAGCACTGTTGCCATAGCATTTAACAATTCAACACAAAATAGCACATCTTTTGAATGGCCAAAATGTTGTGTTTACAAGAAGCTGAAACTCATGACTCGGTGAATGAATGTTTACATTAAGATGAGGATTTTTTGTATAAATTCCTGAGCTCTTGACAGATTTGATGGTTTAATTAAGCATCGTACACACACTATTTCTGTTTATAATTGAACGTTTGATTTTAATTATATATTTCAGTTATATTATCTACACTTTAATTAGCCTGATAAAGCATGAACACATGAAGTCTTGAGAGTGAACATTTGTTGAGTTTATTTAGAATGATTCAGGCTTTGGAAGCTCTTAATTAAGGGGTTTGGATTAGGAGTTTGGGTTAGGGTCTTAAGTAAAGCCCCAGTATGTAACTTGTTTGGTCAAAAATAGACTTAAACATGAGTCTTAACTGAGACCTATTCCTGCTTCCATGGAAATGTTTTTCCTATAGCTATAATGTTCCACACTGTAGCATCAAACATATCTATGTGCTGAGGGAATGTTCCAAAGTGTGTTATTAAAGGTGACATAATAGGCTCAACTTAATGAGTGTTTAACCTTGCTACAATGGTGTTTCCTCATCATTAGTTGTATTTTGAATCATGCATGAATAAACCTGTATCATCCTGCAAATGAGGCTCGAGCACTAAAATTCCTGTTTTCACCTACCCCCTATCCCCGTCCACATCCATGTGCTCAGTTGTGGTTATTAGAAAATCAAGACTCTGAGTGATAGACGTTGGCCCTGTTTATATCTCTTTATATATCGTTTTAGATCAATATTTTGGTTTGCAATAAACAAAATGTAAAATGATAATCTACTCATGATATAGTGTCACGGCTCAAGGTAGGAACCCAAACGCAGACACGGAACAGAGGTAGTAAAAAGGTGAGTTTATTGCCAAAAGAATATGAGAGACTTTCCGAGCTGGAGTTAACTGGAGCAAGCTGGAGCTGAATCTGGGCTGGAGGTTGCAGGACGGGAATCCGAGCAGACTGGAGCTGGAACAGGACTGGTGGTGGCAGGACTGGGACCGGAGCAGACTGGAGCTGGAGCAAGACAGGTGGTTGCAGAACGAGGATCTGGAGCGGACAGGAAAAATGCAGGTAAGTACAAAAAGGTCTTCTGATAGCAGGTAAGTTTAAAGAGAGCAAGATGTAGCACTAACTGAAAGTAGTATTACGATCTGGCACCGAGGAGTTGGCTGGAGAGCATAGAACTATAATAAAACCTGGAAGATGAATCCAAGATGGCCGTCCTGTTTATCCCTATGGAGAGTGCTCATTGGCGCATGACCCCAAAAAAGTTTCTTACTTCCGCATTTACTTCCTGATACGGAGGCTGACATCTTTGTTTTACTTCCTGATACGATGGCTGCCATCTTTGTTTTACTTCCTGAAACGGAGGCTGCCATCTTTGCTTTAGGGCCCCACGTGACGACAATCCCCCACTTCATATAAAAACGGTAATTTCGGTGATTTTAGAAACGGTAGAAAAGAATATTTCCTTCTATTTTATTTAAATACCGATAATAATTCAGTCCTGTCTGCAATTATAATGAGCAATTTTAGAAAAAGGCTGGTTCCAAGAGGCTGCAGTACCTTGCACGGCCACAAATCAATCTGGGACCACAGACAGAGGGGGCGTACCTTATCCAGTTCATTTAATACATCCATGCTGGAGAGGCTTTTGTAGCCAGTTGATTGCTGAGTACTGGCAGCTGGGTCGAAGCAAACAAGGCTCCTGCACACCTGTCCCCACTGTGAGAACCAGAAGGGGAGGAGACGGAGGCAGGCTCTCCAGGAGTAGTAAGAGAGGGCCGGGCTGTAGGAGGAGCTGTGACACATATAGTTCAATACTAAGTGGGCCCACCAGAAAAAAGATGTCTCCTTTAACTTTCTATTTCGAATACTTACTTTACTTTTCACCTCCGGAAAGTTACAAGTGCCTCATTGTTCATACTAAAGTGTAGTTACTATAAGTGTTACCATTTCAACAGTATTTATTTAGCCATTTTTACGAATGAGAATTGTATTTGAGGAACCAGTGCATGTCCGCTGATTTTTAGTGTAAAACAATGAAAAACTTGCAAAACTGTCATAACAATGCCAGTTTTCGATATCAAATACATCATTTCCTGCTTTTATTTTGTATTTAGTTTTGAGCCTGATAAGGGTAAAATCATCATGGACTCATTGGTATTCCCGGCTGCATAGACTCCAGTTATCTCCTCAGCACATTCAGCAGAACAGCATAAAAGACGGCTCTCTTTTCACTTGTGTTGAATGGTTCATTGACACTGACTTTTCCTCCCTTTCTCTGTACTTACTGTGGAATGCATATTATCCGGGCCAGAGCTGCTGCCAATCTGATTCTGTGTAATTAATATCTAAAGACCAATGGGGAGGAACATCACCAAAGGGAGACAGTGTAGTCGTGGCAGATATTGCTTTTACCTATGCCTTTACATTGACTTATCGTTTCCTTTTTGTAGGAAAAGCACTCTGCAGAGGGCCTTTACTCTGCATGACAAACCCGGCCCAAGCCAATTGTAATTCTGCTTGAGTTTTCCTCCTTTTTTTCCCACTATATTCTTTAATAATATACTGCCGACTGCTGGCGTGCGTATATTCCGGTGTGGGGTGCTGACCCTATAAGTGACAGTGCCTCTCCCCGTAATCATTCCGACATAATAGTGTGTTATTACGCGGCACCTGAGGCCTGCTGTGATGAAGCGCCCGTGAGTAAGATTTACACTAGGGCTGCTTAATGAATTGAAATCAAATCGAAATCGCAAATTTATGGACGCAATTAGCAAATGGAAAAGGCTGCAGTTTTTTAAGTGCAATAATATTCTCCAAAAACATTGCTCACCCTGTTCAGATTTGTTAAAACATGTTCTGAAACAAGTGACAAAAATGTGACTAAAAGTGACAAAAGACAAAAATTAGACAAAAAGCAACAAAAACGAGAAACATTCTGAAATATATTTTACTACTAACAAAAAGTGACAAAAATATGATTAAAAGTGACAAAGGTGTGACTAAAAGCATTAAAAACAACACTAAAAGAATTGCAAATCTAATCACAAATGTTGTACTGATCTGAAAAATTGCAATTAGATATTTTTCCCAAATCATACATCATTAATTTACTCTGACCTTAAGGATGGGACACGAAAGTAGTAACTATTTGCAAATATAGACAGTAATGACCCATGCTTTTAAAACTAGATGCCAGTTTTATTCACTTTTCAAGACATTTTTGAAACTTTTATAGTCACAACTGTCCTGGGGTACAGATGGAAGCAAGACTGTGTGCCATTGCCCCCCTCGACGAGAACAATTCTTACAGGCGAGGTGGGTGAAGTGTTTTTCCCAAGGACACAATAGGTTTTCTAACCCAGTGATTTTCAACCTTTCTTGAGTTGCGGCACTTTTTTGGTTGAAAAGTTACCACGGCACACCATCTTTTACACCTTTTGGAAAACAAAATCTGATATACCGTGTAATGTGTCGAAAAGGGTTTGTGCATTGTCTAGTTCTTTCAATTTTGCAGTTGTGGTTGTTTTTTTTGCTTTCTTTTTTGTTATAGAAATATGTTCCGGTCACTTCAAATTGTATTTTTTCTTTAAATGTCCATATTCTGCTATTTTGCCCTTTACACAGTCTATTCTAAGGGCTTTGTTGATAAAAGTTTGCGTTGTGCAATATCCATAACATAACAGTTTCCAAAAAACACCCATGTCTTGGACTGGCCCCCCTCCTTGCAAAAGCAAACGGCTCACTCTGAGATCTGACCCCCCCGAACAGAGAGCAGTCTGCCTCCCCCGCCCAACTCGCGCGCCTCCCCCGCCCAACTCGTGCCGAAGCCTAGAGCGGAGATGGTGCATGCGCCGTGTGCTCCGGTAAACAGCGATACACAAACACTGAATAAACATTTTATCCGTCCTGACGGTGCGTCGTGCTGAGTCCTACGTCCTGGATCTGACCTGGAGTTTGACGTGCTCCAGGGCCTCGACGACGGACGTTGCCGTTTGGTAAATAACAAGCTAACTCTTATCTGTCGTATCTATCGTGTAATTACTGTGTAGCATTAGCATTAGCTGTTTTTATTCTTGCGGCTGCGCGCTTCCTGGATGCGTGGCTTGAGCACCACGTCATCCTGGTGAAGCCTCGTCATCTTAGTGAGGAGCCCCCGTCTGCTGCTCAGCCGAGGGGGACGGAAAAGACAGTTCTCTAGTGAAAACATGCGGGAATCAATCAATTAAATCCTCTGAAAAGTCGATTTTGCATGTTATGGGACCTTTAAATCCATGTGTGAATCCAAGTTGGACATTTTGATCAAGGCACACCTGACAATACTTCAAGGCACACTGGTGTTCCCTGGCACATTGGTAGAAAATCAAGGTTCTAACCAATGCCCCTCTTCCTGCACTACATGAAGTTAAACCACCTTGATAATAAGCCTGTATACAGAAAATATCCTAAAGCTGGGTGTCCACTTCGACGGTAGATTACTGATGTGAGGAAAATCATGTCATCACAAGTCATACGTCTGACAAACAGGGACAAAGATGAAACTTAGAATTGTCCAACGACCAAAGACGAGCTGCGATTTATTTCCAGCGTGTCTGATATTTTGGGATCTTGTTGCAGAGTGGGCACTCCCCGCTCTGCGTCCATCAATCACGAGTGCAGCACAGAAAAGCTCAGCCATGAATCGGGACCACGTTTCCCCATTTTCCTTTCAGTTACAAGTTTGTAAATCCAAAAACACAGCTAGCGTGAAGCACTAGCCTCAAATAATCAGTTTCACCGCACGCAATCTAGAGCCTCAGGCAAACGTGAACGTGTGAAAATGTTTGATTGTGGGTTTGATTGCTTCGCTCAGTGTCTCACGATTGAAATTTCTAACATTTTGCAGTTTCACATCGACGGATCCATAAAATACAAAACTCGTGCAGTGGTTTTGGGGTGACGAAAAATCAAGTGTGTCCAAACAAAGCTAAACTAAATGTCAATCTTACATGTTTTTTGTTCCTTTACTCTTTGTGCATGCAGAATGGATGAACACAGCGAATGGCAGGCGAGCGGCAAATTAAGTTGTTTTCATCTTTCATCTGAAAAGCACGCGGGGAAATTCTGCTCACGCTGTCTTTATGCTGCACAATAATCCAGACAAGATATAAGAAACCCCCAGGCTGTGGTCATTCGTTTCCTCTGCTTTAAATCTACAACAATCTATCAACAGTGTGAAAGCGGACATCTGATGGACACAAAACAGCCCTGACCTCACAAACTCATTCATAACGTACGCATTTATGGACAGGAACACTCCCCCAGGCTCTGTCCATGTTGTGTCGGATTTAAACTGTGAAACGTGTGAGGAAGGTCATGAACCAAGTTGTGAAAACATCTGCAGTTGCTTTTTCTGCTTAAGTGAACTGCCAGCACATTTCATTTACAATTTTAATGTTCCTTAATGCTTTCTCTGCATTTCAGAATCAACATTACTGTTATTTGACCTGTGATTTACTGCAGCAACGTACATAATCATATGAAAACTAGATATTTGAAAGGGTCAGATGCAACAAAATATTTCTTGCCCAAAATATTACTACCAAAATAATATGTAATACAAATTCAAAGTGAAACTAGCACGACTGTTTCTCACTATCAAACTCCAAAATGTTTCTCTCTGTGCAGCACCTGAATAAAAACAGTGGTTCTTTGAAAATTGTGGTTTATTCGCTTCAAATTATGTGTTTTTCAGCAAAAGGCCCTAATTATGTGCACTCTTAATGTCTCTGGCTTCCTGTAAAACCTTAGCTCTTTGTCCCATTGTGACTGTACGCTAATGGATTTCAGTAAATGGAATACTCAGAGATAGTTTCTGTATTTTTACTGTTTACTTTACATCTAAGTAAAAGGCTTTCCAGGTATCATCTTTGATTAAAATGAGCGAAAATCTGGACAAAGTTGGCTGAACCATAGCATTATAAACTAATACTCAAGATCAAAACCTGGTTTAGTTCTGGTTTTGACACATTTTAGTCCTAATGTTGGTTAAGATCTGTCCGAGTCCAGGTTTTTTCTTTTCTAGTACAAATGTAACTCTAAAATTAAATTCATTTTAGTCTTGAACCAGGTCTAGAACAGAACTAAACTGATCCAAAACCAGGTCCAAACTAGAACTGAACCAGACCACACCTGAAATGCAGTATAGGATAATAACTAAAGTTTGTAAATTGGGACTCGTGAGCAACATTGGCCTAGCTCCCGCCGATGGCTGCCAGCATTCTCCCAAAATACTGTAGTCTTAATTGGCACATGGACTGACAGGAAAACTTTATAAACAAGTATGGAGAAACGGCATGATGAAATTGAGATGTAGGGCCAAATAAACAGACAGAAAAGGTATAAAGATGTGGAGGTGGAGATCTAAGAAAGCTGTTTGGGTGATTGGTTGCCCCGGTGATGGGAGAGGAGCACAGGGTGAGTGTCGGGGGATTGGATTCTGGGGCTAGCGTGTGCAGCTAAATTAGTGCGCTAGCATGTGTGTGTGTGAGGATGGGACATGTAGTGAAGATGGAGTGTGGCTATCAGAGAGTGTCAGGGAATGTTGGAGAGTTTTAATACAAACATGGGAAAGAGCAGAAAGGAGAGGACTCAAGGAGAGATTTGTCTTTTCAACCTGTGAAAAAACGCACCATTTTTTGAGTGAGAGCACCAGTTACATGATTGGATTTCTGATACAAAATATCTTTCTGGTGACTTAGTTTTAAGGCCGATGCTCATAAAATACTGTATATACTTTGTTTGCTTCTATTTATTATTGAAATTGTTTTTTTTTCTTTAAAAGTGTTTTAGCTCTAATGTGTTTTCAATGTCTATTCTAAGGGCTTTGTTGATAAAAATTTTGCGTTGTGCAATATCCATAACACCCATTTCTTGGACTGGCCCCCCTCCTTGCAAAAGTAAACGGCTCCCTCTGAGATCTGACCCCCCCCCCCCCCCCCGAACAGAGAGCAGCCTGCCTCCCCCGCCCAACTCGCGCGCCTCCCCCGCCCAACTCGTGCCGAAGCCTAGAGCAGAGATAGTGCGCATGCGCCGTGTGCTCCGGTAAACAGCGATACACAAACACTGAATAAACATTTTCTCCGTCCTGACGGTGCGTCGTGCTGAGTCCTACGTCCTGGATCTGACCTGGAGTTTGACGTGCTCCAGTCCCTCAACGACGGACGTTGCCGTTTGGTAAATAACAAGCTAACTCTTCTATCTGTCGTATCCATCGTGTAATTACTGTGTAGCATTAGCATTAGCTGTGTTTATTCTGCGGCTGCGCGCTTCCCGGAGGCGTGGCTTAAACACCGCGTCATCCATGGGAAGTGCGTCATCTTAGTGAGGAGCCCCCGTCTGCTGCTCAGCCGAGGGGGACGGAAAAGACAGTTCTCTACTGAAAACATGCGGGAATCAATCAAAAAAACACTTTGGGCACAACATACGAGGCCCAAATAGCACTGTAGGAAGGTTAAAACCTCTGAAAAGTCGATTTAGCATGTTATGGGACCTTTAAATCTGCCATTTTTCTCGACAATAATGCACCAAAAACATGGCAAGTGACAAAAGTTTGACAGGAAATGTATGTTTTGTGCCTCAAATCCTACAGTAATTGGTGAACTTTAGAAACAAGAGGAGAGTTAGACTGGCTATTGACAGTTATCACAATCTCAAATGCAAATGTGAAAATCGCTTGTAAACTCACTGTGGTGAATATTTAAGGTGCTGGGACTGCATTAGTGAGCGATACATGTGGACTAAAATGAACTAGTTCTGTTTTTCAAGTTATAAAACTGCAAAAAGGTTCAGCGCCTTTAGAAAACAACAGTGTTTATGTGCGCTCTCTGCGAATGACATCACCTTTTGTATTTGCTATTCTATTGATTAATAGAATTTAAACAGAAGAACCAGGCTGCGTACCATCCTGGTACAGGCATCCCCCTTCCATCACTCCTGGAAGGGTCTATTATTTCTTTGCTGGGAATACTCCACAGTATATCGAAACAAGTAGGTAACACCACCATGCCAGAGCTGTGTAGAAGTAACTTTGCCCACGGTAAGAACATGTTTTTAATTGGTTTGACAGGGACTGACTTGGCACGACTGAAAATCAGAAGAAAATAGAGCTAAAAATGTGTCCTCAGCTCACAAGTGAAACAGCACTTCAGAAATGTAGATGATTTTAATGCCATATATCGCCAAGTTACATAGTCTACGTTTTACACTTACAAGTCCTTTCACAGAAGAATCTTTATTTAAAATATAGTAGTGTTATATTAGATATTGCCCTGGTAGTTGGTATTGTATTGAATCAAATTAACTGTTGTCACAAGCCACTAGAGCTTGGAAACAGATGATAGGCATTTGCAAAGAAAGCACAACGTTAGGGTCACATTTACTTACAAATCATTTTGTATAGGCCGTTACGAGGATATACTGAGCTTCAATAATCGTGTAATGGAAATGTTTATGTGTACAAACATAAATGTGAGTGCTGAGCAGAGGCAAAATACAATGCTAAATAGTTTGTGCCTCTATTCGATCAAACTGACGTCTCAACAGTTTCAAAATGCCTTCCCTTCGTTGTGAGCAGGAGAGTTCGTTTGGAAGAGAAATCAATGCATGTATAATAATCTAAAGAGAACCTTGTACACGGTTGCAAGTCCGCATAAAAAGTTTAATACCATAGATTGATTTGATTTTGAAGTGAAACCCAAGAACACAAACAGTTCTGTTCATCTATTTAAAAACTAAATCTAAATTAAAATGAAATTGCTTAGTCAGATGAAGTTTAAAACACATTTAATTGAAGTAATTGAATGAAACAAAACTGAAATTATTTTAAAATGATAATTGAAATAAAATACGGAGACAAGTACATGTAAATGTGACAATCCCTGAGCAGGTTTACACGTTCACGTGTTACTACCAGTCTTGTCTTACGCTCTCACTCTTCGTTTTTCTTCTACCGTTTTCCCTGAATTAAGTCAATATAAAATGGCATCCTGCTCCCATATGTTTCTGTTCTTGTCAAGGATCCAGCCAGTCATGACTCACGCTTAAAGTGCGTATGACGGGTTTTTATGATTTTCTAATTTTGACTTTATTCAGTGTATTAATACTTCGTGTAAATACAAATTATAGTTTTGCACCAATCGGCTCGGTGTTTGTGGAGAAAAGTTGAAAAATCTGTCGACAATTACAGGAAGTAAACAGACTGATGACATCACACTGGGGAAACAAAGGTCAGGCATAAGTTACACAAAATAAACTACTTTTTTGACCCTTTAAACTTTGATTCAACAAAATAAAGGTGTTCACATGTGTTATTCTTTGTCAAATGAACAAAATCTGTGACATTAGATGAGTTAAAAAACAGCTAAACTGGGGTTACATTTGTAAAGATTTTAGTAGAAATGTGAATATATTTATCTTAACTGCATTTTAGTTAAATCTGTATTTCAACCTGTCATAGGCCCTTTAAGAAATATTCTGAGAAGTTGTTTTCAGAAACTACAAAATCTGTAATAGTACACAGGGGAGCGTCACCTGCCTGTCTCCATGGGGATGTTACTGCTTTGACTGACATGTTACAAAGTATGGCATTAAACTTATCTATCACACAGTTTTATTTCTTAAAAACATGCATCCTTACTGTGAGCGGACTCGCCTCAGTGGAGACAAAGCACCTTCACCTTTAAGAGGACGAGTCATAGGCGAAATAATAAATACATTTCTTTGATTTTCTGTGCCCCGATTTGTAAACTGAAACATGTAAACATAAAGTAGTTTCTCCGTTGTCGCTTCGACTGTACAGAGCTGCACTATTTTTTTTCCTCAACACTTCTCAACAATTCTCAGTGATAAATCGGAGTGTAGCAGTTTGTTTTCTACTGTGTAATTGATTTTCTTTTTTAGATGTCAGATACAAACTAAATATTTTGCAGAGTTGTATATTTCAATTCAGAATTTTAGCTGCTTTTTCACATTATTGTTTGAAAATGTCATTACCCACCTTTGACTCTCATGCTTTTTTTCCAATCGGTGCTAAAATTCAAAATGCTGTGATGTCATCTGCATAACCTCTATTGGCCTCATAACGTGTTAAAATAATCTTCTTGCATCGATCATCATTTGATTCAAAAGTCAAATGTGGCGATTCGGTTTCCACAGCTGAGGGAGCTGTCAGTCACACCTGTCAATCAAAGTCAAACAGACATACATCAAACCCTCGTGTTCATCGCAAACTATAAATGGACAGATCATTTACGGACAGAGGACACTGAAAGGGCAAAGCGGAACATGCAATCTGTAGTTTAACAAGACAAACTTCAGCATTAAACCAGGTATATTATTGGCGAGCAAACCAGGATAGGATACAGGATAATTTAGACGAAAAAATACAGTAATTACTCCAGTACTGCAGTAAGTACGCCTAAAGTAAGGTGAAATTATGGTAGGACTAAAATAAAAACAGCTACATTAAAATGGAAAAGACCAATTTGTACCTCAATTACAAAAATGTTAAATTCATAAACCGATCAAGAACTTTTAAGATGAACTCTTAAACTTTGCCTGGTTATAACACACTCTTCTTGATATTGCCATCTTCCTCGTAAAATGTCCGTAACAGTTCAGCTTGTATGGATTCAATCTCCTGCCCCATTAAAACTCAAGGTATAGAAGTGGCTGAGCGAGTTCTTGACTTGGCTCTATTATTGGTTACATGAAATAGTAATCTGAACTGACATGATTCAACTTGGGCAATGTCTCCGGGACTTTTTGATAGGTTCACTGGGAATGCAAATGGAGCAGAGGTATATTATGAGCACAGTGCTGTTGGATATAAGTCATTTGGGAGTTGGATGGGAGATGGTGCTGGCTGGAGGGAAGCATTAAGAAGAGTGTGAGAAACGTATATTTAAATGTGGGGACAGGATAGAGTCAGGTTGTATAGGAGAAGCATACTAGTTAGAAAAATGACTTGGATTCAAAGAACATTGAAAAAGTTTGACTAGTTTAATTATTTACTGAAAGCATTGCTTGCCTTTCAACATGAGTTGTCATCACTTAATTCTTAAGTATTAATATCACGTCATTAAGTTTGTGTATGACACCACTGTAGGTCTTATTGGCAACACTGATGAGTCGTTGACACCATGACAATCTGGTGGACCACCATACAGTCTGGTCCTCAACAACGTGAGGCCACGATTATAAACAGAAGGTCTGGGAACCATCAACATCTCACTTATAATGAACAAAACCGAATTGGAGAAGGTCCACAGCTGCAACTTCCTGTGGACACATCTGTCGGACAAACTGACATCCAGAGACACCACAGCAGTGAAGAACACCTTCACTTTCTGCAGAGGCTGGACCTTTGCATCTCGGCCATTACCCTGTTCCAGGTAATTTGCACTGTCTGCCAACTGTACATTTCTGTATATAGTCTTAGTCTATTTTATTTTTAATCTTATGCATGCCTCTTTTATATATTTTATTATATTTTATTCATTGTTTTATGTTGCACCTTACGCCGAAGCAAGTTCCTATGTTTGTGAATTTTTGATCACTGACAATGGCAATAAACCGTTTCTGATTCTGATTCTACACAGGGACATTAGAGGGCCCGCTCACCTGCAGCATGTGGTTCAGTTTCACTGCCTCAGCAGTAATCTTTAAAGCCTGGACACACCCTTTCTATAACAGGTTTGAGCTGCTGTTACAAGGTTGGTTGTTAAATCAGAGACTATTATTATTATTGGACTTGATTTTACTTTTACTGTGTGAATTGCGGAGGCTGTGTGAAACACAATTTTTATGCAACACTAAAAGGACAAGCAAACTCATTTAATCTACATATATATTGATTACAAAGCCAGAAAAGAGAGCCATAAACGTTGCTAGGATTAACTAAGCCGTGCCAGTCCACCTCTCTTCTCTGACTAAAAAAAGCTGTTCTGAAGCTGTGCACGCACACAAAATCATGTATGGGAATAAGGGCGATGAGCCAAAGGATTTGTGTTAGCTCGGGACAAGTTATACATATTTAAATATCCACTTCCTCCTTTTACAGTTTGAAAATTGGGTACCTAAGCCTTTGGAAGCTTGTCAAAATTTTTCCACGCTGATCTGTCAAATATTCTACAGCCTAATCAAAAAAGTAATTCTAATCAACTAATATAGACATCCCTTCTTGCAGCAGAGGATAGACTCAGGTGTGAGTGTTGGGACAGAGACATATGGAGAGGCAGGGGGAGGTAGCGGGGGAGAGGGAGGTCAGGGGGGTGAGTGGCAGACATGGCTGGCTCAGTGCCCCCTTCTTCGTCCTGGCAGAGACACAGAACCGAGCACCTGTCCCTGGTTGGTCTGAGGATGGACCGGTCTGGAGAAACTGTCACCGCACTCACTCCATCTCTATTCAGGGAACAGGCTCAAGCTGCTCCCCACGAGCAGCACTGAGCTCAGAGACGGCCTTTCCTCTGGTCTCCTCTGTTCCAATCCACACTGATTTACAAAAAGGAATAGGTATTTGTTTAAAAATTTGCCAAGTGTTGGTTTAAACTTTGCAGTGACTTTACACTTTAAAGTTTTCAAAAAGGGAGACATTTCAAGAGGCTTTGTCAATTGAAAGAAAAAAATCTTTGAGAACTGACTTCACGCAGCTATGAATAGAGCAGCGATCACGTTTTCTTCAGAGTGACCTTGTCTATTAGTTAGAGCAGTTCTTTTAGTTAACATTTTGTGAATTTGTAAGTGATTTGTGACTTTTTCATGATTTTAATGAACCGAAAAATGTGTTTGCTTAAATATAACTGATATTTGTCTACACTTATAAATGTATATATACTGTATGTTATGAGTTTTCCAATCATTGCCAATGTAAATGCAAAGAACAATCTATCCATTCATCTGTCAGATAAATCAATCAAACAAACGGATTTCTCTTGCTGAATTCACACGAAAGCAATTGAAAGTGCCTTACAAAACCATAAAAGCATAAACAATAACAATAATGTTCATTTAAAAGAGAAAATTGCTAAATAAATTCAGTAAAGGCCTGTCTCACATCTTCAGGAAGGTTGTTGAAATACTGATTCTCTATATTTAATCATTAATGTTTAAGTTTCAATGTCATAAACTAATTTTGGTGCTTGCAGTGCAATATGGGTTAATTATATCAGATTATATATATATATATATATATATATATATATATATATATATATATATATATATATATATATATATATCTTTTGAACCATTGCTCCTTGCTTTATCAACTTCTGCGTCGGGACGTCCATACCCACAAAAACTGTCAAAGTTTACAATAACAACAAGCCATGGTTCACCAAGGACATACACAATTTACAGCGTAAAAAGTGCTCTGCATTCAGTGAGGGTGACATGGGGAAATATAGGGCTGCCAAATATGAATTAAGAGCTGCAATCAGAAAGGCAAAATCTAAATATGCACACAATCTGGAACAACAAATTGCCACAAATGACACCAAAATGATCTGGAAAAAACTAAAGACAATGACAAATTATAAACGTGCCACTGCTCCCATCATGGACATTGAAGAAGACCTACCAGACCGGCTTAACACCTTTTATGGGAGGTTCGAACAGCAACCCAGTCCCATTTACTCCCCTCCACTGCCTCCCCCAACCCCTCCTTTTTCAATCCAGGAGGAGGAGGTGAGAACATGTTTTATTAAAACTAAAAAGGGGAAAGCTGCTGGTCCTGATGGTGTGAACCCAGCAGTGCTGAAACACTGTGCATACCAACTGGCCCCAATATTCACTGATATCTTCAACAGCTCCCTCACTCACTGCACAGTCCCCAGATGTTTTAAGGACTCCGTCATCATCCCGGTCCCCAAAAACAATAAAATAACATGTCTCAATGACTACAGACCCATTGCCCTCACATCCGTCATCATGAAGTCACTTGAACGGATCATTCTCTCTCACCTAAAAGAACTCACCAATCCACTTATGGACAGTTTTCAGTTTGCTTGCTATCGGGCAAATAGGTCTGTAGAGGATGCAGTCACCTTGGCTCTTCACAGGATACTACAACACCTGGAGACACCTCGGACCTACGCTCGGGTGCTATTCATGGACTTCAGCTCCGCCTTCAACACCATCGACCCTCTGAATCTCTACAATAAACTCATGGACATGGACATTGACATCTCTTTATGCCACTGGATCAGGAGCTTCCTCTCAGGACGGACACAGAGAGTCAGGATGAATAACATCATATCCCGACCTCTGACCCTCAGCACTGGTGCCCCCCAGGGGTGTGTCCTGTCGCCCTGGCTCTTCTCTCTCTACACAAACACACTTTCATCCTCACACAGTTCTGTCTCCATTCTTAAATATGCAGATGATACCACAATAATTGGCCTCATTACCAACAATAATGAAACACACTATCGGGAGCAGGTTGCCCAAGCAGTCACTTGGTGCCAAAACAACAACCTTCAGCTCAATGCATCAAAAACAAAAGAACTGATTGTCGACTTCTCACGCACACCCACACCCAAAACTCCCATTTCCATCAGCGCAGACACAATAACCACCACAGAGTCTTTCAAATTTCTGGGAACACACATTAGTAACTCACTTAAAATTCAAAGCAACATTCTGAGGAAACCTACAAAAAGGCCAACAAGAGACTGTTTTTTCTCAGACAACTCAAGAAATTCCATGTACGACATAATCTCCTCCTTCAGTTCTACACAGCCATAATTGAAAGTATCCTCACTTCATCCATAATAGTCTGGTATGGTAACTTGGACAGTCACTCCCGTTCAAAACTCCAACGAATCATCAACAAATCCTCCAAGATCACTGGCCACACACTCCCATCCATAGACACTCTGTACCAAAGACGCATCACACAGCGAGCCATAAGAATCACCTCAGATATCTCACATCCTGCTCACCATCTTTTCACACTTATGCCCTCTGGGAGGCGCTACAGGTCCATAACCACAAAATCTGTCCGATTTAAAAACAGCTTCTTTCCAATAGCTATACGGACCTTAAATGAATCACTGTCTTAATGTAAACTGTATATATGTGTGCTTCTGTTGTTGTTTTTCTGTTGCTGATGATGGAACTGACACATGAGAGATGTGAGCATTAACTGCTGTACTGAAAACAAATTCCACCAACTCCGTTGTGTGGCCTTTAATAAATGATTCTGATTCTGATATTTGATGTTACTATACTAAAGCTTTCTTAACTTTACCAAATGTTCTCAAATGTTCTCACTTGACTCCTTCTCCTCTGTTAATATTGCTGTGTCCGTGCATAAATAAAGTCTCTATTCCCGATGCATTATTCAGTCAATATAGTTTTGGATTTACATCAGTAAGTACAGAAAAAAACAGATTTTCAGGGATTTCGAGGGATTTCAGTCAAGAGGCAACACGACAGAAACCACTTGTGACGTTCACCTAATCACGGCTTTATGGACGCAATAATTGAAATGTGAGCCCACCCACTAAAAAAACTATCATCAAACATGAAGCATTTGTGAGTAAAGCTGTGGAGCTTTCTGAAAATGTGTAACTTTGTTGTTTGTCAAATACAGACTTTTTGCTTTCTAAATCACAGCAGTCTTTGTTTTGGGTCCAAGAAAGTGTTTGATTTTCAGACAGTGTTCCTCATAAATATTTGAGGCTGGTAAATGGCCAAGTGTCTGATCACATCGTCTCTCAGCCAAAGATAAGAAATCAGTTTAGCCTCTGTCGCCCCGAAACAAAGAGAACAATAGACAAAAGAGAATACATTTGGTTACAACAATTCATTTTTTTTTAGCAGCGTATTCAAAGTAGTATTCAAATGAAGTATACTTGTCTGTTACCATACTACTGTTTATTCTGATACTAATAATCTCTTGTTTTGTTTATGCTTTAGTTTGTCCTCTGCATTTGACCCATATGACCCTGTCAGCAGCAGAGGGTGACCCAGTACAGAGCCTGAACCATGGATGGATTAAATTAACTGGATAAGGTACGCCCCCTCTGTCTGTGGTCCCAGATTGATTAGTGGCCGTGCGAGGTACTGCAGCCTCTAGGAACCAGTGTTTTTCTATAATTGCACATTATAATTGCAGACAGTACTGAATTATTATCTGTATTTAAATAAAATAGAAATGTTCTTTTCTACTGTTTCTAAAATCACCGAAATTACTGTTTTTATATGAAGTGACGTCACCGCAAACATGTGTGAGTCACGTGAACGAGCGTCGGACGATACAAACAGAAGCTCGTGGAAAAGGCTCGACTAGAGACACCTGTAAGTTGTATTTTATTTCATTTCAGACGCTTTCACATGTGTCTAACATGAAGAACACAATTACAATCACACAAGCTAACGTTAACACAAAAACTTGCAGCTGCGTGGTTGTTCACGTCGCTCAAAGCATCATGGGGGATTGTCGTCACGTGGCGCCCTAAAGCAAAGATGTCAACCTCTGTATCAGGAAGTAAATGCGGAAGTAAGACATTTTTTTGGGGTCATGCGCCAATGAGCTCACTCCATAGGGATAAACAGGGCGCCATTTTGGATTCATCTTCCAGGTTTTATTATAGTTCTATGGCCTGAACCAAGACTTAGTTTGTGTATTAGTGGTTATAAGAAAAGATTTGGACTGTTGGGAATTGGGAGAACAAGATCCGTTATACTCATTATTAGTTATTACATAATTATTACAATAATATTACAATATTACATTATTAGTTCTTACATAATTACCGCACCCACCAAAATATTTCCTGAATCATTATTACCCTCAAAAATTAAAAGGAAGAATATTTTTTTCCCCCAAGCCGTGAATCAATTAAGCTAGCTAGTACCTTCTGTGCATGTTTTAGGTTGATGAGAAAAAATGGAAACCTACACACACACGAGGAGAACATGCAAACACAGCACAGGAAGGCCCCACCTGGTTCAGCAGCTATCAAACCCTTTTAATGTACCGTATCATTTCATTGTCTTCAAAACTTGAAAAAAAAACCCAGAGCCAGTTCCTTTAAAACAGTTTGCAGGGGTCCAAAGTTATTCCTCACTTTTTGAACACATTCCTAGGATCCTGGTTATTTGCTGCGAGGAGTTTACAAGTGCATTTCACGACTTTCAGAGGCCAGACGGAGTTTCCCCATCACTGAAAAGCTAACAATAACTAGCATGCGCACTTCCTGGTTCACGGAGGATAAACCGTGAAATGCAGACAGCACACAGTGGTGTATTTTTGACCCCAAGAACTTATTTTACAATATACTTGTACTAGGGCAAAACTAAATTTGCGTTATTACATGATAACGATTGTGAAGAGCACTTTACTTTGTCTTAAAAAAATGCAAATTGCTTGGGTGAAAACATCTTAATACTTTCCACCTTCACTGTTCGTTTTTTTGAACTGTGTGGTCCCTTTTCATCACTTAATAATAGCTGTGCCAACTGTCAGAAAACCTGTTAAAAGACAGGCCAAGGACAACTCACTCCCATTCATTTTGAAGGATTTCTGTCAGACATAAACGCGGTTCTCTGTTTTACTCTTGAACCATTTTTTTTCTCCGCTTCTCCTGAGACTTTTCAGACAAGTTCAATATTTGAGATGACTCCAGCGACCAGTGGCCACCTGGAGCAGACGAACAACTCAGCAGAGGAATAAAAAGAGAGGAGTGGAAAGTTTGTTTTGTAAAAGTACACTTTAGAATCTGAGATGGAAGCGAGGGTCAATAATGCACCGACAAAGACAACAATAACTGCTAGAGATGGTGGAAATACATTTGATTTGTGAACTACTGTCTACTTAGAGAGTCTGTTTTTTGTGAAGATGTGTCATACTTAAGTCGAAATGCATTGTTGAGATTTCCAAACCGTGAAAAGAGTAAATACATATTTAGATCTAACATTCTTAATAATCAGGCATGCATTTTTGGGCACAGCTTTAGAACTTTTTCAGCAGAGAAGTGAAACTGAGACGGACTGCCAAAGTCTCAAGTCAAACGACAACTTCTGTACTTTATAAGATGATGACAGCACACAAACAGTCTTTTTTTTTTCACAAAGTACTGCTTTTACAACATGCTATATGTGGAAAAACAACAAATTTACTCTCTTAGAAAAGGCAAGGCAAGTTAAAATAAATCACTTAAGCATAAACAAACAAATGAACAATGTTGAATGTAATAACTTAGACTCCAGGATGTAGAAGTCGGATGCAGGAGTGGAGAGTGCATCTACTCATCTCTTACATTTTACAGTTAAACAAACAAAACATCTTTAAAGTTTTGTATCTTCTTTCTGTTCCATATGATTGACACAGCTAAGTCTTTTTTTGAAATGTTTTGACCACCATCAAAACATTAAAGGTAAACCATATACTTGTAAAGATGATTGGCAAATTCAGCAAATACAGTGAGCCTCAGTGTCTGTACAAGCAGGATTATGTTGCAAAGGAAAAACAACACTAACACAATTTTGCATGTAGCCACCAAAGAACAAAAACTCTGCACACAATCGCTGTGACTTAATTGGAAACAAAGGCTGCTTTATCACAAGCAAAAACATTCATATGATTATTATGTAAAACAGATGCAGAATAATGCACCAAAATCTTATCACTTTTTCCCCAGGGCACACAATGATGATGATGTAACTTCCTGCTTTTATGCTTTGTCTGACACAATCCCTGGAGCCAAAGTCTATCACAAAAGACCTGACTTTCATTCCAAACTTCGATATCCTTCCACTTTAAAATCGTTCAGAGAAAAAGGATCTCACTGCAGCGCTGCTTTGATGGCCTCCTCCTTTGGGCCCGTCGTTGAAAATGGCCATCCAAGACACAGGTTGTTGACCAAAGCCAATCTCCCCCCTTTTGTGTCCAAATAGCCCTCAGAGATGTAAACATTACATGGAAGAATGGACTACTGATCGACCCTCAGATTGCAAAGTGAAGGTCAATGGTTATCCCAGCCTTGTGAATGCCTGTGTTTGTGTTTGTGTTTGTGTGTGCGTGTGTGTGTGAATGGGGTGTACCGCAGTAAATTGAACCAGGCCAGTTTCCAAAAGGTCCTAAAAGTAACTGTCACAAAGGATAAGCCTGATCTCTTCACTTCTCCAAAGCTCCTATCCGAGTTTGTATTCACACTCGCTGCCGTGGCTACAACTGGCCGCGGGTGTTTTTTTGCACCGTATCAAGCCTCAAATCTCGCTCCACAGGCACGTAACAGCAAAGGTATAGGGCTGTACTAATTCTCATCCGGAAAATTAAGAAAACACGGATGCTACATTGAACCTAAACTGAAATTAACTCAAGCAACATGCTCAGCACATCTACATTTGATGAAGGAAGTCACTGTTTCCAAGAATGATCCCGTTTTCATTCAAGCCTGCAATGTAACTTTTCTATAGCTTGTCTATGTGGAGATGTTATTGTTTTGCCTGGAATGTTGAGTAGCTTTACACTAGTCATTACACTTGTATCTTGCATTTATTCATTTACAGGTGTATAAAGTATAAAAAAATATCTTTTAAAAAACATGAATCAGACTGTGAGTGGACTTGCCTCTCCACAGATCTGACCTGGTGGCGTAACTCTTGTCCTCATGGAGATACACTGACCTCCACATCCGTTCATTTGAATGGTACTTCAAATACTAAACTGTAATTTTGTCACTTGTCAGACAAAATTGTTATTTATATGTTCATTACATTTGCCAAAAAGTAATAACTATCAATATAACTTCAACCTCAAATTTAGAAAGTGTAGTTATTACTGGTTACATGATTTGTGGCACTTGGTGAGGGAACCTGTTGTCACCCACTGTGTTTCTGGTGTGTTATTGTCCAGAATAACGTAATATTTAAGAATTAAATATATACAAAGTAGCACTAGCCATGGTGTTACTCATGTGTGTCGAGTGGTTGTCACCAAAACAGCCCTGTTTTTTCATAGTTTGTGATGTTTGGAGGCTAACGCTAACCCCTTGTGTACACTGACCCTCGTCCGGTCCAGGACCCGCATGAGTCACTTGCAGATTGCCTGTTGTTTTTAACAAAAAAACGCAGATTCACGTGGTTTCACGTGAGAACACTCGTCAAGTGACCTGAAAGTCACACCAGACCGCTGCGACGTCCGGCAAAAATAGAGTTCTGGCGGATTCTTTCCGCAGACCCGTGCACCTGCTGGACCCACGACCGCAGTGCTCCGAGGTCGGTGTGACAGGGAGCATTGATTTTAAGCTCTTTCTAAGTCTTGCAGGACCCAGACCGGAGTCCGTGTACACCAGGGGTCCCTCCCCCATTGAAAATACATTCATGCTAATTCCTGGCATTGTAGAGAGCTAATGCAGTGGTTTACAAACACTGGAATGTTTAACAGGCCTGGAACATTCCAGGTAGAGCAATTTTATCTTTGACAAGCAGGTGGCAGACCCTCCACCAAAAAAGTTGAAAAAATGCTACAGAGTTAATTCATAGGCAGACTGAATAATGAAATACATCGTTGGACTTTATATTGCACATAGCTTCTACCTTGGTCAGATGATTGACATCACACCCCTTTGTGCATTGTCTGCATGGATCAGATTTCCTGTGTCGGGAAAAAGGAACATTTGGAACCCCATGGATGGGCCATGTGGAAATGAGTGGAATTCCCTATTTCCTCCTAACTGTCTGCATCTGCATGACCTGCGCAGATTCAAATACTTCCCAAGTTTTCTCTGCTTGATTCTATGCAGGAAATATAATCTAAGCTTTACAGTCACACATACTTCAGGTAATGTGGGTGACATATCAAGCTCAAGGACACAATGGCACTTTGCAATACTAAAAGCAGGAATTGAACCAGCAACCTGTGGATGAATGGCCAGGGCAAACATCTGAGTAGTTCCACTTTAGACTTCATTGTGACCATGCCATTAGTGACCTTTGATGAAGGTATTGCCAGTGTTTAGTGCATTTAACGGCTTCACCTTCATCTATTTGCGTCACCTTCTAAAGCTTCAGATAGAAAAGAGAAAATAAAGAGTGGAAATAATGAGAGATAAAAGCAGAGGTGATAAAGGGGCTTTGTGGCTCTGGCTGGTGCCGCTGCAGGCTGAATGTGAGTTAGATTTCCAGCGACACGGCATCTATGCGAGATCAAAGCCTCCTCTATGCTTTCCTTTTGCATACCTCAAACACTATCAATAATGCATTCTCCCACCTGCAGCGCGAGTATGACAGACACGCAGTAGAACGGCCCGGAGCAGGCAGCGGCATTAAACCATGTTGTGTAGCGAGGAAAGGTTGATGACCAGTGGATGACAGCTCGCTCTGGGCAGGACAGAGAGGCTGGAGGTGAGAACGTGAAGTGACTTGTAAACAATGAATTCACTGACCAGAAATACACCAGGGTCAAAACCAGCACCCCTCTCCATGTTTCAACAATGTTACTGAGGTTGCTCGTACTGTTGTTATTCTGCATGCAGTTCAGAACTTACTTGTAATTACTTTGCATCAGCTTGACCTGTCTTTTTGACACAGTACAACTTTGAAAATCATCAGACAATGTCTACATGGTAATACGTTTGGAATAAAAGCAGCAGAAATGCAAAGTAATTGACATCTTTAGAGCAAGAAGGATGATTTCTAGACTGTGTGAAGTCTTCTAGAGGAGTTCTGCATGTGTTTGCTTGCACATAAAGCTGGGGTACGCAACTTTTTGTCATAATTACTGAATTCTGTTTCCATCCCAGAAATTCTATTGCAAAAGCAAAATTTTGTGGGAAAAAACAGACCTCTAGGCCATTGGTTCTCAAACTAGGGGTCGCGAAATGATTTCCAGGGTCTCCAGATAATGGGGAAAAATGTATACAATAGTGTTAAACAAGGCTTGACACCCTTCAAATGCACTGGTAAATGTAGATTCCTATTTGTCGGTCCATCAAAGTCACTTTTCTAGGTTTATATTCTCAAACTAAAATTAAACATTAAAAATAAGGCTAATTTATCACTGTGTGTCGCCTATTTTTTGTGTTTGGGGGTCGCAAATGTGAACTATTGTTATTTTTGGGGTCGCAACTGAATAAGTTTGAGAACCACTGCTCTAGGCTACACCCTGTCTTAATAAACATTTTAGCTTTAGCTTTTACGCTTTGGGAAGAAAGCTGATTGGCTGAGCAGGGATCATACCCCTGCTTCAGTTTGGTGTCTGAGCTGAGCAAGCGACCCAAAAAATCCATGCATGTGAATATTACTGACCATTGCAAGGAATGAGCTAGAAAGGTTTATGTACCTACTTCCTTATTTCACGCTTTGAAAACTAGCAACCCCAGCTTTAATATTCAACCAGCAAATCGAGTCCTGGATGAAGGTCCCTAGGTGGGATGAATCAAATACCTGCACAAACAGAAAGTTGTGGATGATATAATGAATATCTGGGTATTTTGAGGATTGTCGCTGTGATGATATTCAGATGATATTTTAGCAATGTATCAGAAATGTGCCAAAATGTTTTGAGAGAATGGAACAAAAAAGTGTTGAATATATAACTTTGAAAGATTATGCTGCAGGTTAGTTTTATTTGTAGTAGTGATCTGCTCTTTTTGCAGCATTTTGATTATGTTTTATTACAGACAATATGCTTGATATACAAACTTTTTTTCACAATTTCGATTCCACATATTTTCCATCTCTACATTTAATTTCCACATCCTATTTTTTCTCCATGCTTTTTCTCTGTCCTAGTTATTACAGTGTGTTATCAAGAAACGTATGTTTGATAGATCCATCCAACAACAACCCTTTACAGTCTAAGAAAAATGATGTTTCATTGCAATATTTTTTCTTTGAACAAATCATTGTCAATACAGGGCATCTGCTGTACGCACTTGGCCACTGACGTTCCAAAAAAATCTGAAACTAGTAGAATACTGAAACTACAACACTTGTAAAGGTCTTTTGAAAGTACTCTGACAAAAAGTAAGCCACAGTAAATAAATAATATTGGCAGTTTGTCTTTGGTTGTTGATGGCCCCAATGTCTTTCCCTAATTATGTAGTCCATGACCTTTTGAATATACAACATATGCGTCTAATTATTGCCTTGTTGTCACCTATGGAGGAGATATTTATGGCCGACTCCTCTGCCCAGCCAACAGTATTGAACCAGCTAACAATGATCAATGGTCTCAGAGTTTCCTGTTCAATGTTAACACTAATTTTTCACTGCACACACTGGATGTTCGACTTGCTGGAGACACGACTTAATACGTTATCATCTAGATTGCTTTCCTGGCAAAAAGTGCAGAAAATGTCCTTTGATGGCAAAATGAGAAAATGTGTTTCAGCTGAAAGCATATAAAAATCTAACTTTATAAGTCATCTACACCAAAACTGCTGCCAGAAAGATAATTACCATCAGGAAGAAACGCAACAGCCACTGAGTCAAAGAGATGGAGGCTTCTGTGTGCTGTTATGTTAATTAGTGTCAATTTCAACATTTCACATAGATGTTATGATAATAGAGATCCCCACGAGACAAGGCTGGGTTTAGCTGTCAAGGCCTTAAACATACACAAGTGCTTTTCAGTCAGTGGTGGTTTACGTGCCACTGGTGGAATGCAATTTGTTGATCTGAACATCTGGTGTAATAAGGGGGTCATTATTTACTTGTTTTTCTCTAACTTCTCATCACATAATGGATTGTAACTTCAGGTCATAATAATAATAATAATAATAATAATACATCAAACTTGTATAGCGCTTTTTTGGACACTCAAAGACGCTTTACATAAACAGACAAAACAACATAAATTTCAAAGGTCTTTAAAAATAAAGGTCATGAACTCATCACGCTGAGTAATTTTGTCCAATAAAGTCTACAGATCTATGGTAAAATTCAATCCAACAAGGTACAATCCTGCTCCTGAATGGTTGCTTCTTAACCAAACTATTACTCTTCCATATTGAACTTCAACAATTTAGGTCTGGGTCTTTTCTTTTGGAGGAATGGATTGACTTGTGACGTTGTTATTGCCTATAATCCTTATCAAATCAACACACAAGCATAAATAAGATCATCAAAATGCTTGTCATCATTCACTTTTTTTTTCATCTATTTTTCACATATAATTTTCTATATGTTTTCTTGTATAAATGTAGATGCTTCCAGGTCTGGCGTGTGTGGACTAGCTGCTCACACAGCCTGGTACATATTATACATTCTGTCCCATTAATTTTAATGATTGTTATCTAAGCCTATATTTATGTTACATTTGTCGATATCAATATTCAACTTTTTTGGCGCATTATTTACCAGCATAGCATTGCATTTGAGAAATGAGTTGTAGTGGATATATATGTTTGATTATCTCCTCACACCAAACATGTCATTCCCTCCCAACATGAGGGGGATGATGGTGATGCTGAAGGAACTGGATAGAACTCAAAGCATGTCACACAGCTTCTTGGTGAGTGCGTGAGTAAGTTCATTTAATTGTTATCTTTATTTGTTATCTCTTGCTCTTTGAGCAAATGACCAATTCCTAAATCAAACATCATTATTAATAAACAATTGTACATTCATTATTAATAATCATTAAAAGTTGGTCAATCTGAAGTTGTAAAAACGTAACCGTGACATTGACTCCTTTCTGGAAATAAAACAAACCTTACCAACTGTGTTTTATGGAGATACAAACAGATAAATGGTGATTAAATAAGCAAATTAGCCAGGTGTAAAACTAGACAAGATTGTTCTGGATCTATCTAGTTATGTGTTGGTGTTGGAAATTAACAATTAAAATATATTAAAGCCAGTTGTGCCTGTGAAGTCTGTGCGTTTACTAAGAGTTTCTCCCGTCATGTGTCGGATGTGACCTGAGGGTCAAATGCCTGCAGAGCGTCGGAGCTGGAGCTGATAGGCATGTGGCGCTGGTCTAGAATATTTACCCATGAAGAAGCCTCCAGTGAAGAAAGGCAGAGGAAGAGACACTTCTCTGTCGAGCGTCTGAAGGTCCAGCAGCACGTGGTCACAGAGAAAAACACGAAGGATGTTGTTGTACACTGAAAAATTGTGCATGTGCGTGCGTACGTGCGTGTGTGTGTGTGTGTGTGTCTGGGATGCATGGGATTGTATATTCGTCCAATGAGAGCCAGTGTGAATTATTATTATTATTATTATTATTATTAATTAATTAAATGTTCAAGTTATTCACTCAAACAGAAAAGTCTTTTATCTGACCACAGGATGTTGCAATGGGGGGGATGGGGGGCAAAGGTCATAAACTCTGGTTTGTCTGCAGCACATTCTGTCCTCATGGGCAAGATTTTGTGAGGTCAGTGATCATTCGCCTCATCGCGTCTTACATATTATTATGTGGTTGTTAGCATTTGTGCAAATCGTGGTGTTTTATGTCACTTATGTCCTCCTCTTTAGTCTATCAGGCTACATGTAACTATGACGTATTGCTGCCATCCACTGTTAAGGTTCTAATATAAAGGCTTGTGGTTACTATCCAATGCTAAACACTGCACAGAAACTCAAGTGTTCCTCAAGTGTTGTCCTGTTTTTTCAGAGTTTACGATGTTTTGAGGCTAACGATAACTCTCTTTTGGAATGGAGCGCTCTCCTGTGGACCGATGCTTGCCTTTAGAATGCAGGCTTGAAAGCTCCATAATCTCTTTCATGCAACATATTCTGAAATTCCAGCAGACGCCTGCACAAATATGGCTCCTAAAATCAAATCGTCGCTGGGTGCAGCTGAGCTCCTCCATGGTGGTCAGGTGCAGGAGGCAACTCTGTGGGAGCTCCATGTTGTGGCCGAGCAGGGGGCTGGAACAGGACGGTGGGTCAGCCAGAGAGACACCTTCACACTCTGTCAACGCACATATGCTCCAACACACACTGAAAAGGATGCTATAGCCAACTGTACAAAGAGTCATTTTCAGATAGGCACTGTTATTTTGTCAAGGGAAAACACTTAGCTCCCAACACAATTAGCATTTCCTCGTATGATGAAGATGAGGTTATATAAAAAGATGCACTTAGAGATTATAATAATTTAGTTTCTTTCTCATTTTATTGAACAGACATGTTTAAAGCCTCACTCAGGGATGTGAGGCTGTTATCTGGAGTCTGAAAGTTTGATGTGATCTGAGGCGGTTTGTGAAGGAGGAAAAGGGGAACATTTTCTTTGTGATATTATTTTTGGTGCTGTTGCTGGGAGGTGTTCTTCAGTTTTATTTCTTTTTATATTGAGTTTCAGAGGAACCAGAGAATGTCAAGGTATCCATGCTGACATTTTAGGGGTTTATATGAAATATTTTTCCATCTGCATAGCATTAAATGTATTGTGTTATTGGTTGGAGAGCTTGTCTGTTGAATCACAGTTTTGAGTTGTGGTTTGTAATTGCATCTAAAGCTGCTTATTCTGTGTTGTTGTTAATACTGAATGTGGAATGGGGTACTTTCAAGTAAATATTGAGACATAAAAAAAGAAAAATACACCAAAAATTTTCAAAAAAGTAGCTTTAACTAATAATTCCAAAGATCATGCACTTCTGTGATTGCCTGTCAGTCACACTCATTAGAAATCAGAGAGTTATGGTTCCAGACCCAAAAGTGTCAATATGTGTGGCCTTGGCTGACCAGGCAATTAATTTGAGGTAAAATGCTGTTAATTTTGTGTTGACAAGCTCTACATACCACCAAAGAATCTCCCAGGCCAGCGCTCGCACGCATTTTACAATTCAAAACGCATGTCACCATCAGTTTAACATTCAGACCGAAAGCAAATTTGCAGAAGCTAATTCGTTTCATTTTCCCCTTTGATAAGCTCCACTGATGCGTTAGCTGCTCCAATATGTACCATGTCCTTAAATCCTCACTCTGACGACCTTTTATGTCATCACTGATCCACATGTAAACAACCCCGAGATCACATGTGGTCGAATCACACCCAAACACACAGAACACCATCCATATTCATGAGACATCTCCACCATCTTCTCCCTTCTCCTCTTTAGGCGTGCGCCCTTTCCCCGCGTACATTAGAGGACACAGGACTGCCACACGACACAAACACACACACACACACACACACACACACGACGCTAACTAACAATCTCTAAGCTACAACCTTGTTATTTCTCCCTCTATACCTCGCTGCAAATGAAATGCATGAGCTGCTAGGCACGAGTGACAGTAAAGGCTGAAGAGTGCCCCCTGCTGTTTGAGCGGAGCTACAGGTCAGGAGCACCTGCACGGCCACCACACACACCGTCTCACTATTAGCGCAAGGCTGAGCTGGCGCTGGAGAGGAGTCGATATAATATTGCGTTATGAAACCACAAGCAGAAAATGGAGTGGTTTGGAGGAGCAGGTTTACCAAGAATAAAGGCTTAGAGATAGTGTATAGAGACAGGGGAGTGTGAGGGCAGAAATTCAAGATTAAATGTGGAGTGAAGGACCTTAATAGGACCTTTAGGATCTTAATACGATGAAAAACTGGAGTTATTGATGGGAGTTATAAGAAACTTCGATAACTAACTTCGATGGTTAATAAGAAAAAGTATAGGGCAGTCAAGCCAGTGTACAACCCAGGTTTAATAAAATAATTGAATGTTGCTAATGTATAGTGTAGATTTGTTTGCATCTTTTGTACATGAATAGAGCCATTGATTAGTTGCTGAATTTTATATAATTTACATTTCCAGATAAGAGCCGGAGAAGCAAGCAGCAGTAGAATAAAGGGTCTAAGTAGAAGGGGATTTTTAAAACTGCTAACCAATTATTTAGTTGGAAAAAATCTGTCTTTCAATAGATTATTTCCTTTTCTGGATAATCCGAACACGTACAATTTGGTAAGTCACACTGGAACAAAACATATTGTGTCTCATCACATAAATGGAATATCATTAATGTCTTATACTCTAGTACTTCATCTTGTAAAACATACAACTAATATTAAAGTTCATAAAATAACTGAAAAGCCTTGTGGTGTTTCCCCTGTAGCTGCTAAAAGTCAAAAATGTGCAGTTTCTTAAGCATCCAGTTAAATATAGTCTGTTTTTGCTTAGCTCATGCAATTAGCTTTTGTGACTTTCTAATTAGTTTGGAAATAACGTAACACTTCATTAACAAGGGCATGGAATATTTACTGACTTTGTGCAACAGAAAATAGTTCTGGATACAGCCTACACTAAAATGAACTTTTGAAAATGCAATGTAAATAAACTCAACTTCTGGAGCTTTAAAGTTTCAGTAGTTAGATTTTTGTTTTCATTACCGCTTCACAGTCTTGTGCAATAACATTCCGGTGGTATCCCCAACAACAGTTTGACAGCCTCAAGAGTTTGAAGAAGGGCATCCAACGTAATATCTATAGGAAATAAATAATACAGCATGGTCTAAAGTTGATCATTTTCTCACTACATCAATAGGATCCTGTGAGATTATTTGAATTAACATGGGACACCGTTTGGCATTTAAATAAACCATTTCTCACGCGCAGACTTTTACAGCATAGCTCGAATTACAAAGTCATCTCTGTGGCCACTATCATCCTGGTTGGAGGCTACAGAAGTGTTCCACAATTTCAGCCAATATCTTCACAGAACCTCTCCAATGCTCGTGGTAAAGCCCGGAGTAAAAACCTATCAAACTGGAGTGAGAGCTCTAAGGGCGGCCCGGAGCCCTGAGTAATTGCGGTGGACCAGTGAGGTTATCATCTGAAGTCACCCTCGTCTGCAGCCTCCAAACCACTGATGGATGAGAGCCAGTGGACAGCACCACCATTGAGATTAATCCTGCAATAAAAAGACTATTACTTCTCATTGGGATCAGCACAGGTTCATTTGTTATGGAGTTTTGGTATGACTGACCCGCAATTAGAAAATCAGGATCTATAAGTCATCAGCCCGACCTGAGATGGACGCACAGGGAGGATTGAGAAAGTAGATTTGCAGACAGAAAAGAGAGGACCATGTGGGTCTGAGGAAAGTGGATTTTTCAAATGTAGTGGTTGGTTGCCATGACAGCAGAGGGGAAAGATAAAGGGATCTGACAATAAATCTCTAATGACAAGTGATGGGCCACGCCAGGGGTTTTTATTTGATTCCGATACCAAGTAATAGTATGGCAAGTATTGCAATATTGATTTGATGGGTTTTGTGTTAAAATGCATTTAGTCGCCTCTACTTCAGAGGTTTTTACCTTATTATTATATTATTATTTTCATTATCTTTGCTTCTTCTTCACCATTTTCACCAGTCTGAACCAACGCAGATAAAGCAAGATACAAATGATGCATTTCATAAATCGATAAAACTATAATTTAAAAAAGTTGGAGCATCAGGTGCCACATGGGGCAGCTGGAGCAAACTGTTATTGTGTCCTTAGGCAAGACACCCACATTGTCTGGATGTGGTGCGTGTGTGAGTGAGTGATGGTGGTTGGACGGGCCGATGGCGCAGACTGACAGTCTTGTATTAGGGTCAATCTGACCCAATGCAACTGTGACTGCAGTGATGTGGAGTGAATGAATAATGCACTGGAAAGCACTTTGGGTGTCATGAGGCGCTAAAGGCCTAGGTAAATTCAATGATTAATTCAATTAATTAATAAATAATCCATCACTTCTAATGCCTGTCTGCCAGTGTTGAGTGTTAATGTGCAGAGTTCAATTTAAAGGTGCACTACATAACTTTTCTTGTAGGGGGTCTGCAGTGTCTCATTTAGAGAGATGTTATTGAGTTCCCTTGAATGTTCCACAGTATAGCTCTAAACTTATCTCTCTCACATTTATTCAATATCAAAAATACCCTGAAAAGCACCATTTCATGTAACTAGGCCTGGTTTCTGTCTCCTGCTTGTCTCCATGAAGACAAGCTGTTCATTTAATTCACTTTTCAGTCACATCGTCCACCAAATAGCTAAGGCCAGGAGTGGTATTTGAGTCGCCAAACCTTCGGGAAGCACAGAGTTCTGGTCAATATTTGCTGATGTCGATATCCATATCTTAAAATCTGGCAGGGCCCACACACTGAAGTAAAATCTGGGAAAGTTCTCAAACCAACCTTTCACTTTTTGTAAAAGTGAAAAGAGCAAATCATTGGATTTGTTGTACTTTTTTAAGATACAGCAAGTCCATTTCCATTATTTTGAAATGGATGGAATCTATTAAACAAATGGAAACAATCAGCCCAAAATAGATATACATTTTTATTATATTGATACTGAAAAAAAATCTCCACATATCCCCAATAACAATATTAGCATATTAAAAACAAGGGCGGTCTGGTTTCTGTAAAAGCTTTTTATGGCCTGAGACATTGCACAACATCATTTGCTCCAAACCTGATGATTAATTCAAATGAAATAAGGGAATAAATAACAATAAACAATTTGTTGTCAGAACAATAGCCGTAGTATGAGTTTGGCCATGAACCACAGAAAGGACGGTGAGTATTTAGACGAGTTTTGAGTTTCATAAGTGAAAATAGCTGGTTGTTCCGTCGACGGGGAGCAGAAGCGTTGCTGTTCTTAAATGCTTGTCTGTCAGGGCACCGCGGCTCTCCTGCTCCAGTCTCCTAAATGAGCTCATTATGGTTCAGAGCTGAGCGAGCGCACTGTGTTCTGTGGTCAAGAGAGGCCATGGCATCCAGCTGAGAGGAGCAGCACAGGAGAGGAAGGAAAAATAAGTTACAAAACATATTTTTTTTTAGCTCCAAAATACTATAAAGTTGTCTAAAAATGGCTTTCAATTGCAGCAACTCCAGACAAAAGTTTTAAGTTACTTTTAACAAACATTTAGTTAGATTAGTTTATTTTGGTCGCGGGTATATTTGAATATTATTCCAGAAACAGTAACACTTGACAAGCAGAAAGATCAATAAGGTGTACACTTTCCTTTGCGTTCATGTGTGCAACTGTTCCAGAGAAGAAATGTGGTCTGTGTTCTTCGTTCTTTGTTTTCTGTCTGTCTCTGATTTTGAGCACATCTTGTAGTGATTTGACATTAGATTTGTTGTCAAAGTGAATCCTGTACCTGTGACCCTGCAAAGTAACCAACCAACACACCGGTTTTCCCGAGCAAATTATCTCAAAATTACAAACAGCAGAAAGTGCTTAGTCAATTACTGTCCATAAAATGTCATGTTGTGGCGAGTGCAAAAGTTCAAAGATAGTTTGACTTCTGTTAATCTGGAAGTACAGGCTGTTGGACAATCATTCACAATAACAATGTTTATCCAAAACTGTCAGTCAGTGATGAAAAGATGCTAAAACAGGTGTTGATAATGAAAACAGTTGTGTTCATTGGAGTGAGACAAAAAGAGTAAGAGATAACAGAGCGAAGCACAGATAAGCACAGCAAGCAATTTAACATTCTGTGATTTGCTGTCCTTAACGCCAAATAAAATCCTAACGTAACCTAACGCCATGGTGAAAATATTAGTTTGATTGCGATGGCCTTTTTGTGTAGAGTTTGCATGTTTTGCCTGTGATTAAGTGGGTTCCCGAAAGGCACTTGGTTTCCCCAATCATCCCCTAAACACAGACTGTACCTCCCAGCTGGGTGATGCATCTAAGAACGCTCACTTCTTTTGACAGCTTGTTTTTAAAATGAATTGACCATAATTTCTTTCTGGGACAGAACTAGTTCATGTGCCTGAGTTTGTGCATGTAATGAAGTAAAATCTGTGTTTTCCTATGCTTAGAGCATTTGTTCAAGTGAAAATGAGACCACAGCGCTTTCTCTGCATCTATTTATAGAGCGTTTTATTCTACGAGAAGCAGGAAGTGCGCTGTTAGCATGCTAATGTTTGTTGGATGGAAAAACTATGCTCTGAGTTCAGAGACTACTGTATTTTAAGTAACTGTACCTAATTTTTACTACCTTTAAAAACTGAAGTAGTTAATTTTTTAAAAGTTCAAACACATTCCTCACTTCCTAACAGATTCAGAGCATCCTATTTTTTTCACTTTCAGAGGTCAAAGTGAAGTTTGGGCGTCACATTCATAGACCGTATATAAATCACTGGAATGCCAGAGTTTGGCTCCAGCTAAATGTTAATCGCAGCTAGCAGTTATAGTGGCTAATGTGGAGCCAGACTCCATATTTGGACATCCGAGCGCTTATTGTGGCAACCACACGGACCAATCAGGAGTGAGGTTGTTAGCGGTTTCCGCCCCTCGGTGGGAGGAGACGGCGGCAACGTGCGACGCTAACTGTCAATCAAACCTGTTGCACGAGCAAAACTGGCCCCTGGAAAAGGAAGCACCTGATTGGTCAGTTATTATTGCCAATAACTTGATTTATAAACGATCTAACGGGGGGAAAAAACACCATCATGTAGAGTGTGTCAAAACGGATATTTTCGTTCCAAGATGGTGAGTTTAATAGAAGCAGTTACAGAGTAAAGGCACCAATAGAAAGTGAATGGCAGCTCGGCTTGATGGGGCTAGAACAGCCTCCATGGCTACTTCCTGTTTGGAATGTGGCAGCTAGCGGGCTCCAACAGTCCACTGTTTTACAGTCTATGGTCACACCACAACTAACAACAACTAGCATGCTAACAGTGCACTAGCATTAGCTTCCAGCAAATGAAAACATTTTATAATTAGATGCAGACAGCACACAGCGTGTCTTATTTTGACCCTGAATGCTGCTTTCAATAGATGTATACTGGGACAAATTTTACTTGATAGACTTTGGACTAAATGGGACTTAGATGTGAATTTGGTTTTGATGTAATTTTCGTCCTTTTTATTTAACTTTTGATATGTTGTCTGCTTTCTGGTTCTGTTTTCCGGCACAGTCCCTTCAACTTGCTTACAGTCAAACACTTTAAAATGACGCAGCGTTAGGAAAAGAGAGAGTACAGCATGAAGCATTGGCCATTTCCCAACACAAAAGTGCAATATAGAAAACTAAAGAAATTTTCTCTGTGTCCAAAGAAAAATGACACACTCTAACAGCGATTTAGCTGAAGTCCTGGGGCAATAACTCCAGCGATTTCCCCAAACATCTGCTGCCCCCCGCTGCTGTGGATGAAGATGTATGGTCCTGGGGGCAGAGCGGCGGGGCGAGGGGGCTCAGCGGAGCACACAGGGGCAGGGCTGAGGGGCCACACTCTGTCACTCCACAGGAACCACACAACTCACAGGGAAGAGGGTTGACATCAACAACAACAGCGACTATAATGCCAACAGCAATGTCAGGCTGACATCATAAAGTTAGCCAAACAAGATAAGATGGTGACGCACTGCAAACGACATTCCATTAGACTTTAAACTTGTAGGCTACCGTGAAACTCCAACAATGGAAATAATTGATGGATACCTCAGGAATGCACTTCTGACTGGCGCAAAAATTAAATAAATAAATAAAAAGACAATAAATGAAGGACAGGAATGGAATCAATTGCCAAAACCTGGGCTGAAAAAAATGTTAAAATATAAAATTTACTTTTTTTCTAAATTAAAAACTTTGAAAACACGATTTTTACAGTTTTGAAATGTCAAACAGTGTCATGTGCTCAATTTTAGTAATACAATCTGTGGTGCCCCAGGACAGACATATTGTAAAAGCATCTATTCAGGTGAAAATGAGATCATAGCGCTTTCTCTGCATCTATTTATAAAGCATTTTATTCTACGAGAAGTAGGAAGTGCGGCGTTAGCATGCTAATGTTTGTTAGCTTTACCTGGGACAGCAAAACTCTGCTCTGGGCTCAGAGACCTGTAAAAAGTGCTTATAAACTCACATTGAAAGACTTTAAAATGACCTGTTTTCCACATTTAAAAACAGTACAGCACCTTTAATTAAAAAAGACAAAACAACTATCTTAAAACCGTTACATCTATTAAAGAAAAATCTCTCAACATGTATTTATCGCAAAGTTTACTTTCATTTCTTTGTTTGTGCCAACAAGTTGTGCTGAACTTATTATGAAACAGAAACCACTGTATATGTACGGTACCTATTTTTGTTCCTGCGTCATGCAGCTCCATCTTACATCACTGCAAGGAAACACTTGAATTGGTCGGCGCTGTCTTGCCTCCACCGGGACCCTCCTCTGAAGTGTTCTCCAGCTCTGCAGTAGTTCTGAACGGGACCAGAGCTGAGAGAGTTCGACATGACATGCAGATATGGTCTATTTGAAGCTTGGACCGCTCAGAGCTCAGATCTCTTCAGGGAGACAAGCACTCAGAAACACTCTTCTTAATACCAACCAGAACGTGTGGGAAAATAGACACATGCTACGGGTGGGCGATAACTTGTTTACAATATTCTGACAAGATATTATCCCAATGCTTCAGAAATGAGCTAAAAGCTACCCGTAGAGGTTCAAGTATCCATTTTTGTGATGAATTGCTTATATTTTAGTTTATCTGCACCACATATTCAATGTTTAGATCAGGTCAAATTGGTGTAGATCGAAGATAATTCTCTTTGACTGTGAAATGAATTGAATTTTGATTGAGATTCTGACATTTCTAATCAATAAGCCAATATGTCTAAGTCAATAATCCATCCAGTCTTTTTTAATCGAGACAGTCAATCCTCATTAATGAAAGCATGTGGTTTGTAGAATTCAGAATTTGAACAACCAGTTCAAACACACTGTTTATGTGTGCATGTTAATCAGCGGGGATTAAGTTTGATTTGTTTACGTTCAGGAAATTACAGGACGTGGACGTATTTGTTTGTAATAATACAAATTAAAACTTAATTGAAAAAATACTGATTCATTCCTCTATTTCGCTGATCCCCTCTTTGAAGACAAATCTGTCGTCTCTGTGCACCATCAAAACAATATGGAACTGCTCGAATAGAATATATAGGTAATGTTTTTAACTGTTGCTTAGTGCGACTGTAAAACAATCAGCGGCACCAGTGAGTCTTGGGTCTGTGTGCAGAGTTGAACAGAAATACCAGTGTCCCTTGTCTTTTGAATCTTAGAGTCTGGAGCACTCTTCACTGAACACAGTTTTAATCATTAAAGCTGATGGATACATCTTTGATGCAGAGGAAATTAAAAGCTCTGTGTGGAGTGGTAGTAGAGGCCACAAAAGAGCTGAAGTAAGAATAAGAGATGAGCAGAGGAGAGATGAAGAATTAATATAGGACAGAGGTAATACGGAAAATGGTAATAGAAATGGTTACAGTTATTTCTCTTAACATCGTCAATTCCAGTAAAAAAAAGAAAAAAAAAAAGTTCACAAATCAGCTATAAATTGGATCTTGCAAAGTGACTCTTTTGTGTGTTTTGTGCACTGCAAGATGGCCCAGGGGTTATATTGTATATTTGGGACATTCATCTTGTTTTGATTGAGAAGCCAGATTTTAAGATTTTAAGATATGGATATCGACATCTGCAAATATTGACCAGAACTCTGTGCTTCCCGAAGGTTTGGCGACTCAAGTGATTAATCAGAGAACACTGTTTTTGGCTGTTATACCTTGCCAAAGATTTTTTTTTTTTTTTGGAAATCTATCATCAGTTTGGTCGAGAAAAAAAAAAAAAGGAAATCTTTTCTTTCTGCATGTACAATGACAGTGATTATATGAGTAACACCTTATTCTTTTCTTCTTTTTTCTTTTTCTTTTTTTTCTTAAACTTTAATGTTAAAACATTTAAGACAGAACACGGAACATGACCAGAGAGTAAAGTCAAAATAAAACATCAAAATACAAGCAAAGAAATACAATGCTGGCACATCCAGTCCAACAAAAATGTCCCACTTAGTCCAAAGTCCTCTAAATATGGCCAATATCTGTCAGTCCAGGCTTTTATCGTTTGCTCAGTTCATCCATCTTCTGCCTTCTTCCCTGGTGCCAAAACAACGTTCCAAAGATATTCGTTGATTGATTCCATGGCTGGGGTTACGGCCCAAATACATAGTTCTGGCGTCCAGAGGGAGCACTTTGTAGCACTTTGTTAATCTCAGTCCAATATCTCTGAGCCACAGGACAGTCCCAAGGCACATGGTAATGGTGGGCCTCTTGGTAACCACAGTTTCTCCAGCAGCAATTATTTCCTTGTGATTAGTGGGCACTTTGACACGGTGTTATAAAAAACGGGACACATTTTCCAACAGAACTCTCACCAAACATGTGATTTTGTGGTCCTCCATTGGGATGCGCATATCATTTCTTATTCTTTTGACTGTCGAAACGAAGTCTTCCTCTTTTTTCCATTTAGTTTTAATATATTTGGTAGAATGGCTAACCAGACTATTCCATAGAACTATAATAAAACCTGGAAGATGAATCCATGATGGCCGCCCTGTTTATCCCTATGGAGACTGCTCATTGGTGCATGACCCCAAAAAAGTTTCTTACTTCCGCATTTACTTCCTGATACGGAGGCTGACATCTTTGTTTTACTTCCTGATACGGTGGCTGCCATCTTTGTTTTACTTCCTGAAACGGAGGCTGCCATCTTTGTTTTACTTCCTGATACGGTGGCTGCCATCTTTGTTTTACTTCCTGAAACGGAGGCTGCCATCTTTGCTTTAGGGCGCCACGTGACGACAATCCCCCACTTCAAATAAAAACGGTAATTTCGGTGATTTTAGAAACGGTAGAAAAGAACATTTCCTTCTATTTTATTTAAATACCGATAATAATTCAGTACTGTCTGCAATTATAATGAGCAATTTTAGAAAAAGGCTGGTTCCAAGAGGCTGCAGTACCTCGCACGGCCACAAATCAATCTGGGACACAGACAGAGGGGGCGTGCCTTATCCAGTTCATTTAATACATCCATGGACTATTCATGCATTTATATCATTTAGAATAGATGACGCTGATCAACAACTGAAAACAATATTTCCAGTGACAGCTTCAAATGACCTCAAACTTTTATACGGCGTTGCACACGTAACAGTGAATGAGAGATATCAGACTGGAAAAAAAGACATTTGGACAACAGCCGTTTAGAAGCGCTGTGGTTGGTCTGTGTTGTATTGATCACGGCAATTGCTCTTGTGTAGCCGTACGTGTTTTAACCTCAGAAACATGTCATTTCAGCTGATGACATGATCCCATATTGATTGTCAGTGCACACATGTGAGCCAAGTACGGTCATTTAGTCCTCACTGGATTACAGCATAGACAAGACTGGGTTTTAGGATAACATCGACGCTAGTGGATGTCATCGTGTTGTTACTGTAAGCGTAGGACCGTGGGAAAATAAACAAACTTCAAACTGACTCTAATGGCTGAAAATGTAATAAAATTTGAAAGAAATGCACATCCAAATGTTTCCAATTTACAAAGTACAAAAAAAATCCCATATCTCACCTCCTTGTCTCTGTGGAGATGGTATTGCTTTGCCTGGAATGTTGTACACTATGTCATGATTTCTAAAACTTGTGTTGAATTCTTACTAAAAATATATGTACTTCTTCAAATGTGCTAACTTCCTGTCCCTCTTCACTCATATCACCTTCCGTTTCTTCTCAACCCTCAAAGTGCAAATGAGTTTTTGAACCGTTTTTGGCTCATTTTCGTGTCTGGTTTTCTTTTCACAGATCACAAGCTTAACATGGAAACTCACACTCAACATTTTTGTGCGTACGCATGCTCTGCAAATGAGAGCTCAGGTCCGTGGAGCTGCAAGCCCGAGTGAAATTAGGCTTTGACAGCATTGTGAGGGGTGCAGTCACCGCCTCTCAACCAGACTAAAGCACAAACTATCACTATCAAAGCAACTTATAACAGCAAACAGCAAAGAAACTTCAGACTGACAGAGAGAAGAACGTGCTCCTGTAGTGTTTCCTTTGCACAGTCCGGTCAAACTGAAGACTACAGGAAATATTCAGCTGTTGCAGAGGTAGTAGATAGTGGGACTTTTAACTCAACTAAATTAAAAAGATATTGTCAACATATTTTTCTTAAAATTATAGGTTGCCACTGTTTGTATAAAGCAACTTATGTGAGACAATCAATAGGTCTAAATGTTTATCTGTGTTGTATTGTGTTCATAATGCAACTGGAGGGATCTGAACTGCTAAAAGTACAAAATGCATATGAATTGTTCCAAACTTTCTTAAAGTACGATCATGGGTGAAGTCTGACAATACTGTTTTGGGGGTCCCAGAATAAAAAGCTTTCAGGGAGGCCAGAATTATAGCAGCAGCCCCAGAGCACACAAGGCTGTGTCCGAATGTCCACACTGTTCCCTCTATAGGGCACTATACAGTGCTCACGCCATTTTTAGTGCTGTCCAAATGTCCAACAGGTGAAAAACTAGTGCACTCAAGATTTCCCAGAATACATGAAAAGTAGTGTCCAGCGATGGTCACTAGACCGGTCAATATTAACCACAATGCATTGCGAAAGTCAGAAAAACTACAACGGACTGAATGAAAGCAGAAAGAGGAGCTGTTTAAACGAACTGTTGAGCCGAGATTATGAACAAAACACTTTAAACAAACTGTTGGCAGTTGCTTGCGTTAGCCACTTATCTTAGCTTGAGCTGTGAAAAAGATGAATAATCCAGTCTGTTTGATGTTTTACGTGAAATCCATGGTTAATAAAACTTGTATTATGTTTATTAGTCCATAAATTTGTGCGTGTCAGGAGGATTTGACCCATATTCATTACAGAAATACATTTTTATCGGAGTTTTGCTGACTTTTTTTTCCTCCCAGATGCCAGAGTCACGTGACCCGCGGCGAGGAGAAAGTATGAGCTGCGTGTCCGAATCGCTCTAGAACTGAGGGCACTATTTAGTCCTCTGAACAGGGCAGGACTATGTAGAGATTGAGGTGTTACGGAATGAGTGTGGACATTTGGACACAGCCTTTGAGAATAGACGAAACACAGATAAGTTTCATTTAATGCCATACTTTGGGCCAACAGGTGGAGACATTTTACATAATGTACCTTTAAAGCCATAGGGGTTCACAATTACCTAGAAATGAAAACGACAGATCCATTATGACCTTAACATGTGTCAGTACAGAAAGTCAAATTGACAATAACACAAATATAAATCAATAAACTGCTGGACCACTTCTCCAACACATTTTGACTTTCTGTCTCTCACATTTCAGTTGCGTTCATGTTGTTTGTTTTCACGCGCTCCTCTCAATCCTGCTCAATACGACGTCATTATAATGCAACGCTTCAGAGGCCTGCACCGTCTGATTGCCCGGTCGGTAAACCCCGCGCCGCATATGCACTACACAATAAACCCACATTAGAGCAACTGTCAGTGAGAAATGTGCCCGGGACGATGAGGTTAAAGCAGCTCAGAAATGCATTCGACTCGCTACATGCCCCACGATCATCCCGTCAGCTGCGTTCAATGTTGCGAAGGAGGGACAGAAATATTATAAAGTCATTTCATTGACATGCAATATGGGATTTATGGGAGAGGCGGACGCTCACTCTTCTTCATTTGATTGAAGCTCTATTTATAACCGCTGTATTTACGACAGGGTGACAACTCCAAACTCCTCCTCCTACTTTAAGTCGGAGTGTTTTCTTCATTTTGATACGAAAAAGGTGCATTATTGTGACTTTAGTTGTCTTTTAAACATGTATTATAAAGGCATTTTATGTGTTGTAACTTCGCACATTAAGGTCAGACACTACAGGTGAATAGGAAACAAATCTTAAAATTAAAGATATCAATTTGAAACTCACATAAATGTAAGAAAAAAAATATATATATTAAGTTTTTCATCATGTAATGTTATGTTTTCATGTAGGCATTTTTTGTGTGACAACGACCAAAATTACACATATTTGGGACATTTAAATCTCAAAACTGGACAGAACCAGGTTTAATTTTTTGGTTCATTTTGTGCAAAAAACTTTACAGAGGGAATATTCGATAACATCTTTAGTTTTTGAGTACACTAGATTTGACTGAAAATTGCGCATTATTTTTTTGACTTAAAATGTCAATAAATCAGTTTTAGAATAAAAAATCCTTCAGTACGTTTTGTCAAAATGTTGCTGAGTCCAAGATTGTAAAGTTTAGCTTGGGAAGGAGGTACTTTAAGTGGTGCTCCTTGTGTCTCGAGGGAGAAAAATGCATTTTAAGAAAATGGCCTTTGAAGTTACAATGTCCCAGAGAAATGGATGAAGTGGATTAAATGAAAGAATAAAACATCTTTAGGAGCAGATTGGACAAGTCTGTTGTTTCCAAATGAAAGCCGATATGTTGAGAGAGCAAACTGACCAAAAAACAAAGCTTGAATAAGAAGAGTTTTGCCTGTAGTGTCTAGGCTTAATGTCTTGTGACATGTGTTAGGCCCCTGATGTGCCGGGGAGCATGAGTGTGCCCGGAACCACTGACAAGTGTGCCTTAAAAAAATGCCAGATTGATGCATTTAATTTATTAATTTACAATTTGGAGTGTTGTGAGCGGTCGACCGATATACCAACCAGGCAATAATTTGAATCGACATTTACCATCGGCCATCAACCTTAATTTTGTCCTTAAGGCCCCTCCACGCCGTGCTGTGAGAGCTTAAGAAGCTAGAGTGATCAATCAGCAGCCGAGCTCAGAGTTTACTAGTTTTGGAGAGAAGCGGTAAAAACATGTCTGTGTAACAGGGGAAGAATTGTTTCCTTCTCTCAAAGTATACAGCATTGAATTAACTAATACATCGTCATCAGAAAATGAAAAGTCAAGTTTTATTGTAACAGCAATAAAGTTAGCACTTTGGCTTCGCAGCACAAGCCGTAGAAATCGGCCTTGAAAATTGGCTTTTGCTATTGGCAATCGGCTGAACAAACGCTGATAAAATTGGCATCGGCCCAAGAAAAACCCATATCAGTCGACCTCTTGTGCCTTCACCATCATCATTGTAAAGTCTAAAGAACCAGACTGAGTGGCAATCGCATGGACAATATTTGCTACATTAAATACCACTGTTTTCTTAAATGTTTGATTTGATCATATTTTATAGGTGATGCGCTCTGAGGTGATGTTCAACCTGTGGAGAACCTGCCGTCCTCCACAGGTTGAAAAACACTGTGGAGGACGTCACATGTGAATACTCAAATGTGTTTTCTATTCGTTAACTAAAATGAAACCAAATTGCATATATCTTTGACATTTTAAAGGGGAAGTGGCAGTGTTATCAGAGAGCAGTTAAATCCAAAAGAAATAAACACTTTTCTAAGATCCCAGTGCTCATAATCCTCCACCCTTTTTAAGACAATAAACTCTGTACTAAATGTTCCACAGACACCTCCCTAGAGGCTTTTCTCTCCTTGGTCCCTCATTGTATGACCCCTCAGTTAAGACCTCCCATTCAGTCGTTTTTGACCACTTTGAGCCTTTCACGTTTTCTTTTTTGGACAAAATTGTTGCACAATTAAACCCTGCAGGCTCGTCAAACGACTCACTTCCATCTCACTTTTTTTTAAAGCAGTCTCCATCAGTGATTTTCATTTTAAATAGCAGCCTGGTGAACGGAAGTATGCCCTTTTCTCTTAAAATGTTTGTAGTTCAGTCTTTGCTCAAAAGGCCTCAAAAATCCAGGAGAAAGTTGTTTACTCCGAGCTAAAAGAGTTTCTTGATGAACAGCCTAATGTTCTTGAGGCTTTCCAATCAGGGTTCAAAACTCTTCACAGCACTGAGACGGCGTTACTCCGAGTTTTCCTTATCCACCTTATTCTGCCCCGCCCACTTTTGCCGTTTTTTGCCACAGATACGCACTTTTGTTGTAAACGCACTTCCGTTTGACGAGATCTCCGTTAAAGCTAATGACGAACGAGGGAAAAGTTTCGCCGCTAAAATGTTACATAAAGTAGGTTAATTTCTGTAAAATGTTCAATGAACACGAGCAACAACAAGTCACAACGCAACGATTTCCTGGGTGGCCTGAAAACGGCTTTTTAGATTGTGTAGAACTTATTTTCTGTTGAGCTCGTCTGCTCCATGTAAACTAATACAACGGAAACAAGACGGCGGCGCGTACGGCAACTTCCGGAATAAGTTGAATAGCAAAGGATGCTGGGCCCTGTGTCATCCTGGTACTACTAGATCTGACAGCAGCTTCTGACATGGTGGACCACCTAATTCTCCTGACTCCACTTGAACAATGGGTTGGGTTCAGGGTGTGAGGGTTGGTGAAGCTACATCCTCCTCAGTACATCTAATATGTGAGGTTTATTCTCAGCCCTCTTGTTTTCTTTATATTTATTTTAAGTTTTTATGAAGCATGGGATTTCGTTTCATTTATGTGCTGATGACTGTCAGGTCTATTTTCCTCTGACACAGGACAGTGTGATTTGTGTCAAATCATTGCTGGAGTGTTTGAGAGATGTCAAAGCATGGGTGTCGCTCAATTACTTTCACTTTAACGAGAAAAAACAAACTGGTCATGTTGTTTGGCTTTCCTGACCTCTCCCAAGTCGATTTAGGCCCTTTAAATGAGTTTGTGAAACCTACAATCACAAACCTGGAGGTAAAAACGGATCATGATTTTAAACTTGAAACACAGCTTCGATCTGTGGTAAAGTCAAGCTTTTTTCAGCTTCGGCAGTTGGCAAAGGTTAAGGCCATTGTTTCTAAACGTCATTTTGAAGTGCTGATCCATGCTTTTATTACACCCCGTCTGGACTATCGTAATGGTCTGTTCGCTGGTGTCAGTCAGGCTTCCCTTCAGCGTCTGCAGCTCGTACAGAAGGCAGCAGCACGACTCTGAGTTGGCACCCGTAAGCACGCTCACATTTCTGACTTTAGCATCTCTGGCTCCCAGTTCGATTTCCAATAGATTTCAAAATTGTTTTATTTGTTTATAAATCTTTGAATAGTCTTGCCCCTCAGTATCTGTCTGACTTGATCCAGCCGTGCTCTTAGGTCAGCTGATCCTGGCTGTGTCGAACAAAAAGAGGAAACAGAGAGAGATCGGGCCTTTTCGGTTCTTGATCCTCGGCTTTGGAACAGCCTGCCTTTGTATGTAAGACAGGCTGATTCACTAAATGCTTTTAAGTTATTTTCGAAAACATATTTTTTCTCTTTGGCTTTTAGTTAAGAATGAGTTGTTGCCCTATTGATCATGTTGTTTTGCCTTTTTGTTTTTGTCTTTGTCACGGGTTCATTTTGAAATATAGATGGAGATGATGGCTCAGTCACAAAAACTCATATGTAGGTGATTTCTTTTGCACCGAGGGCCCAAAACAGTGTGAAAACAGGGTCAAAATATTCACAGAGCAGGAAAAAGCCAAACAATGAAACAAAGTATGTGCAGGCACAAACAAGGAACTTACCGGAGGTCGCATCGGGGCCCAGGAATCTCAACTCCCACAAATTCTTCTTTCTTTCTCGTGGATTTTTATTGGCGGTTGGCAACTTAAAGGTGCATTACCACCACCAACTGATAAGGAGTGTGTATTATCCAAGAATCGCCAAAAGAGAAAAAAATAAAATAACAAATATAACACTAAAAATAAATACATTAAATCCTATTAATTAGACCTGTTTCTTTCAAAAAAACTTCTTGTTACTTTGAAGCTGGAACTTTCTGGGTGTTGCTGCAAAAGATTCACCAAATTAAACTCCATTTTGAGGTTAATAAGACTGTCCTTCATTTTCTTTCTTTCTTGATTATATTTTGTGCAGTCCATAAAGACATGGCTGATAGATTCCCACAGTGCTCACAGTTGCCTGATAAAATGCCCCATTTTATACAACGTGTCATTTAACTCCCCCAAATGAGCCGCTCTCCTTTTATACCCCCCGCCCCTCCCCTGGGCAAACCAAGTAACAAATGATGGGGTTTCTGAAGTAATTAAACAAAAACAAAATGCCAAACTCAAAAGGTACCTTTAACTTACAACAAAATGATCTAAATGACCCTCCATATATGGCTGTCACATTAACTCAAAGGAAATGTTCAAATATAACAAACTGTACAAATAACTTTAAATGGTCCAGTCCTCTGGTCACGTGGCGCCGACAAGCGCGCCTGTTTAGCGCAGGACCAGGAAGTGCTCCGGTTTGACCACAGACCCGGAGGGCGGAATGAAGACGGCCGCAGGTGAGTGTGGTGCGCAGGCGCCGAGTGTGCGCCCTCGCGCGCTCTGCAGCGGGGAACCTGAGTCCGGGTAGCGGGGAACAGTTTGTGGGGAGTGTGGCACCGCGGGACAGAGAGCCCGCTCCGCAGAACACGGCACTGAGCGCACGTGGGAGCTCCACGCGTTCAGTGCGCGCTCACGACGCGCGCCTCAGGCCAAGAGAGCGCGCGGGCGGGGGATGCCGGGGCACTTAGGGCCGCTCCGTCTTAAATGTGTTTTAATGTTGTGATTTTGACATGTGCAGCACTTTGGTCAACCTTGCTGTTATTTTTAAAGCACTCTATAAATACATTTGATTTAATTTGATTTTTTTAATGACTTGAAAAGGCACTCTTTCTATTTGAAAAATGTTTTAGAGAGAAAAACATGACGATAAAAAGCTAATTTTAATCCAAAGGGAATGACTAAAATTTGAATAAAACTGCTTCTAAAGCGTGTGCTTGTCTCCATGGAGATGTTTTTGCTTTGCCTGGAATATTCCACAGGATAGCATGAAACATATCTATCGCCATCAGGCCAAGTTTCTGGTGTTATAATAACAATAACACCTGTAAATGGTTCAATGTAAGAATAATTGTTTTAATTCCACACTGTGGTCCATCCAAGGAGACGTGGAGGTGGGAGGCTCTCCATCCAAAAAGTTAGTGACCCTGAGCATCAATGACAAATATTTCTTTAGGTAAAAGTTTGTTGTAACCTCTCTTTTGGTGCTAAAATTGAGTTGCTCAGTTTTGAGCATCAACATCCATCATGCCTCTTATCTCTTCAATGCCCTCAACAACAAGACGAGCCCAAACTCAAAACATCTTCAAGGTTTTGTGCAGGAAGTGCGAGATGACACGCCCCACGAGCCACTGACGGTCATTTTGTGTTGATGAGATGTTTTACGCTTCTTTAAACACAAATTGCAAAAATATTGTCGCGTTATGTGTGTCCTCCAGGGCTGTGGAGCTGTGATTGTGGCCTTGGAGGGTTGAATAAATGTGTCAGTGAAGCGCACCACATTAAGATGCTGCGGACCGAGAATGCTCTCACTGCCAGCCATTCGGAGCTGATAATGCCCCTTGGTGGAGTGAAAATTTAACAGGGAAACTATGAAAGGCTATGGGAGAAAAAATCCCTCTGCCATATAACTATATATAAACAATTAAAAAGACCACGAGCTACACATTTTGGATTGGCATTGTATGTAATTATGATCCATAAAGTGTTTAGGACCTCAGGTTTGATTGACACGATTATAAATGAAGGCCATCCGTCTCTCTGAACACTGCCCGTCCTTCATGCACGCGCCAGAGTGAAATGTCTTGCCTATGGGCACATCAGCTCCAGCTGCCCCACTGTAGCACCCGATTTTCCCAACGGGATCCCATCCAAGCACTGATTAGGCTCCATTTCTTCTGAGATCTGACGAGATTGGACGTTGACAAGCAGGTATTTCTACTCTCCCACGACCTTTGTGCTTTACTGTGAGCACGCGACTAAAATGACCTGAGAACCTCAGAGTTTGCTGAAATACAATAATAACAAACATTTTTACAGACATGAATGATGATCGTTACTATGACAATGTTTAAACTAATCCTGCCTGAATAGGGCTTTAGTTGTTATGGTTACAATATGTAACCATGGTTCTCGGAGTTTGGATTGTTGTGTTCAATGTCAGTTTGATATAAATGTATATTATTTTTGTATTATCTAATCATTTACGTCGCATTTTGTATCACACTAAAAAACTTTGCAAGGATAGCTCCTCCCTGGTGTGAGTTGAGGGTTCTGTTTTTATCTTGAGATACAAATTTAAAGAGTCGCGTTGTAAGTTTTTTGATTATGTTGCTGTTTGCCTTTCTTAATGACCTGCATTCGATTCTCTCCTCACCTGTCCAGATGATGTGATCCGTCATTCAGTTTTACTTTTGTTTTCACTTCCCCACATCCAAACAGAACTTCTTCTGCTATTTGGCCACTCTGCTATAAACAAAATGAATAATAAGCCATTTGTAGCTTGTTCTTTGGTATTTGTTTTTGCAGCTTTTCCCCCAAATATTTCATTTTGAACAGAGGTGATGTCAGTATAGCATTCTCACCTAACTGGAGTTTGGGCCTGGTACATGTGGTCAGTGTTGCTTATTTTTTCAAACTAAACACATCAGATATAACTCTAAAATGAAAGACAGTCCAGTATTTTTTCCAATTCTTCACTCAAACTTAGAGCTTTTCAGATTCAATAGGACTCACTGATCAACCTGCCTAGACATGTTGCAAATGTTAATTCTGTTTAGGCTATGCTATCAAAATGTAATATTTTGAGTATTTAATTAATCAAATATATTCAGCAAAAGTTTTGTGTCATTCAGCCTAACTCATTTGTTTGAGTGTTATTGACTGACATAAGGCCATTCACTCCGGCGCTCCCCACAGGCCACAGAGACACTGCCGCCTCCCCTCGGCGGGACACAGATCTCATCCATTATTAAACTGTACATTAAAAGGTTTGTAAAAGTCAAGCAACAGAATTCAATTAGCAGAGAGGATCCATGCGGCGCTTCTCGAAACACCAAGTAATGATTAAAACTTGTCCAAAAGCATGAGACGGCGATCTAATAACAAGCCTTACATGAGGAAATGAGCCCCAAAATGAAAACACATCTAACAGAAATCTTAATTAAAGAAAAACTGCAAGGAAATGTTTCACTTCTGTTTATACCATGGCTGGATAGATGGTAAGTAGCAAGTAAACTCAAAATAAAAGTTAGACTCACAACTTGGTGGAGTGGCTCAGAGGGTTCTTGCACTAAAAAGAAGGCTGGAGGCGTATGAAGAGATGTGCGCTGCAAAAATAACCTGGAAATGTATGTTCTACTGTAAGATCGCCATTAAAATACATCTTAGAAAAGAATTTGGTTATATTTAGAGACAAACACGCCATGCCTCTGTATCATGGCTTTGCTCTTATCGTCCCGGCATTGACCAAAGCCGGCAATTCTAGAATAAATCCCCTAATTGCATTCCTTTAAATGCGTACTCTGCTCTTTCCTTTGACTTCGTCGGAGCACAGGTAAACACTTGTGAACTAGCAGTGAAGGTCAGAAGCTGCAGCACAACAGCTCCTCTGTGATTTCCCTTTCAAAGCTTTATTCATGGTTCGTTTGTTTTAACTTAACATCTCCCGAAATAAGGCTTTTTAGACAGCTACACACTTTCCCCGTAACACAGAGAACTACACAGGACTGGGCCTAGAAACTAAAGAGCAGTTTTATTACAGCCAGTGAAAGCCACAAATCCCTGAATACCTGCCCCTTTTTTATTAAATGGTCAGTTATAGATAGATTTTGTGCAAGATGGATGAAAAGTTAACAATTTGAGACCAACAAGGATTTGACAACAAGGCTATGTTATTACCACCAATACACACTGAACAAAAATATAAACACTTCTTTGTCTCCCATCTGCCCTGAACAGTGAAAACCTCGTCAATGTTCCCAAACGCCATTGAATTTGAGCACTGGCCCGGTCAAGTCTGTTATGAACGGCAGTCAGGTCCAGACCCCACTGAGGTCGATGGAAATGCAGATGATCTTCTGGAGACGGCCCCTCTCCGGGGTTGTCTGAGACGATCTTGGAGATGAGCATGCTGCATGTGGCGCTCCTGGCATGGTGTGGTTACACGTGGCTGGTTGTGAGGCCAGTTGGATGTTCTGCCAAATTCTGTGAAATGCCTTGGAGACGTATTATGATAGTGAAATGAATATTCAATGCAACAGTAACTGCTCTGGTGGATATTAATGCAGTCAGCACACAAATCAAATGCTCCCTCATAACTGTGACATCTGTGGCGTTCTGCTGTATGATAAACTGAACATTTCAGAGTGTCTTTAGTGTGGCCAGTCTAAGGCACACCTGTGCAATATTCATGCTGTCTAATCCGTATCTTGATATGCCATACCTGTGAGGGGATGAATTATCTCGGCAAAGGAGAAGCGCTCACTGACACGGAGTTACAGATTTGTGAACAATATTGGAGAAAAATTGTTCAACTCATGTAAACAGAGCAAAAACAAAAGTGTTTATATTTTTATTCAGTGTGTACCATAAACTCCACTTGACAGATTCAATAGAGCCCTTTTAGTCCATCTCACCATCTTTGATACTGCCTCTCTTTAGAAAAATAAATAAAACCACTTCTCCTTTGAACAAATTGCCCACCCACCACTTTCAGAATGATATCTCTGTATTTTTATACAGATCAATATCAGTCTGATCACAGCGGTTTCATCACCTCGACATCAGATGGGCGTGATAGACAGATAGAATAGCCAATCAGAGACACACATGGTCTGTCTGTATTAAAACTTACAACGAAGAAGAAAAGGCAAAAAAGGACTACAGGGACTGAAAAACTGCAGAATCAATGAGCAAAACCCTAAAGTCTGTTAATGTAAGGATGTAAGGTAAGAGAAGGTTTTTATTTTTGTTTGTTTTTTTTTTTTGGCCAATGAGTAACTAAAGAAATATAACTGCAAGGTTCTGTTTGAGTTTGGTTTGAGGCGCAGCAGAGTGAGTGGTGACCTGATTCACTTGTCGTAAAGTATTATATGTATCCTGGATCAAAGGCAACCTGGAAGTATCACCTCCGAGTGGAACAAAAAGGGTGTAACAGGCTGAGGTCCGTGTTTATGAGCTTTGGAAAATGAGTCGTGCCATTGGGTCGAGTGGATGTACAGCCAGCGTTGTGAGTTTGATTCTGGCTCCGAAAATTTGCTGCATGTCCTTCCCTCTCTTATACCTATTGTAGTGTGAGCGGGTGAGTGCCACATCTGTGCAGTACATTAACCCAGTGCAAGTGACAGCAGACTGAACAAGAAAGAAGCATATGCATCCAAATGTATATAACTTATTGAAGATATTTTTCATTGCACACTTTGTCCATGATTTATTCTCCCATTTGAGCCCAGAGCTTCTTGTTTCCCAGTTGTTTATTGTTTGTTGACCTCCACATGTCACAGAGACCCCACTGCGGCGCCGTCTGGAGGAGGACGTCGAAACACTATTGTTCACATCGATAACCCTCTCCTGGGAACGGGGCATATAGGCGCAGACAATAGGAGGCTGGGACAGGGGGCAGTGATGGCTGCTGGAGGTGGTTGGATGGGGACAGAGGAGACCGAGGAGAATAGACGGCAAGAAAGAATGGGGCGATGTCTGTTGCGGAGAATTCAGGTCTCAGTGCCTTTTGATGAAGATGAAGTGAAGTGTTAAAAATCAATAATGTGCTCGATACATCCACGGACAGGGTCGACCACAGGGGCCCAACCCAGGGTTTCATTCGAGGGTCGAATAAATTGTGAGTCCTCAGTCAATTTCAGAGCCACAGCGCCATTGTTCAAGAGGACTGAGTGGAGAAAAAACACAATGACATCTATAGCTTATGTCCCCCACAAAGTATACTCTAATACATTGAGCTTCAGAGCCTCCAATTAACGAGCCTGACCAGCCATATAACCTTCTCCTTGTATTCTATACCGACAAACCAAACCAATTACAGCAAAGGCGTATGGTTCATGTCTAGAACAAGACATTTCTCTAACAAAATAAGACAAGATGTGGCTGCAAAAGAGTAACAATTTTCTGCTGCAACTGCTTCAATTGGGATTTGGGCTTCAAACACACAGCTACTGGCATTTTCAAAATATATTTATTGCTATGCTTCAAATTTAATTAGAACATGCAGCTATGTTAGTTTCTATGTGAGAAACTGTCCCTCTTTTCTTTGCTACTTAGTCTTTCAGCCTCTCCACCCATTTAATTATCAGACTTATTTGTTGAAACTAAATAATTGCTTAATTATTGCTGGTTTAAAAGGAAAAAAAAAGAATATTCTGTATTTGTATGGAGCAGGCATTTTAGGCAAGTGGTTTTACTGATAAGGGGCATATGATCATAATATTGAAGCTGATTGGTGAATGATAGCCCTCAATAATGGGAGTTTGAAGGAATAGGCCATCATTTTTATAGCCTCAAACTGTCAGCGCATGTGTCATTACAAGCACTGACGCTTGTGTTACAGCAAAACACAGAGCTATTTCTCAGAATTGCTGCAGCCTTGATATTGCCCTGACACTGTGGTCTGTCCCTCTGACAAGTGGGCGACTCTGGTGGGAAATGCATCACCTACAGTGGCTTTGATTGGTGGTTCAGCCTCATAACTGGGCCGTTGGAGCGTGGCCATCCAAGCTGAGTATTGATCAGGAGAGGAGCTGGGACAGGGCTGGAGTGGAGTCTTCTGTGGGACATACTGTATTTAAAGACCTGGAGATGAAGTGGTGTAAGGACGTGTGCAAATCATGTCGTAATATTCAGTCAATCAGTACCTGGTAAAATGTATTATTTCTGCTTACATCAATTGTACATATCCCCAACAAACAGTGCTTAATTGCAGTTGTGCAAATGAATGAAGTGAATTATATTATATTATAGTTAAATTAAGTTGGAGCGTCAATGGGACTTCTCTCTCCAGCAAAGGGAAATACAGGTTAGAAGCTTGTCGTGTCAAAATAAACATCTTAACCATGCATTGCTTCCAAGATCTCAAGGAATGACTCACAAAGGATTTTGAAAACGTTTTTGTCAAATTGGAGAAATGTACACTTTAAAACAGGGGTGTCCAAACTTTTTCCATCGAGGGCCACATATTGAAATATAGACCAAGCGGAGGGCCACAAATCAATCGTGAAACGTTAAAAATGCTGCATTTATCTGATGTTTTAAGCACCACCACATCTACATTCAGTCTCATTGCCTTAATATCAGGTCTGTATTGCACCAAAATGTTAGTTATTTAGGTTGGAAGTAGAAAATCTGAAATGTGCTGTAAATAGTACTTATCAGGACAATGTGGGCCAGTTCACCAGGAAGCCTAAGGGCCAAGAAAAATTGGTCTGAGGGCCGCATTTGGCCCCCGGGCCTGAGTTTGGACATGCCTGCTTTAAAACATACATTTCACGTGAAAAAGTTTAAGAAGGCTGTCAAAACTCTGACAGTAAGTAGCTTGATTAACACAAGAAAGGCTTGAAATGACTGTAAAAGTATTGTCCCTCTTGTCAAATTGTATGAAACTGTTTGATCTTTAAACTGTGAGAGAAGATATGCAGGTTCACGTTGAAATGGAGGCGTTGAGGTCTATGATGTAGATTGACATTTTAAATATTCAAGCACAGGGGTTATATGCTGCTAGCTCTAGGTGTACATTTGGGTTTTCTTGACAAGCTTTTCAAAGCTCTAACTGTAGTCACTGTTCACTCAGCTCTGTTGTAGACACAGCTGCACTGGGTGGATTGATGGAAATGAGGCTGATAATCTGTGCCATCTTTAACCAGCAACAGTCACTCACACCGTACATTCAGACATAGACAAGGTGGGTGAAGAGTCCTGCCCAAGAGCACAAAGATTACACACTCACATTTAAGTAGATCACCAAAAGCTGTGACCACGGAGCCACTGCAGCCCCTTCTCAGTTTTCATTGTCCAGAAACGTTGGGCTTAGATGGTTCTTCTAAATGACTTGGATGTGTGTCTCCTTCTGACAAAATCCACTTGCAAGTAATGCTAGTTAATGAAGAGTTATTTGCATTGTATTCAATCATTTTAAACTGTACTAACTTCAGTCATTTGTATTAATATATAACAACCTCATTAACAAATAGTATAATTAATCTGCTCTAATAATATGACACTGCACTCGTGAGGTGAGAGTGTGGCCGGAACCTCCCCCCTCGCTCTCCAGTTTAAAAATATGACTTTCGCCCCAGAATAACATATTAAAGCGTGATGTATGAGACTTGGGGAGTGTTCAATTAATTTTCCATGCCAGGTAATGTGAAGGTGCCACGGGCCCGGTGAATTAGCTGGAACTAAATGAAATAATGCAGACTCCATGGTTCACCGCAACAACCAGGATCACATCACCTCCAATCTATTTGGGCAAATCAATCAGCTGCACTGGGACAAGATCCATTATCCCGCTCCAGATCTCTCAATGTCAAAGCACAATTCCTTTCCTTCCCCCTCACATTCTCAATAAATCGCTTTTGAAATACCTGTCAAAGTATAACAAGCTAAAATATATTTGGAAATAATAGTCAATTTTCCAAGGACTTTTGTTACTATTGTGAAATATTTATGAATATATCTGTATTGCATTATATGGGAAATATAGTTTATGGTGTGCGTTTGTTTTGAGGCTTGAAATGATGCAAAGTTTTTTAAAGTGTGGTACATGTACAACTGGTGCCGCTCTTCGCTATTCCATCTTTTTAGTAGAAGTAAGAAAAAAAGAAACAAGTCAAGACTGATACTTGACAATATATTCTCCATATATTCTCTGTGGGAGTTGAAAGTCCCACATTCACCCATACATGCAGTTTTTTGGACAGTTGGAAGAGGCAGAGTGTCCAGAGAGAGCGCACTAACACAGGGAGGACATGCAGACTGCACAGAGAAAGGCCCTCACTGTTCGCTCCAGTGAATGGATCTGACAACCTGATCTGAGCCAAGGCCACTCTGCTTCCCCCCTGCCAAAGCTCTCACACTCCACACCAAAAAGTGAGAGCGCTTTTGTCAAAGGTGATTTTTCATCCAAAGACTCAAGATAACTGGTCAAATCTTACAGCAGACTGAGAACTTTCTACTTTTAGCTTCCACTGTCATTCAGGCTGGGTCGTACTGAATTACAAAGCATGTAATCACAGTTTGTAATTACATTTCGAACCTCTTATTGATCAATTTGGATTTTCCATTACATTTTTATTTGTCTTATTAAGGCGAGACACTACAGGCAAAACTTATTTTCTTCCATGTTTTTTTTGTTTTTGGGTCTGTTTGTTCTCTCAACACATCGGCTTTCATGTGGAAACAACAAACTTGTCCAATCTGCTCCTAAAGATGTTTTATTCTTCCATTTAATCCACTTCGTCCATAGATTTCTCTGGGACATTGTAACTTCAAAGGTCGTTTTATTAAAATGCATTTTTCTCTCCTCGGAACATCAGCCTTAAAGTAGATCCTACACCAAACGGTACAATCTTGGACTCAACAAGATTTTGACAAAACGTACAGAAGGATTTTTTGATATTTAATTCTGAAACTGATTCATTGAAATTTTGAGACAAAAAAATAGGCAAAATTTGAATTTTTAGGACAAATTTCAGTCAAATCTAGTTTACTAAGTAAGAAAGTAAGTAAGAAATCCAAAATCTCCTCTGAACATTTTTTTGTAACGGATATGTTTACAAAATGAACTAAGAAATTTAAACATAGTTCTGTTTATTTTGTGTATTGTGTACTTTTTGACTGTTTTTACACATAAAACGCCTTATTTCTACATGAAAACATGACGTGATGAAAAACTTGTGAAACACATTTTTTTCTTACATTTATGTGAGTAAACTACAGGAGAAGTTTCAAATTAATATCTTTAAATTTAAGACTTTTTCCTATTCACCTGCAGTGTCTCACCTTCAAAACAAATAAAAGGGTCTTCAACAACACCTTCTTCCTCCAAAGCCTGAGCTCTGCTCCAACATGACGTTTTTACTGACAGAGCGTTGGCTATAAACCTATTGATTAAAAAGCCTCACGCCGATCATTTACGATTAGAAATGACTCACTCTCAGTCGCGGTTGACATTTGATACATTTCACAGCCCCAAGTGTCACCAAATCATACAAATATTACTCCGGCTTTCAAACTTTATTTTTGGACAATTTGTTATTGCTTTTTCTTGGACTTTTCCTTCTATCTCTTTGGAGACAAGAAAGTGATGCCATCAGGCCAAGGTACAGGTCAGATCTGTGGCGAGGCAACCCCACTCACCGTAAGAATGCCATTTTTTTTAGCATTTTTAAAAGATTATTATTTAACTTTTCTTTTCTCATTAATAAAACACAAATAAATGTAACATGATTTGCACATTTGTAGAAGGCTTTATTTGACAGGAAAGTTGTAGAATGGGGAGAGAGAGAGTAGACGTTTGGAAAAATGGTCACTGGCTGGAATCAAACCTTATGACACCACACGAGTGCAATGTCCTTAACCACTACGCCACCAGCAAACATGCCACACGTGTTTAAAACGACAACAACAACTGATTACCAACTTCCCTTGCTAAGTCAAACTAACAACACTCTGGATTAGTAAAGTGCAAAAAGTAGGTCACCAACTTCAGCTCGAGTTCGCTCAGGAGCTCTGACGACAGCTGCGTGAGAAAACCTCATTTCATAAATTGCAGTTTTGGCTCCAATCTCGCTCTGAAATTGTAATCACTATAATTTTGCCTAAAACTTTTCAATAACCACACTTGGTTGAACACATTTCACACGGCGTCTAATCAGCTGGCATATTTAACAACTAAAGTATCTGGAAACCCTCCATAAATAGTTCCAGGGCTGTTTTTTTTTTTTTTGTTTCACTTTAAGTTTTCCAACCTGAGTAGACAGATGGTGAATGGGCAGTCATCTGAAATAATGATATCACGTACAATACAGCAAGCAGCACTGAGTAAATCACGGTTTTATTGCTGACTGGCACAGAGCCCCATTGGGTGACAGCTTATGTGAAAAGTTATCCTCCTTCTCATCTCTTGGTCCACTATACATGCAAATCCTCTATGTTCAAGTTCTATATTTGCCAGTTTATCCACAACATTAATGGAAACTGTAATGGAAAAGTCTCCCATTGTGTCTAATGTATGATTACAGTCCATCTAACATAATCATTCTTAATTCCTTTGACGTGTAAATGGTCTGATGTTTGGACTGAACATTAACAATGAAATATGAGAGTGGAGCATCATCTGACAATGTATAATTACATTTGTAGACTAAAAGGAGGCTTGTTTATACGAAGGACACAGGAGGAAACGTTGCATCAGCTCATTCGGAGGCTTATTTTAGTTTGGAGAGAGGGTGACGCTTCTTGGGGCTGTCAAAACTGTGCCTCTTAAATAATGCGGTGGAGAAGTTACCGTCAAGTACTCAAAGGGGATTCTGAAATGGGTTGAGAAATGTACTGCATTGTAAAGGTTTGATTTTAAATTTAGGATTAATGGATTCAACCTTGATGTATTCTTTAAATGTATAACACTTTTTCTGGGTTTAAACCTGTTGAGAGCAGCGGTGGTCCATAGATATTGAGCCAGGCTTTGTCCAGGCTGGAGATTGGGGCGACCTTGACATAAGTAAGAGCTTTTGCTTATCAGAAAAGAGATTGTTGAAGTTATCCTTAAAGTGTGTACGACAGGTGAGACAAAGCCTTTAACTAAAACATAGAAAACATGATTATATTTAAGATTTGACCACAATTTTGCCATATTTTTCCCCATTTTGATGTTTTATCCTGCTGGACATGAGCAGTAGATTTGACATAGAGGCAATTCCATAACTGTTACCTAGCAACAAGACTGTAAACAACAAAAAACAAAATTCATTTAAATTACACAATAGTTATGATTTGACAAATAATGCCTAATAAGACCTTTATGATTGTTTCACCTGAAAACTGCATGTAAATTGTCGCAAACTTTTCGATTCAGTGCCGCTTATTGATGACATCACAGAGGGATTCAGTTTTAAAATTCATTCAGAATTCTTTTATTTTTTATTTATTTATTTTTGTAAACTACAACTGACTGACTAAATATTTACAGGTTCTGTCTCAAGTTCTAATTTGAAAAAAACAAACAAAACATGAGAACCTGTCATACGCACTTTAAGGCAAGACACAAGTGCTGAATAAGTGAAATCTTAAGTTTAGACGTTTTTATTATGCAATGTTTTCATGTAAAAAAAAAAAAAAAAAACTGCATAAAAATGGCCAAACTTGCTGTGTAAAATAGAAAGAACCAGATTTAAATTTCTTTGTTTGGATATCTTTTGTAAAATATCGTAAAAATTCAAATTTCTCTCAAATTTTTGGATTTAAACCTTTCACAAACCAGCCTTAAACTCAGATATTGACACATTTCTCAGTTCAGTCTGTCAAAATCTTGTTAATTAGACTGGACAAGTATGAGTTTGGGAATGTCGGTGCTACTTTCATTGATGAGGAAATGGGGCCTTGTTCCAGATTATGAATGCAACTTTAATAAATGAAAAAATAACATACTTATAACATAGATTGCTGTTTCTAGGCAAAAACTAGACAAAAAAACAAAAAGTATTGATAAAAACTTAGTTAAAATGACAGCTTGAGTCATGCCATGCACTTTGTTATTCAGGTCATTCCCACCGTCAGCCCAACATCTGCCCCATCAAAGAGTCATGTAATTATTAATGTCCTGTTTACATGCTGAGTGTTTGTGCTTTTATCTCTTTTACAAGCTCAAAGCTCTCCAAAGCGACCTGGCCTCACTCCTGCATCTCAATGATTGTGTCCTGATGCACAGATGGTGGTGTTCAAAAGATCCACGCGGCTTTGAATGTAAACGTCTCACAGCGCACACCCACCATGTACAACCCGTGTCAAAGGCAGGCTCCATCACGCTCGGTTAGATCCATGTTTCACAAGCTACCGACTCCTGCTCCGGCTTCAGTGTGAGCTGCAGCGAGGACGGCCAGGGGTTTACGAATGCGAAGCCAAAGTCATGAATAAACACATAGAAAGGTCCGTGTCACTGAAATGTGGCTCCATCTTTAAAATAATAATGAAGATGAAGAAGAGTGCTTTGTGTCTACGTAGTTTCTGGGTGGAGAGATCTTAATTGAATGTTTTCTTATCTAACAAAGCAAATACATTTCTCCAAGTTTGATTTGCACAAACATACACTGTCAAAGGTTTGACAAACAAACTAAAACATATTTTTCAACCTTTTTAACCTTGAAGAGAAGAAGAGGTGTTACAGACGCTCAGCTTAATAGTATATTAAGATTGGAATGAGGCACAATTCCCACGAGATTTGATCCAAGAGAACAACAAATAAATAAATTACGCAGTTTGCAGGGATGGGACAAGATCTTATGCCACAAGATGTTGTGAGATAAAAATGAAATTGTCACAAAATTATTAACTTTTGCCCATGTTTCCATTTGCTTTGAAAAGGGGTTAACTCTGCTGGGTTACACCTCTGTGAAGCTGTAGTTCCAAAAAGCAGCGCTATTATGAGGATGAAATTGTGAACTAAACTGCACAATTTAATTATGCATTTTGTGAAAATGTCATCTTGTCTCGTTCTCATTGGCGCCATCTTTTGTTGTGTCTCATCTCGCGGAAATTGTGTTTGGTTCACAAGATTGGCCTTACAATTCTTGATTCATATTATTTTATCATTTTAGTGTCATTGGAGTGCTTCTACTTTTCTCAAGAGGGGTAACTCGGCAGTTTTTGTTTGACCCAAATTAACACTTGAAAAAACACTCATCAGCAGATGAGTTTGAGGCACGAGAATTTGTCTCATCCATGCAATAAATTAATAATTATTCATACTCTACAGAGGTAATACTTCTTGGCACAAAATCACTCAGCGAAGTGCAATTTTTGGCTCAAATGATAATAAACCTCCAACAATTTGGTTCGAAAGAAACAAGTTAATGTTGACCCAGCTCCATGTGTTCCCGGGCCTTTGTGTGTCCCTCTGGCCTTCAAACAGCCCAGTGCAACTGCTCCAAATCCACTTTTACTGTGACTTCATGGGACACAGCGCGGTGATATTTTCTTCTAAAGGTATCGCTTCAAAAGGGTAAATCTGTTCACAAGCGCCAGAGGTGAACTGGGAAATTGTACAGGAGGAAACTGCAGTGGGATTGATCTTCAAATGTCTCCTGGAGCTGCACTGAGCTAATGCTACCAATTATGTTCAAATGAAAGTAAAATAAATGTGCACCCTATAGTGTAAATTAAACAAATCAAGGCAATTATCAAAATACAAAGTGTTATTTGTTTATTCATACACCCTGTTTCCTTCCACTTAGTTGGAGTTGTTGATTTTGTCAAGCCATTTAGTGCAATCTCAACAATGTTCAGTAAACAAATCAAATCAAATCAATTTATTTTTATAATGCCCAAAATCACAACAACAGTTGCCTCGATGGGCCACAGGTAAAAGCAGTTCAGATAACTGTCCCACAACAACAGTTGCCTCGATGAGCCAGCAGTTCAGATAACTGTCCCAGAATGCCCCTGTCCTTTGACCCTCCTTCACGGTGAGGAAAAACTATAAAAAAAAACCATGGGAAAAAGTAGAAACCTCGGGAAGAACCACAGTGAAGGAGAGATCCTACTCCCACGGACGGACAGGCTGCAGATGAACTAGGACTGACATCCACTTGGACTGTGGAGCCAGAGCCACTCAAGAGGGAGGTGGTCCAGGCAGACGAGGTATGGCTAATCCAGGGTTGAGGGACAGAGCTGGCAAGGTGTAAAAAGCAACAAAATGTACAAAATTCAAATGTATAAACATGTTTTGGTGCTGATATTGTGCTGCTATTCTAACACTGTCCAGGTTATAAGGTGCTGTTGTGTATTATTGTTTTAAGTCTTGCAGTGAAGCATATAATGAGCACTACGCCGAAGCAAGTTCCTACGTTTGTGAATTTCACTGACAATGGCAATAAACAATTTCTGATTCTGATTCTGATTCTGATTCTGATTCTGATTCTGATTCTGATAAGACAGTATGGAACTGCATTTACATATTTAAAAATTAAGAAAAATACACTCACAATGGTCTCTTTCAGCTCAACATACTGTACATTCAACGCTTTGGGAAAACCGCAGACTGCAAGACATTGATAAAGAAGTATTGAATGGGAGCAAATGCACGTCTTGAAGAAAACGAGTGTTAAACTGAACGTAAACCTTGAAAATCACTAACTCCAAACAGATACTTCACCGTCACATACAACATCCACCCGGCAGCGCTCTACGAGTCAATAATATTGGTTCAAAAGTCCTGAGGGAGGAGTGGATTTCTCTGTTTTGGTTTGGACCAATTACACCGAGTGATGAGGATCGAACTCCAGCTCCAGTTTCGACAGCATTTAAGAAGCAATTACCCGAGTGCCAAAGTAACACTGACACACTTGTGATGGACTGTCACCTCCGAACAAGCTCGACATGAGAGGCTTCCCACTGTCTGGACGTGGAGTAACATATCCTCTTCATACTACTCTGTGTGTTAAAATGGTTTTCCTTCATCATTAGTTTACAGAAGTTGTATTTGAATTGATTTATGCATGTTTGAGTCATCCTGTATGCTGCATTCAAGACTTGAGTGCTCGGAAAATTTCGGCCCCTATCTCTCCACCCTCTGTTAGTATTTGCTTGTGATTATTCTGTCTTGCAATGAATCAATTTCAACCTTGAAATACATGTATTCCATGTCAAAGTGTTCACTCGTCATGGGAAATACTAACTGAGACGGGAAACTTTGGCTGCTGGGCATGAGATTAACAAAACACCCCAAGCTGCATTTGACACCCCAATCTTGACCTCAGAACTTTGTATTTAGGCCTCAAAACCCCTGCCAAGGACGCAATAAATGGATATCTTTGGAGCATATTGGACACGCAATGACAAGAAATGGCTGACACAAACTGCACAGTCAGTCAAGCACTGGACTGACACTGACTGACTAAACAACGAGGATAAAAATAATGTTCGGACTCAATTTGAAACTGGATCTAGACATATTCTTGCTGTCAGCACAGTTATTGGTCCACATATTTGACATTTCTTTTAGCAAATGCCAGACTCTCCTCCACAAAAGTTACATAATGCAACTTTAAGGAATTGCATTCTCTCTCGTCATGTGGGAAAATCCGAAAAACTGAAAGCAAAGCTATTTTCCCAACTTTTATCTGGTACAAAGAAAAAAAATTGACATATTTAAGAATGCCAAAAAACTGTCATGTCAGACGTTTTGAAAAAGTGTTTCTCATTTGTGTTTTACTGT